>CM050173.1:19765508-20088354 GCA_027410445.1 Discoglossus pictus | reverse complement strand
AAAGATGTTTTGAAGCTTAATTTCAAAGTTGTTAAAAAAAGTTGTTTCGAGACCTCTAAGAATTTAGACCCCGGCAGTGTCGATTTTTCTCAAAATATCAACATTTTTAAAAATTTCTAAAACCTTCTTAAAAATGTTCCTTTACCTTCTAGAATCCGTGCCCAATGCAAAGAAAGATACTTTGAAGCTTAGTTTCTCCATTTTCAAGTTGGTAAGTTTGTAATTCTATATAGAAAAAACCCCAAAGTGGCATTGAAGTTTTGACAGAATTGAGATAGGAAAAAAAGCACCTAAATGATCCAAATCCTAGTTATATTCTTTCTTTTAAACTGATAGAATATAAATCTGACAATTAGCTTCAATGATAGGAGAATAAATTAACTTTAGATAAAGAAGAAGAATGATATAAACTAGTGTTATATTTCTAAGAGCCCTAGCCTGAAATCTATTTAGCTGTCATAAACGAAAAGAAAAAAAGGTTATTTTTTAGGTCCCTAATCTTAAATTAGTGAGAGAAAGATGTTTTGAAGCTTAATTTCAAAGTTGTTAAAAAAAGTTGTTTCGAGTCCTCTAAGAATTTAGACCCCGGCAGTGTCGATTTTTCTCAAAATATCAACATTTTTAAAAATTTCTAAAACCTTCTTAAAAATGTTCCCTTACCTTCTAGAATCCGTGCCCAATGCAAAGAAAGATACTTTGAAGCTTAGTTTCTCCATTTTCAAGTTGGTAAGTTTGTAATTCTATATAGAAAAAACCCCAAAGTGGCATTGAAGTTTTGACAGAATTGAGATAGGGGAAAAAAGCACCTAAATGATCCAAATCCTAGTTATATTATTTCTTTTAAACTGATAGAATATAAATCTGACAATTAGCTTCAATGATAGGAGAATAAATTAACTTTAGATAAAGAAGAAGAATGATATAAACTAGTGTTATATTTCTAAGAGCCCTAGCCTGAAATCTATTTAGCTGTCAGAAACAAAAAGAAAAAAAGGTTATTTTTAAGGCCCCTAATCTTAAATTAGTGAGAGAAAGATGTTTTAAAGCTTAATTTCAAAGTTGTTAAAAAAAGTTGTTTCGAGTCCTCTAAGAATTTAGACCCCGGCAGTGTCGATTTTTCTCAAAATATCAACATTTTTAAAAATTTCTAAAACCTTCTTAAAAATGTTCCTTTACCTTCTAGAATCCGTGCCCAATGCAAAGAAAGATACTTTGAAGCTTAGTTTCTCCTTTTTCAGGTGGGTAAGTTTGTAATTCTATATAGAAAAAACCCCAAAGTGGCATTGAAGTTTTGACAGAATTGAGATAGGGAAAAATGCACCTAAATGATCCAAATCCTAGTTATATTCTTTCTTTTAAACTGATAGAATATAAATCTGACAATTAGCTTCAATGATAGGAGAATACATTAACTTAAGATAAAGAAGAAGAATGATATAAACTAGAGTTATATTTCTAAGAGCACTAGCTTGAAATCTATTTAGCTGTCATAAACGAAAAGAAAAAAAGGTTATTTTTAAGGTCCCTAATCTTAAATTAGTGAGAGAAAGATGTTTTGAAGCTTAATTTCAAAGTTGTTAAAAAAAGTTGTTTCGAGACCTCTAAGAATTTAGACCCCGGCAGTGTCGATTTTTCTCAAAATATCAACATTTTTAAAAATTTCTAAAACCTTCTTAAAAATGTTCCTTTACCTTCTAGAATCCGTGCCCAATGCAAAGAAAGATACTTTGAAGCTTAGTTTCTCCATTTTCAAGTTGGTAAGTTTGTAATTCTATATAGAAAAAACCCCAAAGTGGCATTGAAGTTTTGACAGAATTGAGATAGGAAAAAAAGCACCTAAATGATCCAAATCCTAGTTATATTCTTTCTTTTAAACTGATAGAATATAAATCTGACAATTAGCTTCAATGATAGGAGAATAAATTAACTTTAGATAAAGAAGAATGATATAAACTAGTGTTATATTTCTAAGAGCCCTAGCCTGAAATCTATTTAGCTGTCATAAACGAAAAGAAAAAAAGGTTATTTTTTAGGTCCCTAATCTTAAATTAGTGAGAGAAAGATGTTTTGAAGCTTAATTTCAAAGTTGTTAAAAAAAGTTGTTTCGAGTCCTCTAAGAATTTAGACCCCGGCAGTGTCGATTTTTCTCAAAATATCAACATTTTTAAAAATTTCTAAAACCTTCTTAAAAATGTTCCTTTACCTTCTAGAATCCGTGCCCAATGCAAAGAAAGATACTTTGAAGCTTAGTTTCTCCTTTTTCAGGTGGGTAAGTTTGTAATTCTATATAGAAAAAAACCCAAAGTGGCATTGAAGTTTTGACAGAATTGAGATAGGAAAAAAAGCACCTAAATGATCCAAATCCTAGTTATATTCTTTCTTTTAAACTGATAGAATATAAATCTGACAATTAGCTTCAATGATAGGAGAATAAATTAACTTTAGATAAAGAAGAATGATATAAACTAGTGTTATATTTCTAAGAGCCCTAGCCTGAAATCTATTTAGCTGTCATAAACGAAAAGAAAAAAAGGTTATTTTTAAGGTCCCTAATCTTAAATTAGTGAGAGAAAGATGTTTTAAAGCTTAATTTCAAAGTTGTTAAAAAAAGTTGTTTCGAGACCTCTAAGAATTTAGACCCCGGCAGTGTCGATTTTTCTCAAAATATCAACATTTTTAAAAATTTCTAAAACCTTCTTAAAAATGTTCCTTTACCTTCTAGAATCCGTGCCCAATGCAAAGAAAGATACTTTGAAGCTTAGTTTCTCCATTTTCAAGTTGGTAAGTTTGTAATTCTATATAGAAAAAACCCCAAAGTGGCATTGAAGTTTTGACAGAATTGAGATAGGAAAAAAAGCACCTAAATGATCCAAATCCTAGTTATATTCTTTCTTTTAAACTGATAGAATATAAATCTGACAATTAGCTTCAATGATAGGAGAATAAATTAACTTTAGATAAAGAAGAAGAATGATATAAACTAGTGTTATATTTCTAAGAGCCCTAGCCTGAAATCTATTTAGCTGTCAGAAACGAAAAGAAAAAAAGGTTATTTTTAAGGTCCCTAATCTTAAATTAGTGAGAGAAAGATGTTTTGAAGCTTAATTTCAAAGTTGTGAAAAAAAGTTGTTTCGAGTCCTCTAAGAATTTAGACCCCGGCAGTGTCGATTTTCTCAAAATATCAACATTTTTAAAATGTTCTAAAACCTTCTTAAAAATGTTCCTTTACTCTCAAGAATCCCGTGCCCAATGCAAAGAAAGATACTTTGAAGCTTAGTTTCTCCATTTTCAGGTGGGTAAGTTTGTAATTCTATATAGAAAAAAACCCAAAGTGGCATTGAAGTTTTGACAGAATTGAGATATTGAAAAATGCACCGAAATGATCCAAATCCTAGTTATATTCTTTCTTTTAAACTGATAGAATATAAATCTGACAATTAGCTTCAATGATAGGAGAATAAATTAACTTTAGATAAAGAAGAAGAATGATATAAACTAGTGTTATATTTCTAAGAGCCCTAGCTTGAAATCTATTTAGCTGTCAGAAACTAAAAGAAAAAAAGGTTATTTTTAAGGTCCCTAATCTTAAATTAGTGAGAGAAAGATGATTTGATGTATATTATACTTAACAATTATTCAGAAAGAAATTGCATGTTAAAAAAACATTACCTCAAGTTTGCAATACTGATTAGTTCAAAGTTCAACTGATTTTACATTCAACTGTTAATACTTTTAATACAAAATTATGTTAAAAAATTAATTCACTATGTTACTGTTTATAATGTTCCAAGTTGGAAAAATTGTTTTTTCAAGTTCCTTAGTTACACAGATAAGAAAGTTCAAGTTTCAAAAAATATTATGTCAAGTTTCTTACTTAAATATATTTCAAAGTTCATGTTAAAATTGGGTAGGTTTCAAGGAGGGTTTTTACTGTTTGTCTTCTTCTGGATTAAATGTATATCGAAGTTAACAATTGTTTAGATAGAAGTTGCATGTTAAAAAAACATTACCTCAAGTTTACAATACTGATTAGTTTAAAGTTCAAATGTTTTTACATTCAACTGGTAATACTTTTAATACAACATTATCTCTCTCTGGATCTACAATCAAACACACTGTCTGAACCTGTGCTAAAGTCTCTCCACTATCTGTGGGTCTCTTCTCTCACACTCTCTCTCTCTGGATCTACAATCAAACACACCGTCTGAGCCTGTGCTAAAGTCTCTCCACTATCTGTGGGTCTCTTCTCTCACACTCTCTCTCTCTGGATCTACAATCAAACACACTGTCTGATCCTGTGCTAAAGTCTCTCCACTATTTGTTGGTCTCTTCTCTCACACTCTCTCTCTCTGGATCTACAATCAAACACACTGTCTGAGCCTGTGCTAAAGTCTCTCCACTATCTGTGGGTCTCTTCTCTCACACTCTCTCTCTATGGATCTACAATCAAACACACTGTCTGAACCTGTGCTAAAGCCTCTCCAGTATATCTAGGCCTCAGTCTCTCCTCTCTCACTTTCTCTGGAACTACAATCAAATACACTGTCTGAAGCTGTGCTGAAGTCTCTCCACTATCTGTGGGTCTCTTCTCTCACACTCTTTCTCTCTGGATCTACAATCAATCACACTGTCTGAACCTGTGCTAAAGTCTCTCCACTATCTGTGGGTCTCTTCTCTCACACTCTCTCTCTCTGGATCTACAATCAAACACACTGTCTGAACCTGTGCTAAAGTCTCTCCACTATCTTTGGGTCTCTTCTCTCACACTCTCTCTCTCTGGATCTACAATCAAACACACTGTCTGAACCTGTGCTAAAGTCTCTCCACTATCTGTGGGTCTCTTCTCTCACACTCTCTCTCTCTGGATCTACAATCAAACAAACTGTCTGAACCTGTGCTTAAGGTATCTAAAGTCACTTTGGAGCCATTTCAACTTGTACTATCACATATATAGTTGTGAGCATGCGGGTTGTTGCTAACGCTGCGGCCCTCACAAAGCGAGGGCCGCAGTTGCTGGCAACGCTCCCCAGTGGCCCACATCACCCGAGGTGCCTGCACGGCTCCCCCTGCCCCACTGATGCTCCCCAGCGGCCCACATCACCCCAGGCTGCAGGGAAGCTCAGACGCCCAGCCAGCACTGCCAGGACCCTGCCACTGATGCTGCCATGCTCCCCAGCGGCCCACATCACCCCAGGCGCCTGCACGGGAAGCTCAGACACCCAGCCAGCACTTCCAGGTATCAGTGCTGCAGGAGGCAGCTCCAGGGAGGCAGAACAGTTGGGGGTACAAGGAGGAGCCTCCGATCCCGGCCTGTGCTGTCTGGCCTGCAGCTGGGTTCTTCCGCAGCTACTTCACATCTTTCCTTGCGTTGGGCTCCGAGGACAGGCCGCAGGGGGCGGGGATCCGACACATGAGCCACAGGCCTAAGGCTGCAATGTAGAGGGGGGAGAGGATCGCGAGGCCCGCAATAAACTTACCCCCGTTGGGTGTACAAGGAGGAGCCTTTACTGGAGAGGGAGCCGCGGGGCTCCGATCTGGGCCTGTGCTGGGTGGCCTGCGGCTGGCTTCTCCCCCAGGGCTCCCTCCTCGGCAGCTCCATGCAGCTGCTTCACATCTCTGCCTCAACAAGCAGACAGGACAGAGATGAGGATTGAGCCCACCGCTGCTCCCCACACAGACAGCCATCTGCAGAGATCCAGTGGGAGAAGAAGGCACTTTCAAGTACAGGGGAATGTGCAGGGGAACCCAGGAGGTAATGAAGTGGGGGTCACAAGCAGGGAGAAGGGAGACAGGATGGGGGAAGGGAGCCAGGAGAGGTAGGTGAGACACAGGGAAGGGAGAAGGGGGCAAAGAGACACAGAGGAGGGAGGGGGTACAGGGGAGGGAGTGGGGAAAGAGACACAGGGGAGGGCGATGGGGAGAATGGGAGACAGGGGAGGGAAAGAGGAGGCAAAGAGAGACAGGGGAGGGATAGAAGGGGCAAATAGAGACAGGGGGATAGATTGGGCAAAGAGAGATAGGGAAGGGATAGATTGGGCAAAGAGACAGGGGATGGATATAGGGGGAAAAGAGAGACAGGGGAGGGAGAGAGGGGGCAAAGAGAGACAGGGGAGAGAGAGAGGGGGCAAAGAGAGTCAAGGGAGGGAGAGAGGGGGCAAAGAGAGGCAGGGGAGGGAGAGCGGGGGCAAAGAGAGACAAGGGAGGGAGAGCGGGGGCAAAGAGAGACAAGGGAGGGAGAGAGGGGGCAAAGAGAGACAAGGGAGGGAGAGAGGGGGTAAAGAGAGACAAGGGAGGGAGAGAGGGGGCAAAGAGAGACAAGGGAGGGAGAGAGGGGGCAAAGAGAGACAAGGGAGGGAGAGAGGGGGCAAAGAGAGACAAGGGAGGGAGAGAGGGGGCAAAGAGAGACAAGGGAGGGAGAGAGAGGGCAAAGAGAAACAGGAGGGGGGAGGGAAAGAGACATGGGAGGGAGAAATGTTTGGGGAAAAACTTGATCTTGCCGTCATTTTTTGACGGGCAAGTCGCTAGTATGTAATATTATCAATATTTGTATGAATGTTTCTGTGATATAATATTTGATGAGATGAGAATATTTGATGAGAACTTTTACTAAGCAAATCTATACCTATGCATTTGTCTGAAACCCCCCTTACCTTGCCTGCTCCCCCACCCCCAAAACATGGTTTTATTGCTTCTTATCTGTGAAATAACATTTGTCCATCCTTCTCATATTCTGTTGCAGTCTCTCCACTATCTGTGGGTCTCTTCTCTCACACTCTCTCTCTCTGGATCTACAATCAAACATACTGTCTGAACCTGTGCTAAAGGTATCTAAAGACACTTTGGAGCCATTTCAACTTGTACTTTATGTAATATTATCAATATTTGTATAAATGTTTCTGTGATATAATATTTGATGAGATAGAAACGTTTACTAAGCAAATCTATACCTATGCATTTGTCTGAAACCCCCCTTACCTTGCCTGCTCCCCCACCCCCAAAACATGGTTTTATTGCTTCTTATCTGTGAAATAACATTTGTCCATCCTTCTCATATTCTGTTGCAGTCTCTCCACTATCTGTGGGTCTCTTCTCTCACACTCTCTCTCTCTGGATCTACAATCAAACACACTGTCTGAACCTGTGCTAAAGGTATCTAAAGACACTTTGGAGCCATTTCAACTTGTACTATATGTAATATTATCAATATTTGTATGAATGTTTCTGTGATAAAATATTTGATGAGATAGAAACTTTTACTAAGCAAATCTATACCTATGCATTTGTCTGAAACCCCCCTTACCTTGCCTGCTTCCCCACCCCCAAAACATGGTTTTATTGCTTCTTATCTGTGAAATAACATTTGTCCATCCTTCTCATATTCTGTTGCAGTCTCTCCACTATCTCCCACTTTCTCTTTCTTCTGCTGGCTTCTTGGGACATACCTCCTAACACAAGCCCCTCACCTCCCACTCGCAGATTATACTATCTGACCACTAGGGGCAGATAACATATTACATACTAGGATCACTTACCAAATTACTTTCTCAGTTGCTTTCCTTTTCCTTCTAACTTTGCATACCCTCCTACCTAATGAAACTTCACTTTCTTCCTGACCCTTGCTATTTGTTATCTGCCTCTTCCATCCCCTTTAGATTGTAAGTAGAGAGTTTTCAATCTTGTAGAGTGCTTTGGGAAAAAGCACTTTCTACAAAGATTCTAAGCTCAAAACAGGGCCCTCCACTTTTTGCAGTTTGTTAAAATGTATATTTTTTCCTTGTTCATTTCCTCTGTATAGCACTACGGAATATGTTGGCGCGTTACAAATAAAAGTAATAATAATAATAATAATGTTAAAAAATGAATTCACTATGTTACTGTTTATAATGTTCGAAGTTCAAATAAAGTTTTTTCAAGTTCCTTAGTTACACAGATAATAAAGTTCAAGTTTCAAAAAATATACTTTCAAGTTTCTTACTTAGATATATTACAAAGTTCATGTTAAAATTGGGTAGGTTTGAACAAGGGTTTTTACTGTTTCCCTTCCTCTGGATTCAATGTATATTGAAGTTAACAATTCTTCACATACAAGTTGCATGTTAAAAAACATTACCTCAAGTTTACAATACTGATTAATTTAAAGTTCAACTGTTCTTACATTCAAATGTTAATACTTTTAATACAAAATGCTTTAAGACTTATTGTTCACCAAGAGAACATGTTTAATATCACAATACTTACAAGTGTCAAATATGTATATTAATAACTAAACAACTTTCCAAACATACACATCTCATTGCCGTAATTTTTTGACGGGCAAGTCGCTAGTTAATGGTTTGGCTATTACAGAACCCAGTTCCCTTAGTAACCTTGGTTGTAATCCATCAGGACCCGGGGCTTTATTAACATTTTATTTTTTCCAACCTCTTTTGGATTACTTCCTGTGTTAACCAATTATTTGGCAATGGTAGTGTAGCCCCATTATGTTGCCGTGTCCGAACCACTGGTACCTCCCTTGTGTATACCGAAGAAAATAATCTATTTAGCTCAGCTGCCTTTTCCTGGTCACTAATTTTCAGACGGCCTGTGTCACACTGCAATGTTCCTATAGCTTCCTTCCTCACCTTCTTCCCATTAATATACTTAATAAAATATTTTAGGGTTAGTCTTACTCTCTTTTGCAATTAATTTTTCATTTTCTATTTTAGCCAGTCTAATAGCCCTTTTGCAAGCCTTGTTGATTTCCTTGTATTCCCGTAAAGCAATCTTTGTCCCCTCTTGTTTGTATAATTCAAATGCCTGTTTTTTACTCCGTATTTTGATCTATAAATCATTGTTAAGCCACATTGGATGGGATTTGCTCCTTTGACTTTTATTCCCACACAATATATGCCGATGTGTATGTATATTTAGTAAGGATTTAAATGTTGTCCATTTATGTTCAGTATTTTTACCTGCCAGTTCTCTGCCCAGTATATACTTTGTATTGCTGCCCTTAGACCGTTAAAATCTGCCCTTTTAAAATTAAATGTTTTCGTTGGTCCCTGTAAAATTTAGTTTTTTTAATTCAATTTCAAATGTGTTGTGATCACGGTTTGCGAAAGGTTGCCCTATTCCAACATTTGATACTATATTAATATTATTTGTGATGAGTAAATCTAAGATGGCTTCATTTCTAGTAGGGTCTTGTATAACCTGGGCCAGAAAATGATCCCTGAGTGCACTCAAGAACCTGCTCACCTTCAATGAACTGCTGGTCTCATTTATCCAGTTTATTTCAGGGTAATTAAAATCTCCCATTATTAGAACTTGCCCATGCTTAGCTGCATTTTCAATCTGTAACAATAATTGTATTTCCTCACTTTCAGCTATATTTGGAGGTTTATAGCATACTCCTACTAATATTCTTTTGGAATTTGCTGCTCCGCTATTTAACTCTACCCACAAACATTCAGCTTTATCACTAGGTCCACCGTAAATATCTTCTCTGACAATAGGCTTAAATTCAGGCTTAACATACAGACAAATCCCTCCTCCTCATTTACCATTGCCTCTATCTTTCCAAAATAGGTTATAACCATCCAGATTAACAGTCCAGTCATGAGATTCATCCCACCACGTTTTGGTAATGCCTATTAAATCCCATTTTTCATTAATTGCTAATAATTTTAACTCTCCCATTTTTCGTGGCAAGCTACTGTCATTAGCAAGCATACACCTTATGTTATGAGTCTGTAGTTCTGAAGTGCCTGCCACTGTACTTGACTTACTTAGTACTACCTCTCTATTGACTATACCACACCTCCCCCATCCCCTCCCCTATGAGTTGTTAATTCATCCCTTATACCATCTACACTTTCTACCCCATTACTTATATCTAGTCCCTCCCCCCCCCACCTACTAGTTTAAAAATTCCTCCAGCCTTTCTAACATCCTATCCCCTAGTACAAAAGCTCCCTCATCATTAAGGTGCAATCCATCCCTACTGTAGAGATTGTACCGAAGTGAGAAGTCAGCCCAGTGCTCTAAAAACCCAAACCCCTCCTTAGTGCACCACATCTTTACCCACGCATTAACCTCCCTAAGCTCCTTCTGCCTCCCTGGGCTAGCAGGAGATCCTTGCCTTCAGCTTATTAGTTCTCTAAAATCATTCTTTAGGACACTCCATCTTACACTAATTTTGTCATTGGTACATTCATTTCCAGCCCCTCCCAATAATTTGTCTACCCGATCCACAACATGACGAACCCGAGCACCCGGGAGACAGCAAACTGTTCGATTGCTGGGATCTGGGTGACAAATCACCCTGTCTACCTTCCTAATAATAGAGTCCCCTACAACCAAAACCTGTCTGTTGCTCTGCCTATTCTGCCCTCCCTCTCCTCCAGTAGAGCTGTTCTCCTGGCTGTTAGAGGGAACAGCTCTATCTGGCATTGCCATTCCTGAATGGACATCCCCAACAGTTTCACTCAATCTGGCAAATCTGTTGGTGTTTGCCAACTCAGAACTGGCCGGCCTCCTCCTGTTCCCCCTGCTTCCCCTTATAACTGTAACCCAGCTACCTCCCTGGACATCTTCACTAGCACCAGCACCACCCTCCATGCTAGGCCCAGCTAAACTGTGTTCATCTGTTCCAGTATTGGATCATCTGTTCCAGTATTGCATACATATGACCGGATGTACACTGAATAAGGTTGCCACTGGACTGACTCATAATTATTATTATTGTCTAGAAAATTTCAGTGGGAAAAATAAAGAATATAAAATAATATATTTGTATAAAGTTTTCCTCCTTTGCACTATAAATCTGCCCTCCTTTTATTTAAACTCCTACACTTTTACTAGAATTGCACTTGATACTGAAAATGTTTGCAAGCTCACAAGTTCGCCCCTTCTTCATTTTATATTAACTTCTGCCTTCTCACCTGGACACAATTAGTGCACTCTGCAATTTATCATCCTTTACTTGTAAGGAAAATCCACTTGCAAACAGCCCCAAAACAGCTCACAAACCTTTTATACTAGTTTAGTAGTCAAGCCACACCCCACTCACCTGGGCACAATTAGTGCACTCTGCAATTTATCAGCCTTTACTTGTAAGGTAAATCCACTTGTAAACAGGCCCCAAAACAGCTCACAAACCTTTTATACTAGTTAAAGTCAAGCCACACCCCTCTCACCTGGGCACAATTAGTGCACTCTGCAATTTATCAGCCTTTACTTGTAAGGTGAATCCACTTAATGTCATGAGGGTCCAGGAGGGACTGATGATGTCAATTAGAGGCTCATGGGGGTCTGTATAGAGCCCCATGCATGATGGGGTTATTTTTTTAACTAAGTACCCCCGCGTCAGGGGTTAACTTTTTGTGGGCCCTATAAGGATCCGTGGCAGGGGATTTAAATTTGTAAATGTCTGGGATCTGAGATCCCTGCAGCAAAGGGTTAATGTGGGGACACTGCAGGGGTCCCGATTGAGACCCCTGCATCATGGGGGATTTATTTTAGGAGCGGGAGGGATTAGGAGCAGAGGGGACGTTTAGGGCCAGCATACGTAAGGGCTTTTAAAACCCTTGCGAGTCCTCTCTAGTACTCGTGGGATTTTCGACTACATTAGCAATTTACAGGTTTTAACACAAGTGTGGCTTTGGGGAATTGTAGCAATTCAATAGGGATTTTAGCTATTGTAACTGCTGCAGACTTGTAAGAAAAAAAAAACTTAGATGGGGTTTCAGTTACGGTTGTAACAACCGCAGGGATTTTCAGACCGTAACCCATAGATCATTTGCAACTCATGAAAAAACGACAGTTGAATAGCAAATTAGCTTCTGCGCTACATTACGGGCCCTCGTAAACGTAAATCTCTTAAAAGATTCTACGTCTTAGAACCCGGCGATAGTAAATGTGACCGTCATCATTACATCAGTGAAGCATGGAAGTTACACATCAATCAGTTAGCATTTAGAGGTCCAATATGCGATCAGACCCCCAATTCGGCAATGTACAAAATATTAGAAATGAATGGTGATACTGTTTTAGTCCATGTAGTTGGCCTGATATGTATTAACCCATTGATTCCCGAGATTGATGTCACCAAAATGAAACATAAAAATATATTTTTTTTTTATTGTAGATTTGCAAGCTTGACACTGTTGTTCAATTAATTGTAATGTCTTTCATCACTTTCCCCATCTTTTAAAGTGCAGTATTGATTTTTTATTTGCATTTACAGTGCTACAATCAGGTGTTTAACCCCCTTGCAAGTCCTATCTGGTACTCCTAGGATTTTCTTCTACATTTGTCATTTGAGGAATTGCAGCAATTGTAAAGCTATTTGCGTTTTTAGCGATTGTAATTTTTTCAGGCTTACAAGATCAAAGGCTTAGATGGGTTGGAAGTTACGATTTGACAACCTCAGGGATTTTCAGCCTGTAATACATACATAGTTTGTGGCTCGCTAAAAGAAGCCAATTGAATAGCAAATTAGTTTTACGGTCCACATTACGGGCTCGAGAGACAGGTTTAACCAGTGGTGTAGTTTAGTAATATATAGAAAACTTACATTCTATTGACCTAACCATGGATACTGAGGAATCTGCTAAAAAATTTGTAGGCGCTTCCACAGTGTAGTGTCCTAGCCTATAAGGGATCATGTCTCCGCTTCATGTTTGAGAATGTTGCTGAGAGATGGTCACTGATTGCAGAAGTAATATTGTTAGAAATTAATGACAAGTCATTTACCTAAAAATATATTTTTTTGGTTGAAGAAATAAATTCTACAAATGTTAAAATAACCGTTTATTCCTGTATTAAAGATATACTCTATGCACTTTAAAATAGTCAAAATGTCTTAAGAATGGAAAAAAAATAATAACAAAACCTCCAATGTTAGATAACACTGAGCTAGGTAGAAGTAAAGCCAAGTATGACTCCTGAAGAAGGCCCATAGTGGGTGAAGCATGTATTGGTTGCTACCGTCTGGATGCAATAAAGAATTACCAAAGCATTGTGGTAACTGTTTATTAATATCAATCTAACATCAGAGGCTTTTAATATAAAATATATGATTCTACATTTGAATTTATTATCATTTATGCTGCAGTGCAATTATGCTGCAGTGGAAGTGGTCACTTTAGATTCAATGTATCTACTTACTTTGGTGGGGGAGAACTTGTAATGCAGAGGAGAATTCTATCTGAGTAATGTGAACATGGCAGCTACAACTGCCAATGCTTTCTTTAGAACAAATAGAAAGAAGATGCAAGCAGCAGGTCATTAAATAAAATAAAACCTTGCCATAAAAAAAATGACATATGTAAAGTCTGTGTTTATTTTTGTACATTTTGTCTATTAGCAAGTTTACTTATTCACAGAATCATGTGAAAAACACAGCTAGTCTATTATGCATTTAAAAATGTGTTTCAAAATGTCACTTTTTGGTTGAAAAATAAGTACCGGAAAAGTACAAACCCTACTTTTAAAACTTTTATTTTATTAAAATATGTTTACCTAAGGCTGTTGTGTTATGTGAACAGTTTGAGACCTAATTGAGACCTGATTACTAATTGGTTGAGTGATTTCGGCAAACATGATAGATGTGCAAAGACACCCATGCACGATGAACAGGGTAATGGCTGTCAATCTGACATGGCTCCTCCCATAAATATCTTTTTTTAGGGATAGCATATAAACTGAAATGTAATGTACAGCATGTCACAGTCTGCTTGTTAGTAGCACAAGGCACCGTTGTGAGGCCCCTCCCATGTGAGCATCAGAAGGAGAGAATATATTATTCTGGAACTTCCTAGTAGTAACTAAAGTGTACATTTATATCATATCACGACGAGGAGGATAAAATTAAATAAATACTCAAGTTAAAATATGTATATCATATAAAAATAAATTTGCCTAAGGAGATCCTTGAACAGCTTAATTATAAAAAGTAGTTTTCATGTATATTCTTGTTATATTCACTGGACTGTAGAACCACTGTGTCCAACTAATTTAAAAAAAAAAGGATGGAGCGAGACGTGTTAATTCATTGGCGTATTGTACCATTTAACATTTTCCCTTACTCTGCACATCACAGTAAACTTGCAAGCCCTGCCTACCCGGTTCTACACCCCCGTGCCATGAAAAGTAAGTCTAACAATCCTTCACATGCACCTGTTGGCAGTAAAGTGGTTAAAGGCATATTTAAGTTCCTGGCTTTAATAATGCATGTGATAGAGGAGAATCTGTAGTGTATAAAGACATTTTTTGCATGAAGAAAATACTAAATAAACATGAATACGCTTATCCTAAAGTTAGCAACATTACTTCTGTTTTCTGGCAGTTAATTTTGAGTGTAAAGTTCATAATTTGTTTTGGTCAATCAGAGCCAGCTGCAATATTGTAGCAAATGGGGATGAGGAGTCTGTCCGCAGCAAAGCATCATGGGATTTGTAGTCTGGCACAAATCCATATAAGAAGGTGCTATGTATTGTTATTTGGGTCTCTCTCTCCCTCTCTGCAAAACATTCGACCTTTCACAATGCCTGATGCATACCACTTCTAATCTCTTCAGCTCATTTCAACTCTCACATTTACTCTGCAGTTTATTACACATCAGTATCCAAAGCACATTCCACACTAGTCCCTGAAGCAGAAAATATCACAGAGTTTACATAAAAAATACAATTATACTTCTATACCAAACACTGGCAGCAGTCCAGCACTCAGCCTTGTTTACTGCTCTGCATCTTCCACCACTCCTGCTGGACGTCTACTCTATGTGTCAACTATTGCCGCTCACTGCTGTAGGTTTTTTCCATTTGAATTACAGATGGTGGGAGGGGCTGATGATATGATTGATTGAGGTTGACAACATAGACAACTCTCGGGGTATGAAAATCAAGACTTCAGTTTACTGCAAATACATTTTTAAGTTTGTTTAACTTTTTTAATATAGTACAGGGGGTGCCTTTAAGTCCTTTTATTTACTATGCAGACTTTTTTTTATCAGCTCATAGGTTCATACATTGATCTTTCTGTCTACACGTTTGATCCACACTGACCAGGTTTTTCAGAGACATTGACTGGCTTCAGCACAAACTTTCTCCGGGTTAGGATTTCTGCATCTGTCTTGGCAGCTTCTTCCCACAGGGGCATCTTGAAGGCCACCTCCAGCCAGGTATCAGAGCTGGTTATAGATTCTTCAAACCATGATTCCTGTAGGTGTAGGAAACAAGAAATATTGTTAGCTCTGGGAATTCCAAGCACACAGACTACCAATTCTTATCTCCCTTGTGCCTTCTTAAAATTAATATTGTAGGCTTACTTTTCTAAGCAAATACATTTCTGTAATTCTTAACATTAAGGGTGACATGAAAAGAGAAAGACACAATCCTTAATATTGTGTCCTGTGATTTAATGCCCACCCAGGGTGCACTAACTTTTTGATCACTTGAAGAAATCTTCTGCAGCATTTCAACCTGTATTCGCCCATAAGGGTAGGCCAGAACTGAAATGCCAGTGAGTAAGAGGCGCACATCTAGGCTAACCTATGTATGGATATACTAAAGCGTTTGCATACATCACACAAAAAAGAAAGAGACGAACATTAGGGGTGAACATCGATTCATCGACCCTTAAAGGCAGGCCTGAACCACCATGCCTGGCAAGACTCCCCTATGCACATGTGAAGCAGCAGCTCCCATGTATATAGGATAACCTAGATATGGTCCCCCTTGCTCACAGTGCTTATGGAGATCAGTAGCTTCTCACTGAAGAAAGCCATTTATGCCTGCTGCTGATTCTTGGAGACGGCCTGGCATTTCAGTTCTGGCATGCCCCTAGTGGTAGGCACAGGTGAATATGTTTCAGGAGATTTCTTCTCTGTAATGGCATGAGTGAGCAAAATGGGACTGCACCCTGAGTTGGTATTTTTTCCACAGGGCACCCTATCAAATAATATGCATCCACAGGAGTATATCTTTCTCTTTTTGTTTGTTATAACTATAAAGGCCCATTGATATCACCAGTTACATTCTACACAATCAAATAGGATTGAAAGACACACACAAAAAGGCATTCTCCTTTCGAACTGCAGCTGAATTGATGGAGTTACAGACATTCTAGTTGTTGTACTGTGTTGAAGTCATCAGTACAGATAGCACTGTGGTTAGAGCAACTGAAACAGGTCCTTGTTAAAATACAGGTGCTTGCTCTTTCTTCCTTTTTATAAAGATATAAGTTTGACTGAGATCACATTTGCGAAAACAAAAGAGAATAGGTATAAACTGTCGGAATGGGTGAACATGTACAATCTTCAAAACATCACTGACAGAAAATAAATTACTTAAAGCGTCTGCAACACACATTGAACTTTTCTCAACACAGATTCATTCCCTTCATTGAATGGATACATGTAGCAACTCATTAGCTATGGGACTGAATCTCTATTTCCCGTAATCTCCTGCACAGATAACAAGGATAAAGAAAGGCTTATGTAAGTCATAACCAGAAATGACATGTCAATAATTGAATTTTTTATTACACACAACATTAAAGTTGTGTTTTTTTCGTTTAAAAAGATAAAACACAAAAAATGATTTTATGGACAGTGGGCCCACATGGCTCCTCAAATGTTTATTCTAGCCCTTTAAGTCAGTCCTCACATTGCTTATCTTGATCCAGCTCTCCTCCAGTTTGTTCCCATGCTTTTCAGCAGAAGTTAGTGCTTCTTCCAGTGATGCTTGTGCCTCCAGGTTATTGCCAGTTATAAGGAGTGCATATGCCTTCAGGTGGTAGGCACGTGCCAACAATACCGGAGCTGTGTGGCAACATGATTTGAATTCTTTCATTATCTGAGTAGAGAAAAAGTAAATAAATGTAATACAAAAAGTAACAGCACAAACCCTCACACAGTATGACATCCCTATTTAGACCTCACTTATACAGCCTCTAATTCTAGAACCCAAAAGGATACAAAGAAATTTGAAAAAATCAAAGGCGACTAATATGGTCTAATAGACAAAATTACAAAGAAAGACTTCCTTAAAGGGACATGGAAGGTTTCTGGATTTCACAAGGAATATAATATATCTATTTTTCTCTTTACATCTGTGTACTTTGTTTTATTACAACGGTGCTTAAAAGCTCAACATTTTCTGCCTAAAATCTTACAATTAGTTTATAACTGGTTTTCTATTCTGCAGCTGATGAAGACAGCATACTTCTAAGTACAGGGTGTGCATTGCTTCGTAGTAGTCAGTCAGTGGAAACATTCTGTAACATGCTGCTTGAGAGAGAGAGGTCAGTGACAGGCTAATTTTGAAACACTGCACTTCACACTGTTTGTTTGTGAGCTGCCTAAGCTTCAGAGGGCAGACCAAAAGAGTTACAGACTGCATAACTTTAGGCAAAAAATCAGAAATTGTAATCACATCTTAATGAAATAAAATACATAAAAGTAAATAGATAAACATAAATTCTCCATGTCCATTATCAGCCTTATTAAATTGAGATTCAACCAATTTAAAACGGCTCTATATAAGCACAGAGCATATTTTTTTACAGAAATCTAGAGCCGTTTGTAAATTGGCTGAATCTCAATTTAATAAGGTTGTTAATGTGTTTAGCCGGTGGCAGACTAATGAATGGAGGGCCCCTGTGCAAGTTCTCTATAAAAGGTAGATGCTCACAGGGGTCAATAAAAAGCCAAATGTATATGTAGGTAGTCAGACCACTCAGGGTGATCAGAGTTCCATTTTTTAAGGTAATTATCTGTTTAATTTTACTTACAAATTAACAGTCTTTCTTTGCAGCTTGCACTGGCGGTAGCTCCACCACTGGGTGTAGCTTAGAGAACAGAATGGAGATGACTAATATGAGAGAACCCTACACATATATCACACAATTTAACAAAGTTCTGGAGTATCTTCCACAATAAGAGCAATGCAAGACAAGAAAAGACAAGAGGCTGTAATTTCAAGTTGTAATAAATACATTTTTAATAATACCTTTCAGTTTAAAGATAATAATAAGAAAAGACTGCAAATACCTCCATGTTTTTTTCAAATATTGCAACAATGTCATCTGTTTCTTCTTCAACCGCCTTATGGAGCAGCAGGACGTCACACTCCATCAACTTGGAGAACCCATGCAGCGTGAAAAGAGAGGAGCTGCTTTGGAACAAGTGTTTCTTTGCTTTCCAGTAGAAAGTATAGAACTTGTCCCATTCCTGCAACCTGCCGTACCTGGTACAAAAAAGTCAGCAAGTTTTTCTTCCTTTTCATTTGTATCCCAATAGAAGTGGAAATAAAACTGACGAGAAGGGGTATATTTCCATTTGGATACAAAACAAGTTTAGAATATTCCACATAAACTATGTTTTGTCAGTAACAACATAGCCTAAGTGGAGAACTCAGTTGGAGAACTTCAAATACATGCTGGATGCAACTATCCAATCAAAAGCCACAGCTATGCATCTGCTGCATTAGCTGTAACTTCTACATTGCATGACAATTAGAAAAAAATAACTAGTCTGTTGTACAAATGTAGCTGAATATGTGTAAGTTATCTAAATTATTATAATCTAGTTTCTGTGCGGTTGGCTAAGAGCAGGAGTGCAGGTGTGGCATTCAAGCTGTCTGAATATGCTAAAGAAACAGTTTAGAAACAGGTTTTAAGGATGTCAACATGCATTGGGAATAAACAAGAATAGAACGTGGTTCCAGAAGCAGACAGGCTGTTAGTCTGTTGGCTTCTTAGAAGTAAGTAGAAAATTACACTGAGGATGATAAAATTAATTAAAATTTAAACCTAGAGGGTCAGTCTCCTATACTTACCTTATGTTTACTACCTTACCATATAGCCAAGGATGAGAAGAAATTGAGCTGCTTCTGGTTGTCAGTTGCAAGAGCGGAATGAGAGTGAAACTTGGCCACAAATTCTAGACAGTCGTCCAATGAGCAGTAAGCAAAACCTAGCAGAAGAGGACATAACAGAGTTAAATACAGTAAATGTGATATTTACTAGTATCCCATGTTTACCCTTAGATTGTAAGTCTGCAAATTTTCAATTGTGTATCCGTGCCTTGGAAACAAGCACTATGTGCATTTGATTATATGCTCAAAAACAGGGCCCTCCATTCTTTATAAGGTGTTAAGTTTGTTTTTGCCATGTACTAAACCCCTGTACAGCGCTACGGAATATGTTGGCGCGATATAAATAAAGATAATAATAATAATAATAATTTGTGTATCTTACCTCCCTCGAGCAGAATATCTAGACAAACTATGTAGAACCAAGCCTCATATTGCACTGTCTTGTGCGTGACGAGAAGGGTCTCCATACGTTTGACTGTGGTTACAAACTCTGTGTATCTAGATGGAAAGACAGACTTGTTACCATAAAGGGGGCAGCTTGGGCTTGAAATCCACAGCAATAGAACCATCTTTATTGTTATTACTTATTTATAAAGTGCCAGCAAAGTACAGTGGGTAAAATTAGCATATTTCAACCAATTTTAATGTGATTAGAAATAAAAATACAGTACTTTACAAATGGGTCAGCTTGGTGCAGCAGAATTAAGGTCCCTACATCGAAGAGCTTACAATCATATAACAGGATTTCTTCTATTGCAGCATGTTTTAATGGCCTCTGTAATAATATATTTAAAATACACTCCTTTGAAGAACTGCACTTGTTTTTATACTATAAAAATAATACATCTCTTAATTTATTACAATTTCTTCCAATTTGGTTTATGCAGAATAAAAATGTGGCAGCTAAAACTCCCAGCACTTTCAATAAAAGGAAAGGAAAGCTCATTGGTTTACAAGAACACATCCTCCTGAGACAGTTGGAATAAGAAGCAGCTCAGTAAATTAAATTGAACCACTCTGTAAAGAGTAATTGTATCTATAAGTGAAATATATAAATGTGTTTTTGTTTGTTTGTCTGTTTTTTTGTTTTCTTTTACACTTTATTATTATTAGTTATTCGTAATATCATATAGAAAAATGGAACTACAATTGGTACATTTTTAATAACATTAAAGTATCACTTTAGTCATATATTTGAAGAACTACAGTTAAAAAAATACAACTTATTTTTAAAATGTAAAAAAAAATCCAGCCTCTAATTTATTATCTTTTATATGTAATTATATTGCTGGGGAAACTACAATTTTGGCTTCAGTAGATCAATTTATTGAGGTGAGAGGGGCATTTGTGTCTGCACAGTGAGGATGTGGCATCTACATCTGTCAGAGCTCTGTGAAGAACTCAATAGAAGTTCATTAGTTAGGATGTACCCACCTAAGACAATAATAGACAGGAGCTGGGAAAGAAAGCAAAATAGCACCATGCAGTAAAGACTAATCCAATATAAGTGTGCAAGATGTGAAGGCTGTTTTTTAATTTTTTGTTTTTTAAAAAACGGTTCTTGTTTAGTTATTCAAAAAACTTTATAGAAAAGCTTTGATCACAGTGATGCTTTGAAATAAAATCCCATATTTAATGAGCATCTGAACTGTTCTTGAGATGTACACCACTGCTCAGTATGATGGTTTTGCTGTCTACTTCTTCTTACCTGTTACTGAGGAAGAGAGCCTTGAACAGAATGGGGAGAATTTGGAATTCCTCTGCGGTTTTATTAACCATATCCGCAATAGCATGAGTTCGAAAACCTGATGAAAAAGGATTAGAAGAAACTTCCCTGAGCAAAGGGCAGGATGTACTAAACAGCAGGTCATTCACAAATGGTGTGGTGTGGTGTAAAGAGTCTGATCAGGATTTTATACACTATATTAAACTAAACACACACACGCATACGTTCTGAATATGGTAGAAATTATGGTCGAAATTTAACTTACTGTATAGTAGTAATTAAATATTGGTAAAAATAGCATGTCTTGCAGTAAACTTACACAGGTTTGTATTTTTTTTTGCTTTTCAGTCAACAGATCTGACCATTCCTTCTAAGTCTATTCTCTTTATATTAGAGACAAATCATTGCTAATTATTTGTGGGAGTACAACTGCTCAGAATATTAAGTTATTTGGAATTCAAAATGCTGGACTGTATTGTCAGCCTCAATACAAAGATACAAAATTCAACGCTAGTTTACGGCAACAAGATGCAATTTTTTAAATACTACTCAATGGTAGCATCCATTTATACTATATAACATACACAGTGTTTGCTTTGTCCCTTAGTAAGACTCAGAGGGCCTCATTCAATTGTGATGTGGCCAATTGAATAGGGCTCTATATAAGCACAGAACCTATTTTTTTTACAGAAGTTTTTAGTTAGTAAAGACCTTGCTTTTGGATAGAAGTTCACTAAAAAAAAAACTCTATAAAAAAAATATGCTCTGTGCTTATTTAGAGCCCTATTCAATTGGCCGAATTGCCCAGAGTCTTTAAAAGAATTTAATAAAAAATGCACTTTCTGACAGTAAAAGTGCATTAAAGTTTGTATTGTTTAGATGCAAATAGACCCACCAAGCAATTGCTCTTATCTTTATGCTTGAATGTAATTTTGAATGTAATTTTAGCCTATAGTTGCTAAATACTCCTTGAGGGTATGCATGCATTGTTTTCAGTCTAAAATTGAGTAATACTTGAGCAATAATTAAACTAGTAATCTTAATTACACCATATGCTCTGCACATAGTGGTGCACTCAGGGAGAAATGAGTAATTACCAGCAATAATTACATTCAGGCACAAAGATTACAGCACAAGCTTTTTGGGAGGAACAGAAAAAGCTGATTGATAGGTAAAATTACAAACATTGATATAAGTTCATTGGAAAAATGTGTAATTAATAAAATACCTATTTTATTTGTATTTTCACATTACACCATATTTGGGACCTTTGCTGTGCAGTCAGAAAAGCTGATATGTCCCATTCTTAGATGTTACCATCGCTGTGAGTGTTGGCTGCCTGGACTACTCTTCCTCTCTTGTACATAGCACATTTGGAATAGAATGGAAGAAAGTTTATGTTTTGGGCAATGTTTATTTCCACTGTTGAGTTGGCCCATTGGCCCAAGTGCCAGATTTTTGGGAATTGAATTTGTACCTCCCTTATCACTATGTCAATACACCAAAACCCAGGTTTTCACTAATGGGCAGAGCATAGAGATAGGTGTTTTCTCACCAAACTCAACAGCGTCACTCAGTTGTCCAAAGCACAGCTTGAAATACGTGAGTGCGAGGGAGACATACAATGTAGCATCCAATGACTCTACAGTCAGATCCAGAGAGACAATGTTCTGCATGGCTTGCATTGCATAGTGCTCACAGTCCTTCCTCTTCGTCACTCTCTGGCAGCACTGGAAGTAGTCAGTATAGGCCCGGATCGCCTGTATAATAAGACACAACACAACTGGAACCATATGGTTGTTACCATGGTTGACTACATCTATGATCTAGCTTAAATTTCCCTATTCTACTTCTAAAAGCAATACCCTGGAGTGATAGTCTAGTATTGCTACTGGGGGGTACCCAGTGTAATCACGGGATACACACAAATCATAATGGTAACAGTCAGGAATTGTTGTTTTCACATTAAAGGCCTGGAGCAGTGCTCATGCAATAGACTTTAATTTGTTTATTTAGTAACTGAATAATAATAAAATCCAAATTTGAAGAAAAAAAGCACAATGTATCTTTTAAAACTTATAGCTGTGATTTAATATTTCAGTGTGTAGTAGATCTGCTTCTCTTCACCCCCTATTAGATGTCCAAGGGTGCAAGAGGATCTGCCCTGGAGGTGTGCTAAAATATTTACTGCACCAGTGAAGGTTGGCTACAGTGATCATTGCAGGAAAGAAGGTAGAAAAATATTTCTATCAAGGCAGCCTCCAGGGCAGAGCATCTCCAATCAGCTCAACACCTGACAGGTGGTTGACAGCAGCAGCTCTACTGAAGTCTGAAACCAAAAAGATTAAATTTAAGTTTTAAAGGCTACATTAGAATGGTTTTTAATCCAGATTATTACTAATCAGTTATTAAATAAACAAATTAACCCTATTGTTTTGTTATTCAGTCCTTCAGTCGTGTCCAACTGTGGGTGACCAAATGGACGCAGAACACCAGGCTTATTGGTCTGTGTTACTGGTTGTGCTTAACCATATGGTTCTCTTGGCAAAGATGTTGGAGTGGGTTGCCAGTTCCTTCTCCAGTGGACCGAGATTTGTCTGAATTCTCTGCTATGACCGGCCAATCTTAGGTGGTCCTAAATGATATAGCTCAGTTTCCTTGCCCCTACTGTACATGGTCCTATAAAGTCATAATAAAAATACTGTCTTTCCAAGGCCAAGTACTTTGCAAATGTTATTTACATGAAATGCTGAAGAAAGTAAACACTGGCTTTCTTATTGTGTCTGAATAGGATATCGGGATCATTTATTAATTTGGAGAAAAAAAAATTAGAAAGTCAAATAAAAATAAATACTGTTTTTTATTTTTAACTGTTGCATTCTTGGAGTAGACATTTGGTTTTGATCCCAGATGGGTCAGTTTGGGAGTGATCTTGGATGGAGATAAGATCTTCATTCAGTTCTATAGAAAGGCTGACACAATAAAGTGGAACTTAACAACAGGACTGAATGCAAGAGTAACTCCTCATAGAATCCCATTAATCTTTGGGATACAGCTAGTAATTAGCAGCTTTATAAAATATGCGATTCAGTGAATTTAAAAGGGCTTTATTTAAGCACACAGCATATTTTATTTACAGAAGTTATTAGTTAGTGAAAACATTGCTTTTGGATAGAAGTTCACTAACTAAAAACTTCTGTAAAAAAAATATGCTGTGTGCTTTTAAATTTACAGAATCGCAATTTAATAAGGCTGTAGATCTCTAATGGTCCAAAATGGAAGCCCCTATGCACTAGAAGACTCTCCTACAATTAAGATAATCTTACAAACTCATAATGTTGTTCATCTGCTTCTTACATCACCTGTGTTGTCATTGTCACATAGTTCTATAGATTCAGAGTAGAAACACCAACTCTTTTGCATCACTTTGTCTGATGTCTTATTGATTGTCATTATCTGATGCACTTTCTGTATACATTATAATTTGTTTCCTAATATATTTGCACCTATTTTACTTTCAGGCACCCTTGTATATAGTGCTTTGTAAAATGTTGGAACTTTATACGTAGAGTAATGATAATATTAATAAAATGTTTAATATGTGTATAGTTTATCAATTGTACATATAAGGATTTGAATTGATATTTCTGTAGCTCAATAATTGTAGACATAGACTTTGTGTTGGAGTCCAAAAGTAAAATAAAAATATTTTTTTTCTTTATATCCTAAAATTACATTTAAAACAATACTCACTTTTGTTTTGTCATAGCAAAGTTTTGCAATGTTGACTGCCATGAGTGCTGCAAGTATAGCTTGCCTGCGCCCTCCTGAGCCTCCCCATGCACTGTAGATCTGCCATAATATAGAGAGGCACTGGATCTGCCCGTACTTGCGAGGAAGTTGTGTAAATTTCAGAAGGCTGAGGGTAGAGATAAATAACTTTAGAAAAGGAGATGCAACAGGTCAGAAAATGAAAGAGTGATCTAAAAGATCTAAACTTACTAGATCTCTTAAAGGTATATGAACATTTCTCTGTTTGTAAACATTCTAATCTAACACATACAGCTTTTATTACTGCAAACATATATATTTAAAAATACAAGTGTATGTGGGCTTAGCCATATCAAAAGTATATCAGAAAATGTCAGCTACACTTATAGACATAAACGTCCCTGAATAAAGACATTTATGTGCATATTAACACACTTCTCCAAAGCAATTTGAGGGATTGTGTTGCCCACTGATCATGTGCTGCCCTAGTCCTGGGCTTAATAGACATAGGGCCTCATTCTTTTTATGGCTGTAAAATGGCCGCAAAGCTATGATTCCTTGCGAGGGTGCTGTGGCCACTCGTAGCCCTACGTCTACATTGCTATTCAAATGAAAGGGGCTGCAACACACCTCTTCCTACAGCCGATCGCAAACCATGCAATCGGCTGTTAAGTTTGGCGGGCTTGGACCTGATCGCTGATGTTAGCCCGCGGATCAGCTAAAAACTCAAATATAAATTAAATGCAGCACTTTACAGCGCTGTAATTGATAGGGGACACATTGGGGGACATGAGGATGACATGTAGAACATTGGCTAGTTGGCACATCGCTGCTAGCCAATACTGTCATTTGTGGCCACAAGTCCGCCGGACTTGAAGATCGAGTTGCTGCCTTGGAGGTCATCTAAGCCTGGGACTACGGGCTTGGATGACCCGAAGGCAGTAACCCTCTTCTCCAAGCCCAGTGGACTTGTGGCCACAAATGACAGTATTGGCTAGTGGCGATGTGGCAGCTAGCCAATATACTACATGTCATCCTCATGTCCCCCAATGTGTCCCCTATCAATTACAGCGCTGTACAGTGCTGCATTGAATATCTATTAACCCCTAAAGATATCCAAGCCTGTCTGAGTATGGGCTTGGATTAAAATCTCCTGCCGCGGCACCTTAAAGGGATCGCAGCAGGCTAATAATTACCCCAAGACGCGGGGGTACTTACAGTAACATTAGGCAACTAACCTTAACCCCCCCATGCTGCGAGGTCCCCATCATGACCACCGGAGGGTCCCCACATTAACCCTTGCAGAGGGGGTCTGCATTAAAAATTCAAATTTCCCACCCACGCAGGTCCTTAAAGGACCCACAAGAAATAAAGAATTTACACCTGCCACTGGGGTATTAAAAGTACCCCCCCCCCCGCGCGCATCTAAAATAAACCCCGGCAATCATGTGGGTCAATATAGACCCCCATGAGACCAAAATGAACCCCCTCAGTCCAATAAGGGTCTACATAGACCCCTAAAGGAAACTATTAACCCCTAGGTTAACCCCGTAAGTACCATGAGGGTCCTCCAGGATCCTCCTGACAAAGTCTAAGCAGTACACTATTAACCCAACTATACTCCATTAACTCATACTAAACCCTATTTAACCCTAACTGTACCTTTTTAAACCTAACTGGGCCTATCTAACCCTAACTGGGCCTATTTAACCCCTTCTATCCCTATTTAACCCCATCACTCATGGGGGTATATACAGACCCCCATAAGTATCCATCTAACCCATCACTTATGGGGTCTATCCAGACCCCATAAGCCTCCATCTGACACCATTATTTACAGGGGTCTATACAGACCCCTGTAAGCCTCCATCTAAGCCCATCATTTATGGGGGTTTATACAGACCACCATAAGCCTCCATCTAACCTATCACTTATGGGGTCTATACAGACCCCCATAAGCTTCCATCTAACCCCATTACATGGGGGTTTATACAGACCCCCATAAGCCTCCATCTATCCCATCACTTATGGGATCTATTCAGACCACCATATGCCTCCATCTAACCTATCACTTATCAGGGCTATACAGACCCCCATAAGCTTCCATCTAACCCCATCTCTTATGGGGGTCTATACAGACCCCCATAAGCCTCCATCTAACCTATCACTTATGGGATCTATTCAGACCACCATAAGCCTCCATCTAACCTATCACTTATGGGGGTCTATACAGACCCCCATAAGCCTCTATCTAACCCCATCACTTATGGGGATCTATACAGACACCCATAAGCCTCCATCTAACCCATCACCTATGGGGGTCTATACAGAGCACTGTAAGCCTCTATTTAACCCAATCAGTCCCATAAGGGTCTATGAAGACCCTCATAGGACAATGAGAACCCTATAATAAACCCCATAAGTGCCATGAGGGTCCTCCAGGACCCTAATGACACTAAGTATAAACACTACACTATAATATCCCCCCAATAAAAATTTAAATCTAAACTAACCCCCTCTACCCTAACCTATTAACCCCTACCTACCTAACGCTACCTGCCTACTCCCTATTAAACCCACCCACCCCCCCCCCAAAAAATAAAAAACCGATGTCACCAAAAATAAAAAAAACTTATGTCACCCAAAGTAAAAAAAACTGTCACCAAAAATTTAAAAAAATCTGTTAACAAAAATAAAAAAGTACATTATATCCCCCACACTACAAAAAAATAAAAAAAGGACATAACAAACTCCACCCCAATACAAAAAATAAAAAATGACATTACAAACCCGACCCCAAAACAAAAAATAAAAAAGGACATTACAACCCCCACCGCAAAAAAAAAAATGACACACCTGCAAGGAAAAGGCATACACAAATATACATAACATTACAGTAAAAAAAATACATTATAAATATACCATTAACTACAATACATTACACCTTATCTATTCATAACCCACTATCTATAATAACCCCAATCTATACATTACCCCATATCTATACATTACCCCTATCTAGAATACATGAAACCCTAAATCTAAGCTAAAATAGAATAATTTAGACCACTTACCTTTGCAGATGTATTTTCAGAAAAAAGGAAACCCCTAGGAGAAAAAGAAACATCTAATTAGTACAAAACACTACATATAACAAATACACATTGTAATTACAGCATTAAACTCACCTTTCCAGCATGTCCCCGTCCATCTTCTTCTGTTCCCTGGATCGGCCCCTGGAAAAAAGATACATAACATTAGTCACACACATACACAAATACACACAAAACATGATAACCATTACACATAAAAAACATTAAACTTACCTGTCTATGATGTCCCCGGCCTTGTCATCTTCTTCCCAGGCGTGGCTCTTCAAAAACCTGCGCTCTAAAAAACCAGAGCTCCTCGCCTTCTGATTGGCTGAAATGTCTGTCAATGAAAATTCAGCCAATCAGAAGCGCCAAGGTGTGAGCCAATAAGAATGGGATACACCCCTATATTCCATCCTGATTGGCATACGGAACTGTCAATCATTTTTGAACCAATCAGAAGGCACTATTGCCTTCAGCCAATCAGAATGGAATATACCCCCACAGGGTGATTGCCTGAAGGCATATGCGCCTTCTGATTGGCTACTATCTGATTGACAGTGACAACAGCCAAAAGCAGATGCTTGGAGCCAATCACAATGGGATACACCCCCAAGGAGTGTATCTCATCCTGATTGGCTGAAGGGAATAGTGCCTTCTGATTGGCTGTTGTCACTGTCAGTGAGATAGTAGCCAATCAGAAGGTGCAGATTCCTTTCAGCCAATCAACCCGCAGTGGTGTATCTCATTCTGATTGACTGAAGGCAATAGTGCCTTCTGATTGCTTAATAAATGACTGACATCTCCCTAAGCCATTCTGATTGTCTCACACCTTGGTGCCTTCTGTTTGGCTGAAATTTGATTGACAGCCATTTCAGCCAATCAGAAGGCACCATTCCATTTTTTTTTTACAGGAAGAAGGCCTAGAAGCCTCATTAGCGTCAGGGAGCTCCTCCAGGGAGGAGCTCCATTAGTTTGTCTTTTTGGGTTTTTTTAAAGCACAGGTTGTTGAAGGGCCCAGCCTGGGCAGAAGATGACAAGGCCAGGGACATCACGGACAGGTTCGTTAAATGTATTTTAAGTGTAATGTTCATCATGTTTTGTGTGTACTTGTGTATGTGTGTGACTAATGTTATGTATTTTTTTTTCCAGGGGCCTGTCCAGGGAACACAAGAAGATGGACGGAGACATGCTGGAAATGTATTTACACTGTGTATTTGTTATATGTAGTGTTTTGTACTAATTAGATGTTTCTTTTTCTCCTAGGGGTTTCCTTTTTTCCTGAAGGGACATCTGCAAAGGTAAGTGGCCAAAATTATTCTATTTTAGCTTAGATTTATGGTTTAATGTATTCTAGAGAGGGGGTTATGTATAGATAGGGGGTATTGTATAGATAGGGGGTTATCTATAAATAGGGGGTCATGTATTGTAGTTAGGGGTATATTTATATTATATTTGTTACTGTGATGTTATGTATATTTGTGTATGCCTTTTCTTTGCAGTTGTGTATTTTTTTTATTTTGTGTACACGGATGGGGTTTGTAATGTCTTTTTTTTGTATTGAAGTGGGGTTTGTAATGTCCTTTTCTATTTTTTGTAGTGGGTGGGTTGTAATGTACTTTTTTTATTTTTTTGTAGTGAGGGGGTTGTAATGTACTTTTTTATTTTTTGTAGTGGGGCAGGTTGTAATATACTCTTTTTTTATTTATGGTGACATAGGTTTTTTTATTTTTGGTGACATAGTATTTTTGTTGTAATTAGTGGGGGGTTTAATAGGGGGTAGGTAGAGGTTAATAGGTTAGGGTGGAGGGGGGTTAGTTTAGATTTACTTGTTTATTGGGGGGAATAGTGTAGTGTAGTGTTTGTACTTAGTGTCATGAGGGTCCTGGAGGACCCTCATGGCACTTATTGGGTAATTATTGGGTTCTCATTGTGCTATCAGGGTCTTCATAGACCCTTATCGGACTGATTTGGTTATGTAGAGGCTTACTGGGGTCTGTATGGGCCCCCCTAAGTGATGGGGTTAGATGGAGGCATATGAGGGTCTGTATAGACCCCCATAATTGATAGGGTTAGATGGAGGTGTATGGGGGTATGTATAGACCCCCATAAGTGATGGGTTAGATGGAGGCTTATGGGAGTCTGTATAGACCCCCATAAGTGATGGGGACCCCTGCATTATAGGGTTAATGTGTTCACCCTGCAGGGGTCCTGTTCGGACCCCTGCATTATAGGAGTGATGTAAGGACACTGTGGGGTTCCCTGCAGCCAGTGGGGGGCATAATTGAAGCTGCCGAAAGGACTTCACACACCCTTGCAGCTGCTGCAGGGTACAAGTAAGCTGCGGCCCTTTTTGGCCATTTTGCCGGACTTGGCGGAGGGCTGGCCAGAGCATTTGAATAGGGTCGGGTACTTCCATTCGACAAATCTCTTGCGGCTGCATGGGATCAAAGGCTTTCCCTCCAGCGGGGGTGGTCGCAAGGGATAACAGTGCATCAGCCGCAAGCCGGCCGGAGCCTTGGCCCCAAGGGAATAGAATAGCTAAGTAGCTTGCGGCCATCCCTTGAGGCCACGCGTCTCCTAAGGCCATTAATAGAATGAGGCCCATAGGCAGAAACACACAAATAGGTATAAGACATAGAAAGGTATTTAGGAGTGCTTGTGGACACCCACCTACCTAACAGTGCTCAATGGCAGGCAATTAAAATATATTCACACAATACAAGGATCAGAGGTGATATAAAAAAGGTTGTATGCATATTACTATGTATTGTGACAAATTAGTAGGGAAGAAAATCAAACAGTCAGAGACACTAAATATTAAGTATCCCTAAAATTAATACTTTCTTACACAGCAAATTATGTTACAGTGTAAATTCAGAGATGATTATATATTATATGAACTTTCTAGGGCACAGAACATTACCCTAAGGGTTGTGTCTCCTGAGAAGGTCTTCCTTTTCTCTCAGATAAGTTATTCTTGGCTCTTTCTAACCACAGTCTTGCAACTACTCCTACAATTGTATATGGGAATGGTCTTTTGAATAATTTGAGAGCGCACCGGAGGAGGCATTCTGATTCCTCTAATTGTCCCATTTTGAATAGAACCTAAAAAGGAAACACATAAAGGCTCATATAAGGTAAAAAGAGAGGAAAATCTGATTTTTCTTTGTTCTTTTCCGGGCATGCTAGCATCAAATGAAAAAATATTAATGTTTTTATAGCAGTGAAGAAAGTAAATAACCATTTAGAGAAAGTTGCAATTCACAGCCCCTTCAAGACCTGAGCTCTTTTCACCATTAGATCAATAAGTGCCATAGGGAGTGCAATGTGCTTCACAGAATGCTGCAATGGCTACTGCCTATGGGAGAAGCTTCCTCTACAACTATTCCCAGTCTATCACAGCTCCTGTCGTAACTTAGTGAATGCTTCAGCTAGATGTTTCTATTAGGCTTTGCTCATTAAGTAAAATCCTATTAAATAATCTAAAAACAATATTCAATATTAAACTTACTTTCAAAGACCAAACTCAGCTGTGGATGGTTTCCACCCACTATAAGATCAATGGGTAGAAGCACTTTGTCTAACGGTGCCATGCTAAATTTTAAGCCACAAATTGTTATTAACACACCTCTCCTGGCTAGAGACTTGCTGTGGTTTCCCTTTGCAACTCACTTCTGCTAATCAAATACAATTAAAGCCCTTCAGAACTGTCTTGCAGCCATACAACCCTTTACCCTTTATGACCTTATTAAGGTGGAAACAATCGGAGGCAGATACTCTAATTTTGTCAATTTAAAATGGAATATTGCTATTATAAATAATGTAATATGTATTAAAGATCAATGCATAAATAATTTAACTAGTCTCTCTTGTTAGGGCACTACAGGGATCCTTTAAACTGCTTTTTTAAAGGAGCACTGTAGTTTGTTAAAAACACATACTAAGAACATTAGCAGGTATGCAAGAGAGCAAAATAAAATCATTTTAGAGATTTTATCATGGGGATACAGACTGCTAGTCTGTCTGCAGCTGAAGGGGTGGGATACCCTATAGGGGCCTTACATTGCCCTTCTATTATGTTATCAAGGGGCTATTTAAAGAGGATGTCTTTAACAGAAGTAAATATGGATCATATTTGGTCTACTGCTCCTCTCACTCCTCCCTGTTTTATAATCCTTCTACAAACAAGATAAAATGGCTGTCATCCATAAAGCAAAATTAAATACAATAGTTACAAATTTAAGGGTGTAATTATTTTTTCAAACTTACCCATTACTAAGTAAAGTTATTTAAAAAAAAAAAGCATATTATAAACACTTCTGTGGTCCTTTAAATGAACAAGTAGCAAGTTCTGCTACTGTGTATTTGTCTACTAAAATTCTATCTATTCCTCTCACAATGGGGCTGTATATAAGGTCAGTCTGACCTCAATGGGAACACTGAATGTATGTATCTGAATCAATGTGTTTCATGACCCTCTCTAGCTCCTGGTGAAAAGATATGCAAATATGCCTCCTCTCCCACCCCCCACCCCTTTAGCCTTTTACCCGCCTTTAAATAATTGTAAAATCACCGAAAATGCTTTAAAATATTACACACATTTATAAGTATACCCAACAAAACTTGATAAAATGTGACGTACTATGTGCAGTGCTCATATCATGTATTTTTCATCTCAATGAAAGTCGGCAAGCAAAATGTATATATATTTTTTTTAATATAGTGATAGGTCAAAATAGACACTTTCTCATTTGAATTTTGTTTTTGTTTTGGATAACACTACATTTGGCCTTCATTTTTAAATGAATGAACTGGTTTTGGAATATGGACTTCTGCACTCTACTGTGTCTCAGACTGGGTACTCTTCTATTCAAACCAGAGATGTTAATCTAGGTTGAAAAAAAGAAACATAGATTTGATGGCATATACGATGTGAAAAGGCCCATCAAGACGATCCATCTATCTGCCTAAAAGTCTGGCTTAGTAAAACCTCAGGGTGACCTTATGCTTATCCCAGGCATGCTTATATTTGTCAAAAGAACATTGTGGACCTAAAATATCAAACATGCATTTAAATGATTGGGTTTTAATTACAAAAAACATTTTTTGTGTACAAATTAATGGATTTATAGTGAAGAAAGATTACATTAAATATAGACAGTGTGGAGTTGTTTTCTCCTCCTCTGTTCTGATAAATTAAACAAAATAGAGGAGTAGTGGATTTCATAGAGTCAGAACTGTGTTGTAATGTAGATCAAATAACAAAACACAATTAACAGTCTGCATTTCCCTTTAACATAAAGGCAGAACAAACACATAAATTTTTATCTGTCGTTTTAATGCTAATTTTCTTCAATTCATATAATTTATTTTCCATGGGGAAATAAACATTTGTATTCAATACAACATAGTTCTCAATGCATGTTTTGGACTACAGCAGACTTTTATTTGTATATCATTATATGTCCACTGGAAGGCTGTTCTATTTAATCTACTTTCACAAATTACCTCTCCCTTCATGCAGTACAGATATGCTGTCTCAAGACGAGAGAAATTAGATTTTCGAAACCAGTGTCTCTTCTTCTTCACAGCCTCCAGGAGAGATTCAGCCTCATTTATATAAGACAGAGCCTGAGACAAGAAGAGGTTAATGGCACTTATATGGTATAACATATTAGAGAAATATTCTTAAAGGGACACCATAACTCTCCAGTAATTTTACAATTTCAGTTTAAACAACTTTGACGCTATGTAATAAAAAAGCTAGTGAGGCAATTTACATAGACAATTGCTTTTTTGCCCTCGTCCTGAATTTGCTGCTCCTCTCATCTTTACAATTTCTTATCTATGGTAGGAGAGTGTTATAAACCTACTCTGACTAATCAAAATGGTCTACATCATTTAGCACTAGTAATAACATTATCATAAAAAATGATTAAACAGGGACAAAATAATTCAAAGTTAGGAAATTAACTTCATCACAGGGTCAATGATGAAACATGCTTATAATCTTACCGGAATAACCAGAAGATCAAATACTTATGAGGAGCAAAACACAACAGAAGAAGGTCATAAGATTACAAGTAGATTTGCCAAAGAAAAGAAAAAGAAAACTCTAGTGCAAAGTTGTTTATCATAATTTAGCCTGTCATATCATGTAGTGTAGTGATTCTAAAAATAATTAAGGCATAGAACTGCCCCAAAAGTACTGAAAAGTACAGACAAAACCCTTTACTACAAAAAAGATGACCACATTTCTTCACCATAACTTCCCAGAACTCCATAACCTCTCTCTCCATGACCTTTTCAAAGACACCACACACTTTAGGGAAACTATCCAGTGGAAGCCTAAATGACACCATGAGGTTTCATGGATCATAGATTGGGAAATTCTGGGGAATAGCTTTGGTGCATTTTATTGCCCCTTTTGTGGTGCTCAATATAATTTGAACACAATAAAATGCTTAGAGTTCGAATACATGGCCCCGTTGGAAATCCTGCAAGTCTGACTCATAGCTATGAGAATTCTTAAGATAGACTTATGTACCTATTACATGGCCCCTCTAGGTTATAACATGTAAGAACTTAATGAAACGTAGCCAGATGTTATGTTGTGAAAGGGAAAATAGCATACAAGACTTGCAAGGGTCATTATAAGACATAAAACCAGATGTGATTGGGAAGTCGAGAGTCAGTGCCCAGAAACACAGTCATTCCCACATCAATCCCAGTACAGTTACAGAATATAAGTAAATGTCACATCATTGTGTCTACAGAGCTGTTTCTCACTTAAATATTGATATATAGATGTTGTTTGTTTATTCTTGTAAATATGTTTCTTTCTAATGTATTATACTATGTTACCTCTGGGGCTCTGTATTAATCAGGTGTGACTTAGCATTAGTTGAGTGCAAGCATTAAATTGTGTTGGCAGGACTGGATTAACCATGAGAAAGGCTGCTTTTGTGATTTAGGATGTGTAGGCGTCATTTTAATTTTATTAGTGTACTGAAAAATGTTTCTTAAAGGCATATCTAAGTTTCCTGGATTATGAGTGCATCTGATAGATGAGAATTAATAGTGTATAAAAAAATTGCATGTAAAAATACCAAAATAATATTTTCAATACTTACCTTGAAGTTAGCAAACTGTCTTGTTTAATTTCTGAGTTGAAAATTACGGTTAGCACCCACTCCAAACTGAGGGTAAATTAGCATTAATTTCATAATTTGTTTTGGCCAATCAGGTTAGCTAAAAACTATTGATTTAAACTCTGGGGTTCCTGTTTGTGCTGCAAAGCCTCCTGGGATATATAGTGTGGAACTATGTTAGGCGCTATGGCAGCAGCACAGCACAGACAAGAAACAGCAGGGAGTCAAATCCAAGCAGTGACTTACTTGGGGGCCATCAGTGCTTTCCTATTGGCTGAGGAAGAAACAGCAGGTGAATAATGGGTTACATTGAACCCTAATTGCTGTATGCTGATTGGGTGCGGATCAAGGGCCTGTGTATAATGTTTTATGAGATGTGCTGCATGCATAAAGGCTGCTTTTTGCATATAGAGAGCAGGAATGTATTAATCCACAAAACTTTGATATGCCTTTAAGCTATTTTCCACTTACAGGGACACTTATAACTCCATAATTGTCTCATAAGTTAACTTTACACATAAGGATTTGTCTCAGAGAGCACACACGGAGCCTTACAAGAACACATAGGATGTCCAGTGACTCTCACGGAAGACACTTATAAGGGTTTACTCATAAGGGAATGTAATAGTCAATAGCTCCACAAGTGAACTTTTCACTATTAAGATTTCTTACAGGTGCTATGTAATCAAGTCCATAGTTGGTAAATGGCATCAATCTGTGTCCAGAGTTCTTAATCAAAATCTTCTAGGGAAATGTCTTCTGTTTTGCCATCATGACTGATTCAGTGTGCTGCACTGAGTGGATCTAACATAAGGACAGCAACTTATGAGGGGAACATTAATTGGTGTAAAATGTAGCATAGAACTTGCACCTTAACTTAACACGGATAACCTTGTGATGTGCAAACACTGAATTTGTTGGAATAAATATAATTTTAATTTCCAGCCTTTGTCCAGTGTATCATTGTCTTTTGTTTCAATTCCTGTATATTACTGATATATACAGTATTATAGTAACATTTTCTTGTAATTGTAAATTACCTGTATATACTCGAGTAAAAAGCCGACCCGAGTATAAGCCGAGGCACCTATTTTACCACAAAATACTGGGAAAAATTAGTGACTCGAGTATAAGCAGAGGGTGGGAAATGTGCTGCCCCCTGTGTCCCTCTTGTGCCCTCTGTGTCCCCCTCTTGTGTGCCCTTTTCTTGGGTCCCCCCTCTCTCTCCCCTGTGTCTCTTCTCCCCTCTCCCTCCCCTGTGTCTCTTCACCCCTCTCCCTTCCCAGTGTCTCTTCCCTCTCCCTTCCCAGTGTCTCTTCCCCCTCCCTTATCACCCTCCTCAACCCCCCTCCTCATTCTCAACCTCCCTCCTCAACCCCCTCCTCAACCGCCCTCCTCATCCTCCCCCCTCATCCTGAACCGCCCTCCTCATCCTCAACCCCCCTCCTTATCCTCAACCCCCTCCTCATCCTCAACCTCAACTTCAACCCCCCCATCCTCAACATCAACCCCCCATCCTGAACCCCCCTCATCCTCAACCCCCTCCTCAACCTCAACCCCCCCTCCTCATCCTCCCTCCTCATCCTCAACCTTTCTCCTCATCCTCCCTCCTCAACCCCCCAACCTTCAACCCCCACCTCAACCCCCTCCTCAACCTCCCTCCTCAACCCCCCCTCAAACTCTCTCCTCAACCTCCCTCCTCAACCCCCCATCCTCATCCTCAACCCCCCATCCTCAACCCCCTCCTCAACCTCCCTCCTCAACCTCAACCGCCCTCCTCCACCCCCCTCCTCATCCTCAACCCCCCTCCTCATTCTAAACCCCCCTCCTCACTTTACCCCTCTAAATACCTCTCCCGTTCCCCTCACTTACCTCCATCTTCAGCTTCTGCTCCGGCCTCTGCTCCTTCCGGCGTCTTGACCCGGCCAATGCTAATGACGTGGCGCGCATGTGACGTCACGTCATTAGCATATATCGGGTGCCAGCACCCGGTATTTGCTAATGACGTGACGTCACATGCGCGCCACGTCATTAGAATTGGCCAGGTCAAGACGTCGGAAGGAGCGGAGGCCAGAGCAGAAGCTAAAGATGGAGGTAAGTGAGGGGAACGGGAGAGGGGGAGGTATTTAGAGGGGTAAAATGAGGAGGGGTGGTTTAGAATGAGGAGAGGGGGTTGAGGAGGAGGAGGGGGAGGGAAAGAGACACGGGGGTTAGAGAGAGACACAAGGGGGGTTAGACAGACACGCGGGGGTTAGAGAGACACGGGAGGGAGAGTGACTCGAGTATAAGCCGAGGGGGCCTTTTTTAGCCTTAAAAAAAGGGCTGAAAAAATCGGCTTATACTCGAGTATATACGGTATATAGGGGTCAATACTTAAGGCTTGGTCCAGGGTGCCAAATCAGCTTGAGCCAGCCCTGCACTCACCATATAATTGTTATTAATGTGTAATGCCCCTGCTGCTGTCTCCAGTAGATAGTACATGGTTTTAGACATGTCTCCCAGGACCATCCAGTGCCGCGCCAATGGCGAGACCACAAGCTCCAAAATCTCATCACATACGCATTTCCTGCTTTTCCCGAGAGCGGATAACATATAAGCGCCCCTCTGTGGCAACCAGTCCAACCGCTTTAAGAATTCGAGTTCCAGCTGTCTGTAAATATAATAAACAGAACTGGCATTATAGTAATTCAATTTTTTAATGAATTGTGTTTTCTCAATAGAGAGGGGTCCTATAAACTAAAGTACTATTGAAATGAATGGAACTGGCCCATTTTAATAGAAGCAGAATAACGTTTCTATGCTTTCAATGTTTCCTCTCACTAATAGAAGCAGATCAACAGAAACAAAATAGTGGCTCCCACTGTGGCATAATTGTGTAGAATAGACTATATTATATTCTAAAATATAAGTGGAATAATTCAAAGGTGCATCTCCATTTGTAAGCACGCTTAACTCATGCTCAGAGATGGAAAATTTATTTGTGGATCTTGAAGGCAACAGCCTGTCAATATGCTATATTTTTCTACTTATGTTTCTTAATTGTTTCCATTTTTTATATTAAAATTAAATGGTAAAATAAGAATTTATTCACTTATTTGCTTAGAAAAAGAGAGAGAGAGAGAGCTTTGCAAGTTTTTTGATGTTTTGACCTCTAATATATATTAATTCTTAATTTACAACACACATAATTACTGATATCACATAATTCACACACATAGATGAATACATACACATAGCTATACATAGCTGTAGGCCACAGCACATCCAACCCCGAGAGGTGGAGAGGAGGAGAGTGAGGAGAGCTAAAGGTATGGAGAGAGGGAGAACCTGGTCAGGGAGGTCAGTTGGAGGGGAACAGCAGGGGGGAGGGATGTACCCCCAGATGTAGGCACACAAGGTGTAGGGGCAGAGGGTCAGGGGCCTGATCCCAAAAGGGAGGAAGTGTGGATGATGGACCGGCCCCAGGGAGAGGACAGGGAGGCCAGGAACGCCAGGCACAGTTGGGAGGACAAGAGACTGTGGCAAAGTACAGGGACCTCAATTATAGCCCAGAAGAGATGGACTTACTCCTCAGGGAAATCTGTGTCCGCTAATCCGAAAATCTGTGTCGGATCATACATGGAGAGATGTGAGGCCTAGCCAGAAGACAGAGGCCTGGAGTCAGATAGCTTCAGCTGTTGCGGCATTAGGGGTTGCAAATAGGACATAAGTTCTGTAAAACGCAGATATGACAACAGTTGGCTGAAGGTGAAGAGGAAGATGACAGAGGAGGCAAGAGCTGCACGTGCAATCTGTGGTGGTCTGCCAGCCAACATCACTTATTGTAGATAGGAGCAGACACTGAAAGACTGGGTTGAGCCAGTGGCAGTAGTGGGCCTACCAGGACAGGTGGATACGGGTGTGCCAAGATCCATGCAGAGTGAGTAAAATATCACACTACACACATTGGTGTATGAACTTGGCGGAGGGGGGGGGGGGAGATGGGGTGGACAAATACCCTACAGATATCATGATGTTTGTATGTATGTATAAATAAACTGTTAGTCTGGCTAAAGTATATGGTTATGACTGAAGATATATTGGGCATCAATAACCATGTACATCCTGGTAGCAAACATATAATGTTCATAATTTGTATCAATGGAATGTCTGGCCAATACCTGCAGTTAAAACTGATTATAAGTACAATTTTCTATTAGATCAAGATTGATTTCAAATTCAAAAGACAGTACATGTCTGGGTGTGTGCGCAGCCACATATGTGGATACAGACTCTGTTGGACTGCATGTGTGTGTGTCATATACTGTCCTAACCTGGACCATGTCTCAGCGGGATATTAACAACCATTGCTGGGAACATGTCACAGATCCCAATCTCACACACTGCACAGCAGATCCAGCAGAGCACGTGTCTGATGCACATGCAGATTACACACCGCACCTGCAGTACACATATTTATATGAGCCATGATCCACAATGTTCATTATGCAGGCCGTGGTTCATCTGTGTAAAACAAGCCCCACATTGAATCACAGGGGACCACGATTTTAAAGATATGGAAACACATTGTGTCAATTGTGTTGGGAAACCAACTTAAATATATTTTTCTTCCATTTCATTACCCAGGAGGACAAGACCAACCACAGTGGAATAGGGGGAGGGAGGCTCCACTGAGGTGGGAGTGGTTGACGAAGAAGGCCAGTACATTCCAGAGGGCCCGGGACCATCCACACAAGATGGCCATTCACTTTCACTGTCATATCAGGAGTGGGAATCACTGCCTGGGCCCTCAAAAGCATCATACAGCCATGCCCAGCTGTTCCAGCCCCCTCCACCAGCCATGTCCTGGCCCCAGCCATCATCACAGCTGCCACCTGCTACAACAACAATTCAGCCATGGCAGGCCATAACCACTAGCACACAATGGGCTCCCCCAATATGGCCTCCCACACAATGGGCTCCCCCAACATGGCCTCCAACACAATGGGCTCCCCCCAACATGGCCCCCCACACAATGGGCTCCCCCAACATGGCACAACACCCCAGCCCACCTGGCGCCACCTCAGGCCCCAATGTTGTTTCTTATACTGTTGAGAAATTGTCTGTAAACCCTTTGCGTGTCACATTTGGAGGTCGTAATATTTTTGCCTTCATTTGCAGGTTACGGGCTTGAACACCATGGTGTCTTTGGGAATTCGTAGCAATTTAATAGCGATTTTAGAACATAACAGTTATGGGCTTGACAGATCAAAGGTTTTGCGGCAACGGAGATCAGATTTCGACATCCAGTAGGGTTTTTCCGCCGGCACCCGCAGGTCGTTTGCAGGGTAGTTTTAAGAGGAAAATGTAATAGCCGTATGTATTGCGGGCTTTGTTACGGGCAACGGTTTTGCACGTTGGGGGAATTTAATAGGGCTGCAAGAGACAAAATTAAATCTGCTATGCAGGTTATAAATATTATATAGCAATAAATGTATAATTCCAATCAATTTGAGTAATGTGGACACTTCGCTAAGTGGTAAAGCATCTGACTGCAGTTAAGCAATTCCTCATGCAGATATAATAGGTACCATATTTTTTAAAGACCCATCTAATGTTACATTTATTTTATGTTTCATCTATTTTATGTAAAATGTATGGCACTTGTCTGCTTTGCCAGATACTCCTCCATCTTAGTGGAAAGCAAGAGTTGCTGTTAGAAGTTCCATTTCTGTCACTGACACTTATAATGCTAAGCAAATTAAACTGTGTCAGTTACATTATTTTTTTACAATTATTCAGTAGCTCACATAACCTACCATACAGATGACTTTTAGCAATAAAAGGTAGGTGCTAAAGCTTTTACACATACAGTATATTTGTCCCCCTAAAGGTGCTATTTTTCATTAAAAAAAATCAACTGGTATTTAGATAACTCCCCTTATATTATAATCTTGACCAAACCGTGACCAAAGCTATACATTGTAAAGAATGGTTATGAATTTGGGCTCTGCAGAGCATGGACAGTCACTTATTTGCTTGCACAATATTGCAGAACATCACTTCTCCTTTGCTGGCATAGGGTAAATCATACTCACACAGTGTCTATGAATCATACCCTGAAGCTGATAAAGTGAGATTGTGTGTGCCTGCAGCTGCTTGTCTCTCAGAGGGGCTGACTCAACACATCTACATGCACTGAATTTACTGCTACATGAAGTAACATATTTTCATTATCAATGCAGCGGCTTGTGAGCGGCTACCAAGGGCTATGACTGCAACAGATACTGTAAATGTTCCTATAACCAAGTCAATACACTCAATTCCATGTCTATGTTTAATTAATAATTAACTTTCTTATTTTTGTGTGCCTTATCAGTATTTTAGCTTATGACAAAACTTATGTGCTATATTAAACAGGTGTTACTTCAGCTGAAGTGCATAGCTTCTCATCTTGTTTGTTTCCACACTTTATGAGAAACATTGTTAATCTTAAGCAATGATAATAAAAATACAATGCTCTCATAAGTTAAATATATCCATTTACCTCGGCTCTAATGGTGCTGAAATGATCTGGTCAGTGGGGTAAACCTTTGTCCGAAATCTTTTATTAGCTGGAAAACAAATTAACACAATGTAAATGGAATACAAAGACCATTAATAGGTAAACTAAGGTCCAAATAGTTCCTTTCTTCTGCTTCATTACATTAAAACCTTGTTTCTCCTGAAGTTTCTATATCATTAACAAGTTATTAGCCTAATAAGCCTTGTTGCAAGTCTGCACACCTGGAGCCTTGTCAATTTCATATGGCTTTAGGCTGGAAACAACAGAGCCAGACCTCCAGTTGTGATTATCAACTGTAGGCAATAAATATCCATAATTACTCAGAAGCAATGTGGGTGGATCAGACTGACTGATGGTCAAGCTAAAATTGCAAACTTCAATACATACTGCAAGAAAGTGCAAAGTTTAAATAACTTTTGCTGACCTTCAATGGTCAAGTATTGATAGTACTTGTTAATGCCTAGACATGTACATTAAAGCATCATTGTGGTCATAAATGTAAAATATAAGCAACGTGTTTATAGAATTAAAAAAAAAAATAATATAGCCTCTAATTACTATTGCCCATTAAGCTGCTGCTGAAATTACTATAACTATTTATTAATTAGTGACCTACTGCCTGTGTTTGGAGGCGATATTGAATGCAGAGAGGAAGTGTCTATATGCACAGTAGGAATGTGGTAGTAACAAATGCCAGTGCTCTCACTTGCATTATTGCAAAGTTGAATAAAAGGACACACACTCTTGAGATAGAACTTGCCAGAAGCAGACTCACTAAAGAAACTGAAAGACTGCAGTAAATAAAAAAATGTATATAAAATTGAAAAATGTAAAGGCTCTGTTTATTTATTTTATACTTTCTAAAATATGTTTCCTATATTAAGTTTATTAAAAATATATAAAATATATTTGACCACAGTGGTCCTTTAAGCCACATCTGCTGTGTCACTTTAAAGAGACATTGAAGGTTCACTGTTCTTAATATTAAATAATCTACTAAGTATTTATTTGCATATGTAAAAACATTTATATGGCTACCAAGTTGACATATAGCCTCATTAAATTGGGGCTACATTTTACAATGTAGCCCGTATTGTAGAAAGTAGGACTTAAGGCTATTAAATTAGCCTCTCAAAGCGACCCATCGTAGACTTGTGGGTTAAAAAACAGCCAATCAGAATGGAATGCAGGGATGTATCCCATTGTGATTGGCTGAAAACATTTGCACCTTCTGATTGACAATTACGTCAGCCAATCACAATGGGATACAGGGATGTATCCCATTTTGATTGGCTCACACCATTTCCTCATTCCGATTGGCTGAAATCTGATTGACAGCAATTTCAGCCTATCAGAAAGCACAATTTGGGATTTTAATATCGCAGCATGCACAGAAACCTCCATTTGGGGCGGGGAAGAGCTCCGTTACTAGTTGTTGTTTTTTTAGAATGTCAGGATTTTTTGCCTGGACCGGAGAACTGAAGACTGGAGCATCACTGGAGGGGCATTTTGACCAGGTGAGTAGACTATTAACCCTTTCTTTTATTACAGGTTGTCAGTATTTGTTGATTTACTGTAATGTTATGTTTTATCTTAGGTGTTACAGAACGTCGGGACTTTTTAACTGGACAAAATGCCCCTCCAACATAGACTATTAACCTTTTTTTTTACTACAGGTTGTCAGTATATGTATATTGACTGTAATGTCTCTTTTTTTTTTCTTTTGTTTTTGGTGTGACAGTACGTCTGGACATTTTTGGAGGGGCCTTTCCTGGAACTGAAGACCAGGGTATCACTGGACAGCACTGGAGTGGCATTTTGGCCAGGTCAGTGGACTAATGAACCATTTCCGTTTGACAGGTTGTATGTTTATTTTTTATTTTGATAGTGGGTTTTTTATGTGTAATTTTATTTTATTTTATGTGTAATTTTATATTTTATTTTCTGTAGCGCTTTTTAGTGGAGTTTTTATTTTCTGTAATGTGCTTTTTTTATAATTAGGGGTGTTAGAGATTTTATTAGGGGGTTAGGTAGGTGGTGTAGGGGTTAATAAGGTAGGGTAGGAGTTATGTAGGTATTGTATGGGTTAATAGGGCAGGGTGGAAGTTAGGTAGGTAGTATAGGGGGTTAATAGGGTAGGGGTTTACAGTTCTGGTTAACTCAGTCCAGTTGCGTTTAAATAGGTCCAGTTAGGGTTAACTAGGTACAGTTAGGGTTAAATAGGTCCAGTTAGGGTTAAATAGGTCCAGTTAAGGTTAAATAGGTACAGTTAGGGTAAACTAGGTCTAGTTATGGTTAAATAGGTACAGTTAGGGTTTAATAGGACTAGATATGGATAACTAGGTATAGATAGGGTTAAGTGGTTAGTGATAGGGTAAATTAGGTATGTGAGGGTTAAGTAGGGTTAATTAGTTAGAGGGGAGGTTAATTAGTCAGAGGTAAGTTAATTACTTAGAGGGGAGTTAATTACTTAGAGGTTAATTAGTTAGAGGGGGCTTAATTTAGATGTATTAGTTTGTTGCGATGGCTAATATTGTAGTGTAAGGTAGTGCTTAGACTTAGTGTCATGAGGGTCCTGGAGGACTCTTGTGGCACTTATAGTGTTAATGTAGGGGTTAATAGTGTCATATAGGGGTCTATATATAGACCCTTATTGGACTGATTGGGTTGATTGAAAACTCCTGAGGGTTTTTATAGACCCCCATGAGTGATGGGGTTCATTTTAGGTGCCGAGAGGGGGGTACTTGAAGCACCCCAGCTGCAGGGGTTAATTTTTTATTTAGCTCAGTTCCTTTAAGGACCGTTAAGGACCGAGGCAGGAATTTTTAATTTTAAATGAAGCTCGGATCCTGATCAGGACCCACGCTGCAAGGCTTTATGTAAGGACCATGCAGGGGTCCCGATGAGGCCCCTCAGCAATGGGGGATTAATTTTAGGTGCCGGGGGAGACTTGGAGTATCTCCAAGGCAGGGGTTTACTGTTTAACTGCAGTGGGGGTCCCAATCCTGCAGGCTTTTCCTCACTCATGCTGGCGAACTCTATTGCCACTGGCTACGTCTAATCCCATTAATAAGGGTTTGAGTAATTGATCCTGTTCACGACCGCATATCCAACGTACGCAAGAATGGTTTACAGTTTTGCATTTCCAGCTCGTAGCTCGCAGCCTTTCTAATTTTAAAGCATCGTAATAAAGGAGAATTTCAAGCATGCAGCCGTTGCAGGGCTCACGTTGCACGTACTGTGCTGCAATTTAATAGAGCTAATAGTATTTTTACCTGTAGTTTCCAGTGGTGCCAGTGAATAGCTATACTTTTCATACTGGTTTTGCAGAGTGTCGTTGCCACTAGAAGTACTGGGCTTAACTTGACCCTCTTCCCCTACAAGTAGAGGCACACAATGCATTTTAATGACATTTGTATGGCAACCATATATGGGTGACCAATGAGACTCAATTCTATTAGTTAAAAAAACAGAAGAGAAAAAAAAGAAGAAATTCTCTCTCTCTCTCTCTATATATATATATACAGTATATCACAAAAGTGAGTACAACCCTCATATTTTTGCAAATATCGTATTATATCTTTTCATGTAAAAACGTTGAAGAAATGACACTCTGCTATAATGTAAAGTAGTACGTGTACAGCCTGTATAGCAGTGTAAATTTGCTGTCCCCTCAAAATAACTCAACACACAGCCATTAATGTCTAAACCGTTGGCAACAAAAGTGAGTACACCCCTAAGTGGAAATGTCCAAATTGGGCCCAAAGTGTCAATATTTTGTGTGGCCCCTATTATTTTCCAGCACTGCCTTAACCCTCATGGGCATGGAGTTCACCAAAGATTCACAGGTTGCCACTGGAGTCCTCTTCCACTCCTCCATGATAACATCACAGAGCTGGTGTATGTTAGAGAAGTTGCACTACCCCACCTTCCATTTGGGGATGCCCCACAGATGCTCAATAGGGTTTAGGTCTGGAGACATGCTTGGCCAGTCCATTGTCTTTACCTTCAGCTTCTTTAGCAAGGCAGTGGTTGTCTTGGAGGTGTGTTTGGGGTCGTTATGTTGGAATACTGCCCTGCGGCCCAGTCTCCGAAGGGAGGGGATCATGCTCTGCTTCAGTATGTCACAGTACATGTTGGCATTCATGGTTCCCTCAATGAACTTTAGCTCCCTAGTGCCGGCAGCATTCATGCTCGTGTGTTTTCTATTTATTCAGTACTTGACAAGACTTACAACTTGAAGACTTTTTTATCTATATATATAGGAAAAAATACGTTGATACTATAGTGGTCTTGGATGTATTTGAACCACAATGTATCCTTTTAGCAATTCCTTAACTTAGATTTCCAATTTGAAGGTTAAAACTTGTTATTAGATTTAGTTGTTTCAACTTATTATCAATAGTGAATCTCCTTCCATGATCTTTTTAAAGACATTCAGCCTTATTAAATTGCAGTTCAGCCAATTGAATAGGGCTCTATATAAGCACAGAGCATATTTTTTTACAGAAGTTTTTAGTTAGTGAAGACCTTGCTTTTGGATAGAAGTTCACTAACTAAAAACTTCTATAAAAAAATATGCTATGTGCTTAAATAGAGCCCTATTCAATTGGCCAAATTGCAATTTAATAAGGCTGATTATGTTTCCCTTGTTCCTCATGAAAACAATATATCTCTACACTCAGGGCTGGATCTACATTTTTGGAGGCCCTAGGCAGTGAAGTGGAGGAGCCCCTGTGAGTGAGTATGCAAGTTATGCACAAACCCATTTTTGCCTTTTCTGTGCATGTAAGTTCCCTTTCCTGTTGTAACTCTCTTTTTCTAGGTGGTTACCCCCTAGTAGTCTGTATTTGAACTGCAGCATTTTTATTTTTTTAAGCCAGGAGCTATTTTGTTTAAAAAGAAGGCGCCCCTCACAAGGGATCGCCCCTAGGCGGCTGCCTAGTTAGCCTCATGGGTAATCCGGCCATGTCTACACTTTTGTGGCAGACAGCAGACAGCCAAGTTATTTGCTTAACTTCAGTGTCATTTTCTTTTACATATATCCAAGAGAAACCCAAATTAAGTACTTTCAATGGTATTTTATTTTTTGCTTATAAATATTCCTAGCATACATGGCAAGTCATTGATTCAGCTCCAATGAATGCTTATTTAGTGTGCTTAGAACTTGCTTAAATGTCTTAAACCATACTTATATATCCATAATTGTAGAGATATCTATGCACATTTTAACTTATAAAGACGCTGATGTGAATATGTTTACTTCAAGTGTTTCCTCTTATAATTATATTTGCATTTGTTTACAGCTTTTACTCTGACCTGAAGATATTTATTTCAAATATTTCCTCTTATAATTATGTTTATTTACAACCTTGTAATCATATTTATTTACAATGTTTACCCCAGATCTCTCTATATTGCAAGGATACATAAATGTACTATAGTTTCTAAATCCTATAATATGATTCTTTAGGTGCTAAAAGGGGACTGTTGGTTAAAATCTACTTCCCTAGCTTGAATATTTCATTCCGTAAGCTGGATATGTCTCAAGCTACTTGTAAAAGTAATACTTTCTAAGATGACAAGTTAGCCTAGTCTATTAATTTCTGCATCTGACGTCAAATTCCTAATCCTGCCGCATGTTTCGTCACTAACGTGACTTTTTCAAAAAGTTCTCCATCGCTTATCCCTACTTTTTTTTATCTTCTCTTTCACGGATCTCTCTCATCTACCTCCCAGATACTCTCTCCCTTGAATCTTAAGACCACTAGAGTCACATATTTGCTGTACACTCTTTTGAAAAACTGTTTTTAGAAAATAAAAATAAATAAATACAATGCTTAATGTATTATTATATACAATTAAGTGTTATTCTGGGCAGTCATTTTATTCTCTGATTAGTCACCTGGGCAGTGACTTCATATCTATTCAGTTCTAGTGGTAGAGTTCCCACCATACTTCTCCCTGCACTGGTGTCCAGTCAGATAATCTACTGCAGTTAATTCCAACACAGACAGTGTCAGGATGATTTTGACCCCTACACCCCATTAACTTAAGAAACCGCCTAAGACCTATTTTGCTCTATCAATAATGCACTGAATATACAAATATTTAATGACTTTACAGAAAGACGTCAGCAAAGGTTTGCTGGCAGTTCTCAACTTACTGAATGTAGCAATGGACCTTGTGATATATTATTTACATAACTATATGCCAACAGAACACCTTTAGCCACTAATGGCCATTGCTTTAAATATCAGTTAAATCACCAATTTCAGTGTGAGAATGTGTTTGAGGGACCTCTAAATTTTCAGAGAAATTTCAAATACTTTTCCAAGTTTGTAAAAAACTATCATTAGCAGCTGTGCAAGCCTAGTGGTTAGGATTCAGTGCTTTCACAGCTGTGACGTGGGTTCTATTCCAAGTTAGGAAACCAAGAGGTCACACCAACCTGAAGCCGAGAGGGTTGGGCCAGGTCAGTACTTGGATGGGAGACCACCTAGACAGTTTTTAGTCATATTTTTTTCATCATTCAGTAGTCATTGAAAGCAATTTGGTTCAGTTAGGTAGTTGTGTCATTGGTTGTTACCTTCTGTTGTGTTGAGTTCTGTCTGTGTAATTTCTGATTCATGAGTCTCAAACTGCTCAGAGTATAGGTCAGTGTCAACGTACTCCTGGTTCATTATCATTCTGTGAAAAAAGATGAATTCTCCTCCCCCACAACTGCTGCACTTATGAGCATGCGGCTCCAGGAAGGATGTGCACTGGAAGTGGAGGCTCTTACACTGGTCCTGCAGCCAGAGCTCGTACGCTGTCTCCTGGAGTAGTGGGGTGGAGAATCGCATCAGACGGCACTGCCATTGGTCCGATGCATATCCAAGAAAAGATGTGCGGTCTAAAATACAAAAAGTTGTATTTAATACACCCATTTATTTTCCCATTATTCACTTATATTTAGCTGCCTTGTAGACAGTGGCAGAGCTAGAGAATAATTTGGGACACTCCCTTGCAAGTTTTCTGTACAAGATAGATACCTAGAAGTATCAATAAAAAAGTCACAAATATGTGTAGGTAGTCAGATTAACACAAGTGGTCAGATCAACTTTCTAAAAAATAATTACTTGTGTCTCTTACCTATTAAATTAAGTATTCCCACTTTGCTCCAAGTTACTGCCTGTAAGAGGGGCCCTACCCTATTGGGTGCCCCCAGTGCTTTGCCACTGTAGCTCTACTACTGGTTATAGAAACTATAGGTGGAATGCACTAACTTTTATATTTTGACTGCAGTAAAGTCTGAGCACAAATGCAAACATATGATTTATTGGTCTGTGTCTGAATGTGTGAACATGAATTACTGAAAACCAAGGAAAAAAATGGAAGAATGTTTCATTATCCAAAGTTTATGGTGACTTGAACACATACTCCCTGTGCTGTGTTTGAAGTTACATTTGGAGAAAGGCCTTGAAAACTCCTGGGAAACTAATAACACCTTGGAACAAGATTGTGTGGCCTAGAGACAAACATTTTTTTACAAAAACGGACTAAAGTAATCTTGGCAGAAGGAGTAGCAATCTGGAAGGAGTTGATTGTTTTTTGGATATATGACTGCATAGGGGAAAAGCTACACGTATGATAGGTGAATGAGAGTTGTGTGAAATAGGGCTGCTACTACTAATTTATGTACTGTGTTACATTTTGACTATATCTGCTGAGATTAATGCATAGTAAAAACTGAAAAGAAATTGATTATGTGTTTTTTTTTTTAAAGCCAAGAACCTAGAAAAATATTCCAATAATTACAATTCATTATTACAACTAACAATGCAGCATGTTACACAGCTATATATTTTATTGTTTTCTTCCGTTGTGTATATGTTTTAAAGGACTACTGCAAACTGGAAAAAATATAATGTTTGTAAAGTATGTAACAAATTAACAATACTAGCAGCTGTGCAAGCCATGAGCATGAAACATTTTTAGAAAACATCTTAAATTTAGCAGTCTTTTCTGGAGTCGTGGGTGCTTCTATCTTGCACAGCTATATAGGTTGATTGTAGGCTGGGAGTTATCTTACTTGGTCTTTCTACTCTATTCAGTCCTATTGTAAAATATTGTTGGTAAAATAGACATAATTTTACGTTATTTTACATTTTACTAAGCTGTAAAAATGTACATTTTATTTTATCATGTGGTCCTTTCTAAACCTTTTGTCTACCCTGATCAGTAACAGATTAAGGCCACGTATAAATGAATAGATAGCAAAGTTAATCACATATTATTCTGTTTTATTAAAGGCTATTTAAAATAAAAATGATTGGAATTATAAAGGCCACTTTTTTACCTGACGTTTTATTTCAGGTAGCACTCCACTGACAAGGCCCAATCAAGACCTGAAAGGTACGTCGGGGGTTTTTCTGTTTCTTCTGTTCAGGGTAGAATTGCCTGGTATTTCAGGGCTGGACCACTCTAGTGAGTGAGACCAGACTGATATACTACAGGATATTTCTCTCTGTGAAGGGTACAAGTGGCTAAAAGAGGCTACTATCAGAGTGGATTATCATGTTCATTGAACTAACTTATTAAGGTTAGTTTGTGCTCTGATAGAGCACCTCTACTTGGGTTTGTTCTAATTATCTCTGATTACTTACCGTTTTCATTCCAAGCTGAACAGTAGCATTGTGTGGGTGTGGCATAGGTCAGGGTGGTTATACTCTGTTTTTCTGTCTTGGCAGCACACTCCAATATATGCTCTTTGACCAAGGAGGGGAGGGTCTGTGACAGCTTGTGCTCTGACCCCTTGGGCAGGATGTACCTAAGCAGGGCAGTACTGAACTTCTGCCCAATGACTGCAGCACATTTTACAACCATCTGTTCTGCTGCGGTCATGCAGTCCAACTGACAAAGCGCTCTACCTGCATATGGTAGGAGTGAAAAGATTAGAATTAGATGTGATGATCAGATAATCAGGTCTTTGCATGTTAAGTACAGCTGTAAATATATTATAATGTTAAAGGTAAATGTTTGAAGTCTCACCCAGTGTCTGCTTTTTCATATAAATTATACAACTTGTTCTGAAATGGGCATTGTACCAGTGGTCATGCAGGCACACCCTCTGCTATGAGAAAAGCATCAGTTGAAAATCGGTGCAGCACTTCTAGAAGACATGTTCTTACACACAGCAGGAGTTCTGGATTAGCACCTAGATCTTTCAGTTCTCCTGTACAGCCTCCCCCATTCTAGTTTTCCTCCTCATTCTAGTTTTCCTCCTCATTCTACCTTTTTCTGATTATTGTAGCCAGAATTCTCAGGTCTGACTCTTTTGCCAAATACCAGCCTCTGTATCTTTCTACAGACCTCAGTTCTGTCCAAATACTTATTGTCTTGCTTTGTGAGATTTTCAATGGATGCTATTGCTCAAGATGCTGCTACTTGTGCATGGGTGTAGGAAATGGGGAGGATGGGGGGGTATGTATGTATGTATATATAAGCTATTTTACGGCCTGTATTAACAATGGGCTGTATCCCCCTCAGAATTATTTTGGCTCCTACACCCTTGTGTGTACATCTGGTATTTTCCATACTTGCCTTGCTATAATTGTACTTTTCACATGTGATATAAGCCAGTCATGATTACCATTTCTGAACTTAGCTCTACTGCAAAACTGTGATCTGAATTGTAACACCATAATAACCCAAATCAGCTGAACCCTGATATTCCCAGTTTAATTCCTTATGCACAGACCAGTCATATAATTCCTGATATCTTACTGGCCTAGAGCAAACTGAACACCAAGCAACTATGCAAATAAACAAACATGCCTACATTGAGCCCCATTCAATTGAGTGATTTTGAGATCCGGTAGCCAGTACGTGAGGTGGCAAGCTATGTTGCTATTCAATTGGTGTCTTTTTGCGGGCTCTGATCGACTTCCGAGTTACAGCCTTGACAAAATGGCGATGGTTAAACTTGTAACATACATCCTCCAGAAGCCTTTGATCTGTCAAAATCGCTATTCATTTGCTCAATTTCTCCAAGACCGCAAATGTATTCACACCCATAAACGGCAAATGAAGGAGAAAATCCTACATGTATTAGAGAGGACCCGCAAGGAAGGTAAACATCTATTCGTAGCACTGTAAATGCAAATAAAAGACCAATACTGCACTGTAAATATGGGGAAAGTGATGATAGACATTAGAATTAATTGCACAACAGTCTCAAGCTCGCAAATCGGTAAAAATAAAAGTTATTTTTATGTGTCATATCAGGGTAAAATCGATCTCGGGTATCAATGAGTTAATACATATCAGGCAGTCCATATGGACTGGAACAGTATTGGCATTAATTTTCATAATTCTTTAATTTGCATGTTTTGCGAGTCTGATCGCATATCGTACCCCCGAACCTAATTGATTGACATGTAACCTCCATGTTTTACTGCCGTAATAATGACAGTCCCATTTTCTATTGGCTGATTTAAAATGGGAGGTTATGGGCTTGCTTTATTAATCATGTTCCCGCCCTTGAAATGCTCCAAACTAGTGCATGGTTTACGGTTTTTGCTTGGGGCCCGTAACTTGCAGCCTCGAGCAATTAAATAGAGTAGCAATAAGAGACCAACGGGAGCCCACAACTCACTCACAGACATTCGGCTGTCTTCGATTGAGTTGCAAGTCTTAAATTGAATGGAGCTCATTGTGATTAAAAATATTGTTTATTTTCATTATTCAAAATGTCTTTTCAATGTAATGTAATTTTTTTTATCTCTATTGTAGCTATGCTCTTTAAAGGGTCATATAATTTATCAAATGCTGCTTTACATCTTTAAAGAGATTACTGAAAAAATCAAGTGAAAAATACTTTTGGACTTTTTAAAATTGATGTATATTTCAATTTAGTTAATCCTCAAGCAGTTCTCCCTAACAACAATGTAAGGTTTCCTAGATTCTCAGGTTCTTAAATAACCAGAAATCACATGCACACTCAAGTGGCAAAACTTATGTTTGCTGCAATCAAAAATGTCATCTTAATCCTTTGGGTTCTTTACCCATTGTAAACCCCAAAATGTGTGAAATGTATTATTACAGTGAAGATGATACATAAACATTTAGACAGAGCTTGTAATTTATGATCACTTCAGGACCTGAGAACTTATTCTATAAACTAAATAAATTCAGAAATGCAGCTTGATGCCTGATGGCTCAACGTATATAAAGAGCTTGAGTGCTGTAAAAGCAAACTCTATTTAAAACAATTTTAAAAAAAACATTGGACTTTCAAATGAAACATTTTTTGTACATTTTTGGATTTTGACTGCTCTTTATGATGGTTCAGGCCAGTATGCCTGAGTTCTCAGACCCTTTAATTAATATATGATTCAGATCAAGGTTTCGCTTGGAGCCATTTGGTGAAAGAATTATGGAGCCAAACCTCTGAGTGAAAATGGTAGTGTGACATTCTGGACCTTTATGGATTCACTCAGTGTGCAAATAAATAACTGTGACTCGTCTATTTCACGTAACAGAGACATCACCCTCCGGGCGTTCAGCTGGCGCCGCTCAGCTAAGGATGAAGTCAAGAGAGAGAGAAAGATTTTAAGTTATCATATTATAGAGATTTATAGGGCTCAACAAAATCATTCTCACAACCTCCATAAAAAACTCAAAACCATGAAAAGTAAATAAATATTTTCAACTTAATTTAAAGTCACATATCTACAGTAAGTATAAAATGATTCTTTATTTTTGTTATGCACTATCTTATTTGACCTGTTTGACTGAGATGATTTTACTACATGGAGAGAGGGTCCTTAAGTCCTTGTAGGCTGATACGTTTTCCATTACTCCTACTGAAAGCACTAGCACTTAGCATTGCTACATTTTCATCCAGGCAGGTAATATTACTCTTCATTCAAGGTCACCTCCCAGCATAAACATAAATAATAAATACCAGCTTCTACTACAGAATAACTGCATATAATAGTTAATACATTAAATGCTGATGCTTACTCAAAAACATTTACCCATTATCCAATTTATTTCTTCAAAAGAAAATATGGAAAAAAAGAGCACTACAATGGTCCTTTCAAAATATATAAAACATAAAAATCCATATACACAATTATATATATAGGTGTAACCTGGAGGTTGTGGAGAGACCCCCTTCTACCATTCATAAGCACTTCCGGTCACGCCTCTTCCTGAAAAGTCTGAGTCTTTGAGTCTGACTAAGTTCCCTTTTGGGTCTACAGCATGTTTGGAAGTCACTCCTCTGTACTTTGGCTTTCACCAAGCCCTTCATTTGCAGATTTTATGCCCCTATCCATTCACAAGTGCCCTTCTCTGGATCTCCCTGGCCCTCAAACAGGCTAACAACGGGTCAGGTAGCACCACCAAACCTTCAGCTATCGATTCAGAGAGGGATCAACCTAACATTTTCTGCTTCCATGTCAGCCCATTCCTGATGTCCATAAGGGCATTCCTATTGCTGGAGAGCAATGTTTGCTGCATTGTATTCATACCAGGTACTGCTTTTGGCTTTCACCTAGCCATATATTGTTATTTTTGGACCATATCTACTAAAACATGGCTTTCCCTAAGTACTTTATGCATATTCCAGCTCATATCTACTAAAACATGAGACTTTCCATAAGCCTTTCATGCACATTTGGCCCGTAGCCACCACAACAAAAAGGCCTTCATTACAGATTGTGGCGCATAGCCACTGAACAGCATTTGTCCATGTCCAAGGTCAAATCTTTAACCTCACGATGTAGCTTTACATAAGTCCACCTGTTAGCTACCTCTTGAGGGGGACCCAACCACAAATACATATATGTTTGAAAACGTTGAGTCTGACTAAAAGCATTGTTGTTTTCTTTACAGGAAAATAGCGGGAATGACTGTTAAAACATCTCTATTCATTATCAAGAAAAGCCACACCGTAAAGATTAAAAAGGAACATTTATTGACCATATAATTTCTCACCTAGGGCATATCCTTGTTTGTGCTCATTTACCATGCAAAACAATTCTTCTATACAACTTCCATTCAAGAAAAGGGAAAGTGAGGAGAGCAGATCTATGACCTTGGTGGGTCCTCCTTCCTGGAAGGCTCACTAGCTGAAGCCCCAAATCTGGCTGTTATATCCAATAAACAGGAGGAAAAAGAAAATAATCCTGTGCCAGGATCCTAAAAATACCTATACCTCTAAACTCTTAACACATAGTAATATCAATACTTGGTAATAGAGGACTGAAATAAATATGTATTATCTAGAAGGAATAACCCACTTCTATCTGTTTTTTCTAATGATGGTATATACTGTCCCAGTTTAAAAACAATAAATACAAAATCATTTAGTCTCTAGTGAGCAATTGATCTTCCATTTAGTATATTATTATAAGCTATATATCCACCAATAAATTGATATAATAGATATAATAAGAGCATTATTAAGTTAGGGAAAAAAGGCATACAGCTTGTTTTTAATTAGAAAATAAAAAAAATTTGATGCCTCTGCCAGACTTTGGAGGGATCCAGGATACATTAGTAGAAGTAGTGTGAGAGAGGGTTGTTTACATTTCTGGAGAGCTATGGTTGCATCCTTTAATGCAAAGTCCTTCCTCTGAGTCAGTGAAGGGTTATGGTATCAATTTCAATCGTATCCAGTTAATGACGTTTATGGACTTATGCCTGTTTCCTCCTCCCCCATTCGTCCCTCAACTATTAACTACAAACATACATCTCCATCATCTGGCTTTCAGAATGTGATGTAACAAACACAAAATAGATTTCTCCACTCATAAGCAGAGTCTTCATAAATCCAGATTTTCCCATAGCTTACATTGCTGCTAATATGGTTAGTTTGGTACATACTTGAAAAACAAGTGTCTTTTTCATGAGATTCAGTGGTCTTTTTACTGGCATTGTATTAGGACATGTATGACTGATCTAGACTTGTAAGTGCAACATGTAGATAAAATGCAAATCCTGCCCTGCTCTTCCCCTAGTATCTGTCTCTTTTGAGTAACAATGTCATGAGTGAATGCCTGAGGTGTGCAGAAGGCTTAATGGTTATAGGTAGATATTACTAGCAGATTTATCCATCTCCACCTCTGCCAGCCTCTTCTTCTCGTGCCTTCAATCTTTCCCAGCATCAGAGTGCTCCCTAGGGAATCCTGTCTCCTAGTGATATGGCCAAAATATTTGAGCTTTAGCCTCATAATCGAACCTTCCAGTGAACAGTTTGGCTTGATTTTCTGCAGTATCTATTGACTGGATCTTCTTGCAGTCCAAGGGACTCTAAGAAGTTTTCTCCAGCACCACAATTCAAAGGAGTCAATTTTCGGCGCCTAGCCTTCTATGCAGACCTTTGTTGATAGGTCTTTTACTAGCTTATCCAGACTTGCCGTGACTTTCCTCCCCAGAAGCAAACATCTTTTAATTTCATGGCTGCAGCCATCATCTGCAGATATCTTGGAACCTAGGGAATTAAAATCTGTCACTGACTCCACTTTATCCTCATCTATTTGCCAGTAACTGAGACTGCTGTTTGCCATGATCTTCGTCTTATTAAAATAGAGCAGCAGGCCAGCTTTTGCACTGTCTTCTTTCACTCTTTCTTATTTCATAGTGGCTCTCACACTCCACCCTCTAAACCAAGCAACAACACCCAGCCATTTGGAACTGATTTGATCCGGCTACAGAGGATGAAGTCTCCAAACTGCTATCATCCACTCACCTCACTACCTGTCCTCAGGATCCGATTCCATCTAAGCTCACCTCTCCCATCTCTACCACACTAATCCCAGCTCTCACACATATTTTCAACCTCTCCCTTACTACTAGCACGTTTCCATCTTCTCTAAAACATGCCATAGTTATACCCACCCTCAAAAAACCCTCATCTGACTCTGACGTTGCATCTAACTACCGCCCTATCTCTCTGCTTCCCCTGGCTCTAAACTGCTGGAGCGGCTCGTTTATAACTGCCTTACCAGCTTTATTTCCTCTAACTCCCTTCTTTACACCTTTTAATCCAGTTTTCGGCCCCAACACTACACAGAGATAGCTCTCACTAAAGTCACCAATGACTTGCTTACTGCCAAATGAAAAGGTCACTTTTGAATTCTTCTTCTTCTAGATCTCTCTGCTGCCTTTGACACTGTTGACCATCCATTTCTACTCCATATCCTCTTCTCCCTTGGTATTCGAGACACTGCTCTCTCGTGGTTCTCATCATACCTACAAAATCGATCATTCAGTATCTTCTTCTCCTCACCCCCTGTCTGTTGGCATACCCCAAGGATCAGTCCTAGGCCCCCTCCTCTTCTCCATCTACACTTCCTCACTTGGTACCCTCATAAACTCTTTTGGGCTTCATTATCATCTCTAGGCAGATGACACCCAAATCTACCTCTCCGCACCAGATCTATCCCCCTCTTCTAACACACGTCTACAGCTGCCTCTCTAGTATATACTCTTGGATGTCCACCCACCATCTAAAACTCAACATGTCTAAAACTGAACTAATCTTCCCTCCCTCTCCCACAGCGTCAATTCCTCACATCTCTCTCACTGTCAACAACATCATCACCCCCTCCTTCTAAGCCCGTTGTCTTGGAGTTCTACTCGACCCCGCTCTACTCGACCCCGCTCTGTCTTTCATCCTTCCCATACAATCACTAACTAAATCTTGTCTTCTCCATCTAAAAAACATCTTACACAAGACACAACTAAAATCCTTGTTGGCCTACCTACCACCCGACTATCTCCACTTCAATCCATTATGAATGCCTTTGCTAGACTCCGTTTAGTGTAGGCATCACCTCTCTGTCAATCATTCCACTGGCTTCCCTTAGCCTCAAGAATAAAATTTGAAATCATGACCCTAACTTAGAAAGCCCTCAACTATAACGCTCCCCCTTACATCTCTGATCTCATCTCCATATACTCCCATATACTCTTCATTCTGCTTCTTTCTACAACTCTTGTCACCTCATCTCACTCCAGCCTCCAGGACTTTACTCGTGCTGCCCCTAGTCTCTGGAACTCCTTGCCTCGCTCCACCAGATTATCCTCTTGCCTCAAAATATTTAAAACCTCACTTAAAACGCATCACTTTAAAGAAGCGTATCACCTTCCACCCTAACATGCTTATCACCTCTCTCTCCCTCTTTTACCAGTCTGCGAGTTTCTATCCTAAGTACTTTGGGAATTCACCACGGACATTGGATTCCTAGCTCAAAGGCAGGGCCCTCCTTGCTGTGCTATATGTCAATTTGTATTTATCTTTGTCTGAACTTAATTTATGTACAGCTCTATGGAATATCTTGGCACGTTATACATTAACTATAATAATAATATAATAAATTATTATAATAATCAATTGGTCCTGTTGAATCCCTCACTTTCAGTCATCAGAGTAGTATCATGCATGTATGTGAACATTGTAAATAAAATAAAAAATAAAATGCTTTTATACACAGCTGTGATGTGAAATCTTTATATACCTCACACAAACTACAGGGTTTCTTTCAAAGTACTTACTAGCTAATATGTATGCTGATTATGTAGCTTTTCTACTTTGTTATATTTGTTACATAATTTATTTTATTTTTTGTAATCTCTTTGATATAGAGATACTTTCATCAAACAGATGGAACAATACCAGTTTGGGATCGCACATCACGTTAACTGCATTATAAATTGTTCCCATAAATCTTTAACATATTTACAGTCCCACTATATGTGAACATAGGCCCTTTCATATCCACATCCTCTCCTCATCTAATTTGATCACATCAACTGGGACCCAGTACCATCTCTGGACTAGTTTGAAAAAGCTCTCTATATGAAGAGCATTGAGAGGACCTTTTTACTAACTCAAAGGCCTTCCAATACGTTCGGTACATCTATGGTATGCCTAATTCAATTTCCCATTGAGTAATATTATTAGTTGTTCCTCTTTGTTTGATAGCATTTATTATATCTTGACACCTAGCCACTCTATGAGGAACTTCTTCTTTCATAATCAATTTTTCAAATAGAAGCTCCTCTTGCTCATAGCTAAGTTGATATCCTAGCCCTGTTAATTGTTTAATCTATTACCAGATAGTCCAACCAGGTTATAGCCTCCATCTTTTTTTGCAGTTGAACTTGAGTTAGCCTTACCCCTCTATCAAAAATGTCCTTAATGTTTTTCATATCACTTTTTTTCAAATATGGAGCACATCCCAAACTATCTTTAAAAGAAAGTATCCCCACAGGAGCAGCCAGAGAAGGAATATTTTAAAATGTATTTTTATTTAGGTACCAGAATTTCCGTATTGAATAGATTCCCTGAGGAAAAATTATATATTTAACTTGTTCAAAATCTGAAAAAACATAAATATATATCTCTAGGGATGTCTGGTATCATATCATCATCTTATACCCATTCTAATCCTTTATTTCATATTATTATTGATAAATTTACTCATTCATTTTTGGAAATTCTCCAAAATATACTTTAGAACGTTTGTGGAATGCTTCTCAATACATTTGTTACTTTTGGAACTACTACCATGTGCACTGCTGATATTTTTCCCATCAAGGATAAATTAACATATTCCCAATCTGGCAATATTCTTGTTATCTGAAAATATATTTTATTTAAATTTACTTTCATTATATTTTTGAATGAATATGAAAGACTAATTCCCAAGAGTGTGATAGCTTTACACTTCCAATTAAGATGGTAAAGTTTTTGTAGTCTTTCTATTTGTACCCATTCAATATTCTTATGAATTACCTCCGATTTACATACATTTATCCTAAAATATGGTAATTGACTATATACTTCTAGAATCTTATACAATTCTCTTAATGAATTCTGAGGATCCGTCAGAGTTAAAACTACATCATCTTCAAAGAGTGATATGTTATGGGATTCTTCCCCTATGCTTACACCTTTATTCTCTCTAGAAGATCTTACTGTTTCAGCTAGTGGCTCAATAGTAAAAATAAATATTAACGGTAAAAAGGACACTCTTGTCTTGTGCCATTTTTTAACGGAAATTTTTCGGTTACTACATAAGGCCTTTATCACCTTAAAACAAAATTTATCTTAGATTTCCTCTATAAAATCCCAGCTCATCTTGTCGAATGCTTTTTCCGCATCTAGCAACAGGGTGAGCATGTGAAACTTACTGGCATTTGACCATGACATCAAGTCAATAATCTTCCTAATATTATCAGGTCCTTGTATGCCCTTCATGAACCCTGTTTGATCACCGTTGATTAATTTAGGAATTAATTTACTAAACCTGTTTGCCAAAATTCTAGAGAACAATTTTGTATCTATATTAATTAGTGATATTGGTCTATAGTTCTCAGGGTTTGTATCCATTTTAAAAATATTTACAATTTTCACTTCTGTCATTTCCTGTGGAATTCTCCCTTGATCTTTTATTTCATTGAACATTTTATATAGGGTTGGTTTTAGTACTGAGGAAAAAACTTTTTTGTTACATTATTAACAATCATTATTACAAAATTGTCTCCTCTGAACTTGCTGTAATATGTGTCTCACTATCAAAAATCAAGGATGCAAGAATGTTTTTGGTTCAATATGTCCCTTATTGTTCATACTTCTAGTAATTTCATACACCAAAAGAGTTCTCTACTTCATCAGTTTGCAGCTAATGAAATGTATTCTGTTTTCAAAATATAAATCTGTTTTCAAAAAAATATTCCACTACTTGTCCAAAAAAGTATATGTTTTCTGTGACCCCTACTGTATGCCACACTTTACAGTTCTGTTTTTTACAGTATGGTGCCATGTTATAATACACAAGTAAGTGGTACATTAAAGGACCATTGCATTGGAAGAAGAAGAAAAAAACTTGTTTGTCAAGTATGTACCAAACTATCAATGTAAGCAGCTGTGTAAATCATTAGAGGAAGGGATAGGGGAGGTGGGGACAGGCAGAAGTACATAGCCGTTGTTTGATAATTTGATTAGATTTACTTTACCATACCCTTCCCCCTCACTGGCCTAGAAGCAGATATATTGCATCATTCAATGCAACCACAGCTCTCCAGAAATATAAACACCCCTTTCACACTCATAAAACTTTCATCAATGTATCATGAATGCCTCCAAAGTCCAGCAGAGGCATCAATATATATTTTTTTCTAATTAAAAAAACAGCTGTCTGACTTTTTCCTGCTTAATTATGCTCTTAGTCAGACTTAAAGTTTTCATACATATATTTTTCTTTGTGCAGTGGTCCATCTTAACAATTTCTGTATCCATATTTGTATGTTTTATATTTTTTTTAAAGGACCATTATAGGGCAGTTTTCCATATTTTCTTTTGAAGAAATAGACTTGATAAAGGGTAAATGGTTTTAGAAAGCTTCAGCATTTAATATATTAATTATATGCAGTTCATTAAATGCAACCATAGCTCCAAGGAATGTAAACACCCCTCACACACACAAATTCCATCAATGTATAATGCATACCTCCAGGGCCCAGCAGAGGCATCAACTTGTTTTTCTAATTAAAAACAAATGTTATTATTTTTCTTCTGCCTAATTACTTTCTTAGACCTAACATTTTCTAACATACATTATTTTGCACTGTGCACTGGTCTTTTAGCATGCCAGTTTATGTTAAATTTCTATTTGGCAACAGAACACTCACTTTCTTTCCGTGGATGTCTATGATTCAGTAGGTCCATCAAAAGGTCATCAACCCCGTCCGCCTCTTCCGCTTCTTCCTCCATGGGTTCCAGCACCAAGATTTTATCCAAATACAAACTTCTTAGTAGTTTTTCAAGGTAATAAGGCACCCCATAACTACGCTCCACTAATAGCCTGTGAAGGAAGATACTACTGTTACTGTTGGGAAGGTAGATGCACAATTACTGTTGAGAAGGGGTTACACTGTTAATGTTGTAGGGGAGTAGCAATCACTCTTGTTAAAGGAGAGAATGGATTGAAATCATCACTGTGAATATAAACCACTGCTGCCAAACTATCACTATATAAATGAGTCGGGACTATTACTACTGAAGTATATTATGAGTCAGAGAAAATGTTTTGTTAGGTGTAGTGTTTTCCCACAAAACAAAATGGAAGCTGCTTAGGAGCCATCTAAGTGCTGTCTATTATCTATCACTATTTTAATGGTGTATTTTGTAGGACAAACCTGTGGCCCATAGGGACAGGAAAATCAAATGTTTAAACACTTAATTTAGCTTTTTAATGTTCATGAAGATGTTAGATATTGTTCTGTAGGATCCATGTCAGTGAAGGTGTCAGGGTATATTACTCTACTGGTTCTGTGTTAATGAAGATGTTAGGGTATATTGTTCTACAGGTACCATGTTAGTAAAAGGTGTGTTGAGCCACAGGTTTCATGTTATTGAGGTTTTGTAAGGTGTAGTGCTCTACAGGCTCCATGTTAGTTAAGTTGTTGTTTTGTATTGTCCTGGTACCCTGATAGTGAATGTGGTAGGGTGTAATGTTCTACAGGTTCAACCTCACAGTCAGGTGTGTTACTACACATAGCATTTTGCACACATTCCGAACATGTTTACTGAGTTGGAAGAGGTTGTTTCTAGTATATACTAATTCTATAGAAACTTTATTTTCCCAATTCCTCCTGAATTTGAGATCGTTTGTAAGAGGCAGAGAAGACAGCTTCCCATCTCCTGTTAATAATTGAAATTTTGTTAGTTTGGTTCAATGTACATACTTATATGTTAAAAGGACACTGGAGTCATCATAAGTGCTTTACGCCATCTGATAGATCATGGAAAAGCATGCAAGAAAATGTTTTTACTAATTAAAATTACTGTTAAATTAACTGAGCTAAGAGTTTAAGTTATTTGATATGTCTAACCTTCTCCTGGATTGGCAAAAAACAAAATGAGCTGCGCCAGCTGGTGGTACTAATTAGTAACAGCTAAGTAGTTTGAATATGGAAATATTAAACTTCCAATATTAGCACTCTGTTAAATATATAATTACTTTTCACCCATTGCAAAGCACATAAAGCCACGGCATAATACACATAATTATGAAAGGAGAGCTCTAGGTTCAAAGCCTCCCACTGCCTTTTTTTTTTTTTTTTTTAATATTAGGTTTTATTTTAGCTACACTAATAATCATAAAATGTGCACAAACAGTAAAGGGGTGGTATGAGACAAACATAGGAGCTGAGATGCTTATGAAATAATTATTTAAACTAAATAAAAAATAATACTTAAAAAAAAGGAGTGTTATAATACATGACCAACAGTAGTTTGATAAACACTTCACATGCTTGCGATTCTATGTGACACAATAGCAACACCAGCAGGTGTGCAAGACCATAATAGCATTTCAGAAAAAAAAACTAATACTGTACTTAGATGACTAAGATTGTGTTGCGGTAGATCCATCTCAGAATCCTTGTCTGTCTGTAGCTTGAGCGGCAGATTATCCTATTGGGTCTTATTCTGCAATTGAATACTATTGCCAAGGGGCTATTTGAAGTAGTCAATACATATTATTCACTGTGCTGTTGCTCTTCCCACAAACAAAGACAAAATGTCTGTCATCACTGAAGCATTATTATGTGAAGTTCATCAAAAGAGCAAACTACAGTGCCTTGCAAACGCATTCATCCCCCTTGGCATTTTTCGTGTTTTGTTGCGTCACAACCTGGAATTAACATGGATTGTTTGAGGATTTGCATCATTTCATTTACAGAACATGCCCACAATTTTGAAGATGTTTTTTTTTTATTGGGAAGCAAACAACAAATAGGACAAAATAACAGAAAAGTTCAATGTGCATAACTATTCACCCCCTAAAATCAATACTTTGTAGAGCCACCTTTTGCTGCAATCACAGCTCCAAGTCGCTTTGGATGAGTCTCTATGAGCTTGCCACATCTTACCACTGAGATTTTTGCCCATTCCTCCTTGCAAAACTGCTCCAGCTCCTTCAAGTTGGATTGTTTGCTCTTGTGAACAGCAATCTTTAAGTCTGACCAAAGATTTTTTAGTTGATTGAGGTCTGGGCTGTGACTAGGCCATTCCAACACATTTACATGTTTCCCCTTAAACCACTCAAGTGTTGCTTTAGCACTGTGTTTGGGGTCATTGTCATGCTGGAAGGTGAACCTCCATCCTAGCCTCAAATCACGCACAGAGGGGTACAGGTTTTGCTCAAGAATTTCCCTGTATTTAGCACCATCCATCTTTCCGTCAACTCTGACCAGTTTCCCAGTCCAGCTGCTGAAAAACACCCCCACAGCATGATGCTGCCACCACCATGTTTCACTGTGGGGATGGTGTTCTTTGGGTGTTGTGATGTGTTGGGTTTGCGCCAGACATAGCGTTTTCTATGATGGCCAAAAAATGTAATTTTAGTCTCATCAGACCAGATCACCTTCCTCCATTCATTTTGGGAGTCTCCCACATGCCTTTTCACAAACTCAAAAGTGCCATTTTGTTTTTTGCTGAAAGTAATGGCTTACTTATAGCCACTCTGCCATAAAGCCCAACTCTATGGAGCGTAAGGCTTATTGTCGTCCTATGTACAGATACTCCAGTCTCTGCTGTGGAACTCTGCAGCTCCTCCAGGGTTACCTTAGGTCTCTGTGCTGCCTCTCTGATTAATGCCGTCCTTGCCCGGTCCGTGAGTTTTGGTGGGCGGTCGTCTCTTGGCAGGTTTGCTGTTGTGCCATGTTCTTTCCATTTGGTTATGATAGATTTGATGGTGCTCCTGGGGATCATCAAAGATTTCGATATTTTTTTATAACCTAACCCTGACTTGTACTTCTCAACAACATTTTTCCTTACTTGTTTGGAGAGTTCCTTGGTCTTTATGGCAGTGTTTGGTAGTGGTGCCTCTTGCTTACAAAAAACATCACACACAGCACGGAGGGACAGCCAGAAGATCTGGGAGTGAGGTTGCACGCAAATTTGAGTCGCCACTCGAAAATCGCCTACGCGAGAAAAAAAATAGCAGCTGAAAAAAACAAAAACAAGGCTATACGACTCCTAAGCACACAAAACACCACCAGGCACATACGACTTTTACCCAGGAACATACGAAGTACAAAATACACTATTACAAACTACGCTAAAACATACACAATCGCCACCATTTTACAACACTAACTTGAAACTAATAACATTACCAATCTAAAATGCCACTTTACCCCAGTAAACAGACGTTTTGGCCTTGCACACACAGCCTATTTATACTGCACACTTGCCACATTGCTGACACTTACACCTCAGGTCAGCAACAGTGCAAATGTACATTTTATGCTGCAGGAAAAACAAAAGCGATTGTTAGCTCTGCAGGATATTGATTGCTGGATATATTAAGTACAAGTAGGTCAAGTATATTATTTATTATTTAATTAATTAATTAATTATTATAAAAAATATATATATATATAAAAAATAAACATACCAGAGGAAAGGCTCGCAAAGAGCGCCAAAGGCGCTTAGCGCGGGGCTCACACTGAACACACAGGGTGCTCACAGAACCAAAAGTACACAGGGAAGAGCCTCGCAATGAGCACCGAAGGAGGTCACAAGGCAAAAACTACACCAGGGGAGCACCTCGAAGACGCTAAGCGCAAGGCTTACGCAAGGCCAAAGGTACTCAGAGGACCAAAAGCCTTACATTGCGTTGCAAACAGCATTACCTGCCTTACAAGTTTATTGCCGTAATTTTTTGTCGGGCAAGTCGCTAGTTTATTTATAATAAGCAATATAGAATTTAGCATATGATAAAGTTAGTATCTCTTTAACGAATACTGTAGTTCGGGAAAAACTTGACATGTTTTTAAAGTATGTAACCAACTAGCAATCTTTTCATAGAAATCTGTATCTGGGGTTTCCATACAGGACCTGTAAAGGACTGCTTGATGGCTTGGAGCCAGATGAAGAGGGTTATCTCATATCAATTACCTCCCCTCACCCATTTAGACTTTATTTATAGAGACATGAATGCCACTTGCACCTGACCAATCAGCAGCATATGATATCCTTTAGCTGTGAGTTTTCAATCTTGTAGGGTGCTTTACATTTTCTGCAGTTTGTTAATATTGTATTTTTCCCTGTTCTCATCCCCTGTATAGATCCACAGAGTATGCTGGCTCATTACGGATACAGTTTAATAATACTACTACTACTAATAATAATAATAATAATAATAATAATAATAATAACAATCCTGTTGTTAAGTCCCACAGCATTATGGCAGTATTTCTATAGGAATGAATATAAATCTTATGTACAGCCTTACAAGTAGCAAATCCTGATTGTGGGGGAAAAAATCAAATGGCTGCTTCATTATGGTAAAATGTATTATAATGGGTAAAAAAAATGTACTTTTTTAAGTTTCTAAAATATTTGGCAATTAGAAATTATTTTTTTTCAAAAGAATCTACTATAGCTATGACACTTCATATGTAGCATTGTTCTGTAGAGTTCTCTTATTTATTAAATTGTGTAAATTTGTCTCACATGAGAAAATACCACTAATTACTCACATTTCAAGTTCACTGGGGATACTGACAACTCCGAGGGCGTGGCAAGCAATGTCAGGGATGACAGAATGGTGCAGTGCCATCAATGGAAAGTACACTGTGTGGGCGCTTTTCAAGATGCCAGAGATTACACTGCTGTGCGTCTGCTCAGGGCTTAAAGGGCACAATCCCATAACCAAAAAGAGTGGCACAGAGTTGATGAGTTGAGAAAGGAAGGTCCAGGATGTAGTGTCTACAAACTGCGCTTGATCGATGATACACACAAGGGACTCCTTGTCAGCAATCTGAGAGAAGAGCAATCATGACCTGTATTAGGATATCATTTTGTTTTTACAATTCAAAGTGGACCTTGTCAGGAGTGACCACTCTCACTTCTATGTTTTGTTTTAAGAACATTTTAACATATTCTTAGAACATTTCACAATAAGCAAGATATTTGACTGATATCAGAGTAGACGCAAGACACTTATGGATCATTATCAGGATACAAAAGCTCAAAAAACACAAAACAAACACAGCTGATACATGAGGTATGTAAACATATTAACACATACTAACAAATGGTTAAAACAATATTAAAAGCTAGAAAACACATAAGAGAAATATTTCTACTACAATAAAGCATATATGTCCTATTAGAAGACATTAAATTACTTAAATATGTCATAACATGTAATATTGGTCCTTTTATTACACCTTTGTGCTAGCAATGTTTATAATGCAGGTTAGGACCAGACCTTATAATTCCACATATCCGTACTTATCCTTGCTTATTCAACATTTTACCCCGGCTTGGCAAATGTACCCCATAGATTTGTAATTTAGCAAAATATATCGATTTGAATCCCTCTTTAGAACTTGCTTTGCAAGCATTTCTAACATATGAGTACATATGTATGTGCAAATATTTGTGAGCAAAGCTGTGTAGATATGTCAAAGATTGATAATCCTCTTAATATAATTAAACATTACTATACAGTTTTGTATAAACACTTGTTACATATGGATGAAGAAAGCTCTTAGCATTTAAACAAGAAGCTGTAGTTCTAAAATATCTGTCATGCCCAGTGCCAGATTTACATCTGAGGTGCCCCTAGACAAAGATTTTTCAGGTGCCACGCTAACCATGTGCATCTTTTAAAATAAAAAATAAAAAATGAAAGTTTGTATTAAGTCAGAGTGCTAAGAAGATGCACAAAATAAGTCTCATTGTCTCACATGTCTAAGCCCTGTGCCCATCCATAGAAGACTGACTGACCTGAGTTTGTAATTAATTTTGCCAGTAGCCAATAGAACTGATACTACAGATGTACTATATCCCCCAACATGTAGAGAAAGAAGTATCTTGATACACAGCACTCTTTAGCCAATCAGACAGTATATGTATTATTCCCACCTCCAAGGCAATCAGCATTTCTTGGGCAGAGCTTTATAAGCCACAGAAACTTTTAACTAACATATGTTCAATGCTCTAACATGATGTTCCATTGTAGGCCGGCACCCCTCAGCCCCTTATTTATAAGATTATTTTGCACTACCATTTCTTATTGTTTTAATAATTCATAATGTTTACGCAAAAATTATAGTGCAGGGTTAGGTGCTACTGTATATAATCAGGAAACAGTATTTTAAACAGTAAATATACAGTTTAGTCCACCAATTACCAACTTATACAAATTGTTTATTTGTTAAAATATAAAAAAACACCTATATTGCATGGAGGTTAAATATAGGTTCCATAGACATAGCTGCACAGTCTATTCCATTTAAATATTGCTACAATGATTCCTAAACCCCAACAAGACTATTCAAGTTACAAATAAATATGTACAAATATTTATAATATACTAGTAACTTGCCCATCATAAATGACAGTATCATGTTATGTTCAATTGTCTGTTTTGTCTCTCTCTGTGGTGTCTGTCTGTGCTGTGTCTGGGTGCCCTCTCTGTGTGCCCTCTCTCTCAATGTGAGCCCTCTTTCTCTGTCTGTGCTGTCTCTCTCTGTGCACCTCCTCTCTTACTCTCTGTGCACCCTCTCTGTGTGTGCTCTCTCTCTCTGCACTGTGTACTCTGTCTCTCATCCTCCCCCTCCCTCTCCTCTTGATCTCCCTCCCTCCTATGCTCTCTTTCTTCCCCCTCCCTCTCTCTCTGCCTCTCTCCCTCCATCCCTCTCTCTCTGCCTCTCTCCCTCTCCCTTCATCCCCCTCTCTCTGCCTCTCTCCCTCCCTCCTTCTCCCTCCCTCTCTCTCTTCCTCCTCTCACCCTCTGTCTCTCCCTCTCCCCCTCTCTCTCTCTGCCTCCTTCTCTCCCTCTCTCCTTGCCTACTTCTCTCCCTGCCTTACTGCCTCTCTCCCCCACTCTTTCTGCCTCTTTCTATGCCTCCCTCTCCCTCCCTCCATCCGTCTCTACCTCCCTCCATCCCTCTCTACCTCCCTCCTTTGGTGAAGGGGACGCAACTGTGCATTCAAAATTGCACGATTTTCCTCTTTAGTATTAGTAGCTTGCTAATGCTTGTGCAGAACGCACCTCACAGGCATGAACAGAAGCTGAAAACTATTATAGTTGAATAAATACGGTGTGAGTCAGTTTCATTTTGAAGGTAGCAGCAAAATAGAATTTCTAATTTTTGTATTCTTTAGTCTCTCTTTCTCTCCTTTATCTATCTACCACTCTCCTTTCCTCTATATCCTCTTCCCCCTCGCTCTCCTTTCTGTCTTTGCTCACCGTCTCTTTCTTTCCTTTTCTCTCTTTTCTTGCTTCTCTTTTCTTTCTATCTTTGCTCTCCTCTCTCACTTTTTTCTCTTCTCTCCTTTCTCTATCTCCTTTCCGTATTTGCCAGTTTTCACTCTCCTTTCCTCTATTCTCTCCCTTCATTCCCCTCCCTCCTCTCTTTCCCTTTCTGTCTTTGTTCTCCATTCTCTATCTCCTTTCTATCTTTGCTCTCATTCTCCCTTTATCCCATGTCTTCTCTCTCTTCTTTCTGTACTTTCTTTCCTTTTCTCTCTCTACTCTCCCTTCTCTCTCTCCTTTCTATCTTCACTCTCATTCACTCTCTCCTCTCAGTTCTCTCCTTTCTGTCTTTGCTCTCCTATTTTCCACTTCTCACTTTCCTCTTCCTTCTCTCTCTCCTTTCTGGTTTTGTGTTCCTTCTCTCTCTTTTCCTATTTCCTCTCCTTCTCTCTTTCCTTTCTGTCTTTTTTCTCCCCACTTCATTCTGTCCTTTCTGTCTTTGTTCTCATTCTTTCTCTCCTTTCATTTCTCCTCTCTCTTCTCTCTACCTTTTCTGTCATTGATCTCCTTCTCTTTCTCCTTTCTCCCTCCTCTCTCACCTTTGTCTTTGCTCTACTTCTCTCTCTCCTTTCCTCACTCCCCCTCTCTCTCTATACTTTCTGTAATTGCTCTATTTCTCTCTCACCTTTTCTCTCTCCTCTTTCTTGTATCTCTTGTTTCTGTCTTTGCTCTACTTCTCTCTCCTTTCCTCTCTCCTCTCCCTTCTTTCTCTTCCTTTCTGTAGTTGCTCTCCTTCTCTCTCCTTTTCACCCCTCTATCTTCTCCCCTCTGCTTTCCTCGCTCCCCTCTTTTCTTTTTCTCCTTTCTTTTTCTCTATCCTTTCTGCCTTTGCTATCTCTTCTCTCTTTCCTTCCCCCCTTTATCTTCACCTCCCTATTCTCTTTCCTTTTTTGTCTTTGCTCTCCTTTTTCTCTTCTTTCCCCTCCCCCTCCACTCCCCCAGCTGATATGTTGGGGGCGAGGTTATGACATAGTGGGGTGGGGCTACATAGTGGTATAGACATGGTGGGTGGGGATATGATATTGTGGTGACGAGGTTATGTTGTGGTGGGGCTGAGCTACAGAGCGTTACTGACACTGGCTTTTATATATAAGATTGCTATTCTGTATTGCACAAAAATATGTCTAAAAAACATCTGTGCATTGCAGCATGGTCTTTAAAATGTGTGCTGTATCAAGGAAAGTCTTTCAATCAGTTTTATATCTAGCATTAATAATAACAATACATTAAGATTTATATAGTTTAGAGTTTATAACATAAAAATGGTGAGATTCCAGTTTATTTACATTAAACCCTATATTACTTTGCTTGCATCCTAATTGATTTAGCCTACATAGTCAAAAGGAGAACAACATACTTCCAACAATGCACCTGCCTACTTCATCTAATGGTAAATTCAGACATATCAAATTGTAATCCTTACAAAAGTTAGATTTAAGTTTAGAAAACTGACACTAAATAAATACTGTGGAGAATTTACAGCATAGTGTTTGATCCATCTTTAGCATGACAAGTAAAAATGTGCAATAAAGTTGAGATAAAAGCTTATCCAATTATTTTTATAGGGAAAGTGTCACATAAATGCAAGTTGTTCTTATATTAAAAAGTTAACTTACAGAAGTTTAAATATATTTGTAAGTCTAACATTTACAAATAACTATTCCTTCATTCAAAGGATGGTAATAAATCATAGGCTTGTGGACAAATGTTAGACTCCTAAGTCTTGCTACACTATATTCTGTAATAGCCTTTATTAACAAGATCAGACATCAGTGTTTCCTTAAGGTTTTATGGAGGCATCAGATAATGCATCCATTGCAACAGCATTTGAAAACTGAGATTCCTTCATGATTTGCTGGATTCTCTAAGCATAGCAATGGCTGTAAATGACTGCAATGTACATTTTCTATTGTGAAAACAGCAATAGCAGATTTTCACAATTCCAGCAAGGTATAGGAAAAGGTAAGGGCACCCACATGAAAGTTCTCACACAAGCCAGGTTTTCAGTATTTGCTGAAAATCATGAAGTTGTGGCCAGTGCTCCTATCATCAGGACCAACCATGCCTACCTCTTGGCTAGGGTAATATGTGACACTCCAAGGCTCTAGTAGTACTTGTAACAGAGTTGGAACACGAATCCAATATCTCCGCTGGTATACGGTAAAATATCCAAGAAGCACTACAGTCTCACCATTCCCAACCTCCCATATTGGATGACACTCAATTGGGAGTCAAATGAATACTGACTTTATTTTGTTGTGCAGAACTATATATACACATCTCTTCCCACAGGCAATACACATCCCCCATAGTTGGCCACACAATACGCATAGAGGGACAATAGGTGCTACCTGGCAACTTTGATACAATCAGACATTGATTAGATCATCCTTCTTTGTTCTTATGTCTGAGAATGAAAACACTTTATACAATAGACTTCCTTATCTTATGAGGAGTCTCTGTAATAGGATTATCTATTATGCCAAGGTCTGCAATAGTCTGGGCTAATATTCCGCAGAGCATAAACCAACATACATACAGTATAGCAATGTGATCATATTTTAACCAATAATTAAATAACCATAAAACAGGGTAAAACAGTGATGGGTTCCGTTACACACCTCCCCCGTGACCATAAGCCGGCATACACAGTCTGATCCCAACGGATCGGCCTGGGGATGTCCGGACAAAAGTATTTGTTGGTCAATTCTCTAGTTTGACAACCCATCAGCATTACTGCAATTCACATTTACTCACATTTCACATATCCCCAGATAGCTGGGATCTGAGCGCACAAAACTACTGAATAGAGCTCAGCTCCTATTCACACAGTTCAATTGCCATGTAGCTAAAGTCTTTCCCATAGTCTTTCATTATATGAATGGGCTCCATGGCATAGCTATCTGGGGTATCACCGCTCCCACAGGGCAAGTACCGAATGACCCCCCTGTATTTAAAGGGCCAGAATGAGTGACATACACTCTGGTATGGCCGAATACTATTTTTAAAGGGCAATATGTCCCAGGGCCATAGTCACAGGGCAGGAGGCTGGCAATAAGTCCTCTCCAGGACAAAGTGGCAAAAGGCACGTCGTCACCCATCTCCCCTTTGGGGGGAAGTCTAACCAGGCACCTGGATATTTCGCTGTGGTGATGGGGCAACACGCTGAGGGGACTTGAGGGGCAGAGGCCAGCGGCACTCTGCCCTGATGCCAGCTCTTCTGCTGGTATAACCTGCAGGACATTCTGCTCTGTACAAGGGACAAAGGGAGGGCAGAGGCCGACTGCACTCTGCCCCACTGTCAGCTCTTCTGCTGGGGTACTTGGGACATATTCAGGCTCAGTAGCCAGGGAAAGGTGGGGGTCAGTGGGGGTTAACATTTCCTCTGTTAACCCTGGGGCCACATTAGGAGTTAGCTGGGGAGGGGACTTTGTACTTACCCCCTCCTCCGGTTGTCCCAGTGAGGGTAGTTGGGGATCTGGACAGGCTGTCCAGCATCCCTGTAGGTCAGGCACAGAGACCACGGTCCCATCTGCGCCATCTGGGAGATTGGCGTCTCCCCTTGTTAGGGTAAGTTGGCGCTGGGGGGAGAGGGCGACACCTTCAGCTCCCTGGGGTTCACACTGCCGCTGGGGGGGAAGGACGACACCTTCGGCCCCCTGGGGTACACACTGCCACTGGGGAGGAAGGACGGCACCTTCTGCTCCCTGGGGTACACACTGCCGCTGGGGGGGAAGGACGACACCTTCGGCCCCCTGGGGTACACACTGCCACTGGGGAGGAAGGACGGCACCTTCTGCTCCCTGGGGTACACACTGCCGCTAAGGAGGAAGGACGACACCTTCAGCTCCCTGGGGTACACACTGCCGCTGGGGAGGAAGGATGGCACCTTCTTCTCCCTGGGATACACACTGCCGCTAAGGGGGAAGGACGACACCTTCTGCTCCCTGGGATACACACTACCGCTGGTGGGGAAGGAACACACCTTCGGCCCCCTGGGGTACACACTGCCGCTGGGGAGGAAGGACGACACCTTCTGCTCCCTGGAGTACACACTGCCGCTGGGGAGGAAGGACGGCACCTTCTGCTCCCTGGGATACACACTGCCGCTGGGGGGGAAGGACGACACCTTCGGCCCCCTGGGGTACACACTGCCGCTGGGGAGGAAGGACGGCACCTTCTGCTCCCTGGGGTACACACTGCCGCTGGGGGGGAAGGACGACACCTTCAGCTCCCTGGGTTACACACTGCCGCTGGGGAGGAAGGATGGCACCTTCTTCTCCCTGGGATACACACTGCCGCTCGGGGGGAAGGACGACACCTTCGCCCCCCTGGGGTACACACTGCCGCCGCTGGGGAGGAAGGACGGCACCTTCTGCTCCCTGGGGTACACACTGTCGCTGGGGAGGAAGGACGGCACCTTCTGCTCCCTGGGGTACACACTGCCGCTGGGGAGGAAGGACGACACCTTCTGCTCCCTGGGGTACACCCTGTCGCTGGGGAGGGGAATTAGTTGGAGTATTCCACGTGGAGCGGTTTCTGTTTCTGGGACAGTCTCTCTGCATGTGGCCCTGCTGGTTACACGTGTGGCACCTGATGTACCGTGGAGGGGTTTGGTAGTTCCCACCACTAGGACGCAGTGCTGGGGGGGGGGGGTTAATGGTGGGAGGTGGGTTAGCAGCTTCCAAGTTGGACCGCTCCTGTGCCCGCTGCTTTTCCATTATGTATTTGTGGACATCTGTCATTAACCATTCCAAGGTTCTTATGTGAAGCGTACCTGGGAAAAAGGCCAGTCTGCTTTGGAGTTCTCTTCCAAACTCAGTCTGTGTGCTGTCCGTAAGAGGTACTGTAGCCGCTGCCCGGTCTCCCTCCATGAGTTCCTTTCTGTCTGCATCCCTGTAGTCCGCGGCAGCCTCCTCCTCCTCATCATGGAACGCTGTCCGAAAACTAGCCGGTTCCATCCTGCTGTAGCCAGGGGCGCTGTACGGATATTAGCGTTGCCCTCAATTTGTAACTCCACGGGAATGGTGTCTCCTGTAGCTGTCATTCTGACCGTGGGAACAATTCCGCCACTTGCCACCAAATGTAACGGAGTTGGAACACGAATCCAATATCTCCGCTGGTATACGGTAAAATATCCAAGAAGCACTACAGTCTAACCATTCCCAACCTCCCATATTGGACGACACTCATTTGGGAGTCAAATGAATACTGACTTTATTTTGTTGTGCAGAACTATATATACACATCTCTTCCCACAGGCAATACACATCCCCCATAGTTGGCCACACAATACACATAGAGGGGCAATAGGTGGGTCACACCTCCCTGAGGCTACCTGGCAACTTTGATACAATCAGACATTGATTAGATCATCCTTCTTTGTTCTTATGTCTGAGAATGAAAACACTTTATACAATAGACTTCCTTATCTTATGAGGAGTCTCTGTAATAGGATTATCTATTATGCCAAGGTCTGCAATAGTCTGGGTTAATATTCTGCAGAGCATAAACCAACATACATACAGTATAGCAATGTGATCATATTTTAACCAAGAATTAAATAACCATAAAACAGGGTAAAACAGTGATGGGTTCCGTTACAGTACTGAAGTCACATCTGTGCACCTCAACATCTTCTGTCTTATCAAATCTATCTAACATCGTCCAACATACCTGCTGAAGAACTCTTATCAAAAGTGTCTCCATTTCTCTTTGTCTTGTGTCTCTATCCATAAGGGAAATCTCATTTGTGATTGGAAACTGAATAACGATAAAAAAACAGTTGACAGACAGGTTATACAGAGTTTAACATCTAGAAACAGCAGCTCTAAAAAATGCCAATAGACTTGTCAGTCTTGCAAACACTCATGCAGTAGAATTGATGTGATAAACCACCATTCTGCCATGATAACAAGAGGTTGACATTTGAATCAAAACTTGATCATCCCCATTCAATTATATAAAAAGTAATATTCAATATTAAACTTACTTTCAATCACCAGCTTCTAAACCTCTAGTTGAGCTGCTTGTGTTTACCATCTATGCGATCATAGTAACATAGTAATTGAAACTGTAAAAAACATATTTAGTCCAAGTTCTAATATAGCCTGGAATACTCTAATTAAAAAATATTTCAAACCCCTTTTGAAAAATCTATAGAACCTGCGGTCACAACTTTCTTTGGTAGTGAGTTCCACAATCTGACTGCCGTTTCTGTGAAGAACACTTTTCTTTCTTTAAGGTTGAATCTTTTTTACTCTTACCTCAAGAGGTGTCTTCTTATCAGCTGGAGACCTCTTGGCACAAGAGTTCACCTGACAAAGTCTTACATTGGCCCAAGATGTATTTATATAAAGCAATCATATTCCTGCTTATGTGCCTTTTTTCTAAAGAAAATATTTATCTTCCTAGCTCAATCCTCCCTCCATTCTCCTGAGTAATTGTGTTGCCCTTTGTCTAGACAGGAGCTAGTGCTCTTCATTGGCTGGAGGCTTGCAAGTCTTCGCATCAGGATGTGTAATTATGCTCCTTACAAAACCGATCCACACCAAAGAATCAGGGATCTCACCAGTGATCAGCATCAACATTTTTTTTCCAAACTAAAATAAATATTGTTTTGACATTAGTGTCAGGTAATTATGCTTCTAAATGCGCTGAAATGTTTCAAATACATATACATAAATACATTATATATATATATCACCATACATTCCTCCTTTAAGAACAACTAGATAATGGGTAGATTTACTGTTATAGTCCTGCCTCCAGTTCCCATACTGCTCTACTAAAATTTGTATATATGAATTCACTATCGTCTATCCCCAAGGAATGGAGCAGAGCAATGGGACTTCATTGTGGAAGTATAATGCGTAACAGAGGAGTGGTTCCTGCCCACTTTCAGCACACCCATCCTGCCAAACTATGGCAGTATGACAAACTACCATTTAAGATAGCATAGCTAATAATGTTCTCTACAAGTCCACTTGTCACTAGACCCTATTGGAATGAAGAAAACCCAATGGAATAGTGACTAATGGTATCTCCTAATCAATCCATGATTTAGCCATGGTAAAGGAAACCCAACAGATTACCCTTCTTATTAGTCCTGAAAAGGTGAATGCGCATATTTTTCACATGAAGACCCTCATATTAACCCAAAAACTTACTATGCCAGTGTTTATGAGAGATTCATTTTTCTTTCTTGCCTTGGTGTTGATTTGAACACCATATACCTTTTTTCCACCTCTCCATATTCATCCCCTTACTAATTGCCTCCTAATACCCTCGCATGTCTATTATGTCTCACCCTACATTTCTCTAATAATGATTAAAAAAAGACAGCTTTCCTGACTTTCAAAAGCAAGCAGTTTAAAGATCGTTACTGCAGTTCAGCAATTTATTAAGTAAGAAATGAAAAAAAACACACTTTTTCAGGTCCAGGTTTCGAAGTTCTAAGTCGGGGCAGAATTTTAGGATATTTTGTTGTGAGCAGGAAGCAAGTAATTCAGAATTATTGAGTCACTGAGTGGTCCAACTTTTATCAAATACGATATCCTGAAAACTTGGAGTGTGGCCTCCCACAATAGGAATAGCTTCATTATAAACAAAAGATCCCCTGTATATTTGGCATGAGGATATCACCAGGTCTTAATCTTACATACACTCATTACTTTAGTAACTATATACACAAAAAGACTGTACCTTGACCAAAAACAGATTATTGAGCAGACAGAGGTTCTGCAGGTTTACATCTCCTGAAATCCTGGTCTGTAGGCATTCTTCTCTCTCTGCAAAACCTTTACACACATCAATATGCAAACATATTGCCATAAGTTCCTGGATCATGTAAAACTGCTGCCTTATATTGATCTTGTTCAGCTCCAACGCAACAACTCTAAGAGAGAGAGAACAATAAGAAGAGAACAAGATCAAGGGTTAGAGGGCATCTGCTTAACTCATGAAACACACCACAATAATATTTTAAATGGCCAGTTTGAAAAGTATTTATTGAAGCAAACATTTTTTTTAATTATTATTTTAGTCTTGTTTTACTCTTTTTATCATAAGGAAAACTGTATTTAAAAATGTAGTAAGAAAAAAAAAGAAAAATGTCTGGCTTCAAGCTCCACCAATTACTTTCTGCTTCTATGAATGAGCAGTACTAGCCCGCAATGAAGCTTATCCAGATCACAGGTGTGAAAGTAACATGTTGGCTATCACAGATCATGCATCGGAACAAGAAGTGAGTAGCTGGAGCTTGAAGTCAAAAGCTTGCCAGGCTATGGGCTGCTTCTGAGTAATTGTTTTACAAGTCTTTAACATGTGACACAGAATTAAGCCTTTTTAAACTTGATATTATAGACAAAACATAAAATATAAGAATGGGGAGCACAGAGGGCAACAATATCTACATCTGCATGAGCAACCCGAAGAATGCTCCATTTGTTGCAGCACTGTGAGATAGGCATCTAAACATGCAAGTATACAACTAAGCAACAAGTTATTATGATACAATATTTTTTTATTTAAAAATGGCCTACTTTTAAAAGTAATCAGAGCAAGGGAATACACATCCTTTGCAAGTCTCTAACAACTACATGCAACTTAAAGTGACATAGCAGATGCTCCAAATATGGTATACTTTTAAACTATTGGTAACAACAGTATTTTATCAGATGAATGTTATTAAAGAGTTTGTATTTGCAGCAATAAAACAACATTGAAGTTTGCCAATTGAGCTGTCAGAATGTGGCATCTAAAATTACCATTGTTTTGAACTAAAAGCTTAATAAAGTTAAAAATTTAAAGACTGTTCATTTTTTGCTTTCTAAAAATATTTTGCCCATTATCAAGTTTCGCTATTCAAAAGACTATATAGAAAATTTTAACTACAGTAAAACTGAAACAGATGTTAATTCACAGCTGTGTCCTGATTGACTGTTTTTTTAGCCAATAAACTGTAAATTTATAAAACATCTATTCTAAATCCTTGGGCAAAAAAGGCATATTTTTATAAATATTCCAAAATTCTGCTCTCTATAAAGGCGCCATTTATATTTAGGCACTGTTGCTCATTTAGTATTTGAATGTAACCAATCTGTACCGTGTGGAAGAAACAAGGCTTCCACCCACCTGTGGCCTTCTTTCTGTGCAATATAGTTAATCTCCGCAAGGATCTGGCTTTTTCCATAGCCCTGGTGTCCTTCATAGACTATGATGCGTTGACACTGCTTCCAAGCTGTTTTTTTGTTCTGCAGGAACAGAGACAGGGTGCAGAGAAAAGTCTCTATTTCTTTGTCACGTCCTAAGGAAAAAAATAAAACAAGAGAAAAACAGTAAAATGGTTAAGAGCTGAGATTTTCAAGGGTGTCCATCATGTGAACTTTTTGTTTCACCTAGGCCAAATTTAAAAAATAGTAATAATTGAAATGTAAACATATATTTATGAATAAACAAAAGCAAATATATTATTATGGCTTGTGACTGTATTTAAATGGCCACTGCTAGGGACCAGATTTATTAACTTAAATAGGAAAGTAACACAATAAACAATTTTTCAAACAACTCTTAGAAAAACTGCTTAATTGTCTCACCCCACATTTCTCTAATAACAAATAAAAAAATAAAAATAAAAAAAAGTAATCAAACAGCTTTCCTGACTTCCCTAAGAATTACCCAACAGTTCATATAGTGGGTATTGTAACACTGATTTAGTGCTTTTCTTAAACCCTGAAAAAGTGTCAAAATCTGTTCTAACTTGATATTCAGTTAGCTGAAAAGTAATACAATCATTAAAAGAGCTGCACACTATATATATAAATGTTTAAAATTATGAAGCAAATTATTTTTACAGAGAGGTGGAGGAATGTGTGATAGAGGTCTAAACTAGGAAGGGAGGGATGAAAGAAGGAAATAAATGATCACTTGTGGCCCCTTCATAGCCCCATCCCTGAATCCATACTTACCCAGGAGGGGGTAATTTTCATTCCGTTCAGTGGTCATGTGAGCTTTTCCAATTGTTCTATTAGAAGTATGAAGAAAATGTATTTAAGAAACAGACAGGGCTTCTTGTATGTTGTACCACAACAGTTCCCCCAGGAGGGTCTGTTGTAAATATTTTGATACAACAAAACTTAAGGGAACACACTGGGTTTAAAACACACTGTTACTACTAAAATTGATAATGGCAACATAAGTAAATATTAAATATAGTATTATTCTCTTATACTTTTTTGAACTCCTTGATTGAGACAATTTCCCTACAGAAAGATGCATTGTAGACTGATCAAATTAGCCTTAGCATTATTGAAAACATTATCATGTAGGATTTCAATTGAAGTAGCTGGATACATTTTTTTATAATCAAACTCTTTCATATATATGCCTAATTCGCAAAAGCATGTATAAAGGGGCTTGCTTATCTTCATTTTAACCCCACTGTGAGAGCACTTTATTGATACTTTAAGCTTAAATTAACCCAACTTTGTTCTAGGCAGTGAAGTGGAGGAGCCCCTGCGAGTGAGTATGCAAGGTATGCACAAACCCATGTTTGCCTTTTCCTGTTGTAAAAGTCGTGTTCTAGGTGCTTACCCCTAGTAGCCAGTCTATGAACTGCAACATTTAATTTTTTTTTAAGCCAGGAACCATTTGTTAAGAAGTGGCATCCCTCACTGGGAAGCACCCCTGGGCGGCTGCCTAGTTGGCCTAATGGGTAATCCGGCCATGGTTCCACTCATAATGTCTAACATCAACCAATTGTAATTATATATATTTATTTATTTACTTTTCATTTCTGCCCTGCCACTTTAAGTAACGGCTTCTTATCTCTTTTTTTATTTACAGTAATTTAATAAAGTTGCCAATCAGTTTGAGATATAACAATGCAGAAAAATATGGTGAGTATGTTTTAATCCAACTTTTATTGCCTGAGCTAGTGTAGTGTGGGTATCCAATGCTCACATTTTGTCCTTGCTTCCCAGATATTGATATATGGTTCCAGGGCTCTGGACACCCTTCATCTCTTTGCGCGGCAGTTTATCAAAGTAATAATCTGGCAGTTTGGAACCATGATACGTCACTTCGTCACATGACACCAAGCCAGGGTAATGCATCATTAACCTGGCTGCAAGATTCACCTTCCGACCAATCACTTAGAGAGGTGAGAAATAGATGAAACAATCAAATGATACAGAAATGTGTACACATAATAATAATACACTGCAGTTGAGTGTCTCCTGAATACTAATTAGTTGCTATTGTGTGCTAATACATATCACAGTCTGCTTGTCAAAAATACATCCCAATGTTATCATGGAGTTAGATCCCCTCCCCACCATTCTCAAGCACTCTGAACCACAAATCAGAACTGAACTGCAAATTAGACAACAAGAGCTGCACAAATATTTTTGAATTGTTTACATTAGCGAAAACTAGCTAATTCAACGTATAGACAGTTTTTCAGGTGTTTTAGGAGTGATACCAACTTTCTGTTTTTTTGTATCATTTATTTGTTATTATTTTGTTTTTTTTCTGCAAATGTTTGTCACATTAGGTAAATAACTTACAAGACTTGCAGGAGTTCGTATGTGTTAAGTAATGTCAGAACTTTTGTATGAATAAAGTTCTATCTTATATGGATATTATAGTATAATATGATATTCCAATTATTAACCACTATGTTATATCCAATGTATTAATATTTTATATGCTTTATATATTTATATATATCTATGCATGCAATTCCATTATTTGAATATATCTATGTAAAAGATAAGTTTTCACAGCTTTTCACCAGTGAGTTATCCATGGTTGAATAGTTCTTTGTTCTGTAGAGATACATTTCTGAGTGAATTCCTAAACTAATGGATAAAGGTCTATAAAGGTTATGTTCCTTAGAAATAATGGAATGTATTAAATATAACACAATAATGGAATGTATTAAATATGTATTAAATATAACACAATAATGGAATGTATTAAATATAACACAATTATGGTAAAGTATTTTATAATATAATTGATAAGTTAGCTAAGTAAAATTAGTTTATCTGTATTGGTCAAAAAGAAAAATGAGATATCTAATTTTGTATTAAAATTTATATCCGGATTTATAAATTTCAATGACAAAGTGAAATCTAAATAACTTTTTGATAAGAAATAAACCAAACAGAGAAATTATGGTAATGGTTTTCAATTATATCATAAAATAAAATAATTCAATTTATACATTACCAATTATGACAAGATTCCACTGGTTAATTCCAAAATTGTCTGGCCTTTTCCACATAATCAAAGTTTTCCTCTACTATTACTTTCTTTTTCTCTCCAGTCCCATCTCTCTCACTCTCCTTCTTTTTTTTTTTTTTTCTTTCTCCTCTCAGAATCCCAAACCAGTTAAAAGTATCTAGTAACCAATAGAATCTCTCATGATGTCATCACATATTTAAATTTTATAATGAATATATTTTTCTATAGAGACATTTATTCCTTGAACCATAAGATTGCGCTCTCGGACCTTTGAATTTTCATCCCTTTAATTAACTAATGACCCCTTTGACCCACAACCTATAAACAAAATGGGGTCCTAAGAATGGTTATCAGTTAGATACCCCTAAACAGATTTATTATTCTGTGAAGGAGACTTGGTGTCTAGGAACAAATTCTTCACATGTTAAATCTTGGGGAGGATTCCATTATTTCTAAGGAACATAACCTTTACATAACCTATATAGCTATATTATAATATCATTAGACATTATTAGTACATGTGTAAAACGTTATTTTGGGTGAATTTTCATTAATTGATTTATCTGATTTTATTCTATGGGTTGCTATTCCAGGTTTTATTGTACATGTGATTGAGATAAACTTTTATATTGAGATTTTAGGACTGTATAGAAGATGTCATCAAATAATAAGTTATACAATATGATGGATAATTTTCTTTTAATATCTGTCTGGTTATATTTTATTTGCATGTGATTTAATACATTACATTGATCATTAGACTAGTTGATTTTGTTATTTTCAGTAAATGTTATTTTATAAAATGGAATATGTGTCTATAAATTGATTCTGAACTCAAAATTTCATTATTCTATATTATTTAGAAAATAATATGTCGTATTAATCCCGACAGTAAGCAACTGCTAGTATGAAGTTGCAAGTGTGAGGCAATAAACACGTAGCTACCCCCGTAATGAGAGTGAACATCAGAAAAGAATGCATTATTGCTACGTGTTCCCTACTTTCACAGTGACAACACATTGAGGTTTTCTATTATTGCACATGAACATTGCAGTTTACTCACATGAAAATATATATTTATTTCACCCTTATTGGATAGTATTAAATTCAGGAAATACACATTGAATGCAAAGCCAGGATTTTATTGTTGTGGAATGATGTAAATGTATGTGTAGGGCAGGTGGCAAGTGTTAAACCCTGGGGCTCTGTATTTAGCATTTGTTGGATTTCAGGGTTTAAAAGCGTGAGCAGGTATTTATAATTGACTTTCAGCCTCATTTAATTGGGGCTACGTGTTGGAACGTAGCCCTTATCTAAAAAAGTAGGACTTGCGGCTATTAAATTAGCCCAGTAAATGCCCCCGCAGATGACTTGCGGTGGCCAAAAAATGCCTAGGGGAGTGAGTATGTTAAACCCCGCGGCCACAAATCCTTTGTTCTCTCAAGCCCGTAACCGCTAACAAGATATTAAATTGCAACGATTTTGAAAAGACGCGGTGGTGAGCAAGCCCATAACTTGTTGGAATGGGCATGAAAAACCAATATGAAAAGCCAAGATGCAATCTGCAGAAAGCAATTAAAGACACACTACCTAATTAAATAGCGATTTAAAAAATATGAAACCCATGCCATATTAACCCTTTGTCACTCACAGAGGCTCTATTGTGGCCGGTAAAACATCAATAGAATCGCATATACATCTCGGTCATCACATCTACATTTGGGAAAACATATAGTGGCCACCTTTCCCCGACACCTAGATCATGTACCCAGGGAACATTTTATTATTTGGTGTTCAGTCCTGCAGTCGTGTTTGACTCTCTGTCACCCTATGGACTGCAGAACATGCAGCTAGGTCTCTGACTGTGCTTTTCCACAAGGTTTGCATGTCAAAGATACTGGAGTGGTTGGTGGGAGGTGCCAGCAACTGAAAAGAGCAGCAGCAAAACAGCTCAGCTTCTACAAACAAGGATTAAAAAGCTTAACAAATCTTGAAAAATTGCAAAACTTGCTCTAAATTATATTATTTATAGGTGCCTGATACTTCTGGGCATTTTCACAGAAAATCAGGATCCAGGTTCCCATCTTAGAGACTGTTTTCCAGTCTAGAAGGCATACTGCCCTGGGAGAACACATCCTGTTATGGTGGATAACTCCAGAAGTTATTTCTCAGATCTTCATGACTGCCTGAGCACTGAGACAGATAAAACATCTCAACAAGCCGGAGGTGTCCTGATATTTTGATCTTTGACCATCCTGGAGACAGATCCAAGGGCTAGGAGGTGAGTAAACAACATTTAATACACTTAGTAAAACAGCTGTACTCCCTGCTAGACCCACAGTGATGTTGCTAAATGCTGAACTGGCTAGTGCATAAAGAACCCTGCTAATATTCAATGCTTGGGCTGTGAAAACAAACACATATATTTAAGTGTGATGTAGTTGTGTTTTTTTTAATCCACACTACAACCCACAATAGCTAAATATTATAAAGGTCCATTAAGTCTATACAGGACTTCTGCACAACAAAAACAGCGCCCAGTCTTCTCGACAACCTCCTTTGACACCTAAACGTTTATCAACATCTGCTATGGAGCCTACAGCATCCAGCACTAAGGCGGATATATAAAATATCTGATTGCTTCCTTTAGAACGGAAATAACAGGGGAAATCAAGAAAGTGGCCACAGAACTCACTAGAGAAATAGAAGCTGTTAATTCCAAGGTGACTGAGCTGGAGGAAAAATTTGATAACCTGTTGGAGGTGCATACCCAACTGGAGGGAGAGGTGTCGGCTTTGAGAGATGAACAAAGCCAACTGCAATATGCACAAGAGGATCTGGAAAATCGATCCCGCCATCAAAATGTCAGGATTCGAAATGTACCAAATACAGTTACAGATGTCCCAAACTATGTGCTGGATCTCTGTAAAATTTTACTACCGAAAACTTGCTGTTGAATCAGTTCTGTGAGGCAGTGCAGTGTTTTCTGTCCTGTGCTCATTTATCATTGTACAGGTGAGTAGGCGGGGTCTATTTTAACAAGGGAAGAGCGAGCTTGGGAGCTTGCAATCATTTCTAGTGTGAGTGTAATTAGTGTGTAGGAGATTGAATAAAAGGAAATCCAAAGGAATGGGGTATTATAAGAAAAAACAGAAAACAAACGTATATATATTTTTTTCTGTTTTGTTTGGGTTAAGGTTTAGAAAAGCAATCTTTATACAAATACATTGATTTGTTTTCTCACTGTATTTTTGTAACTGATAATCATGAGTCAGTCCAGTGGCAACCTCACTCAGTGTACATCCTGCCAAATGTATGCACTACTGGAACAGATGATCCATGGTCCATACCTCTGTGAGAGGTGTGAGAATGTTACCTCTCTTGAAGCTCATATTGAAGATCTGAAGAGGAGAATTGCAGCACTTAGTGATATTGCTCCACTGGAAAGGGAGGTGATGCTCACGGAGCACAGTTTAGCTGCGCCTAGTATGGAGGAAGGAGCTGGGGCTAGTGAGGATGGCCAGGGAGGTAGCTGGGTTACAATTAGAAGGGGAATCAGGGGGAACAGGAGGAGGCAGGCCAGTTCTGAGTTGGCAAACACCAACAGTTTTGCCAGATTGAGTGAAATTGTTGGGGATGTCCATTCAGGAATGGCAATGCCAGATAGAGCTGTAGGAGAGGGAGGCCAGAATAGGTAGAGCAACAGACGTGTTTTGGTGGTAGGGGACTCTATTATTAGGAAGGTAGACAGGGTAATTTGTCACCCAGATCCCAGCAATCGAACTGTTTGCTGTCTCCCGGGTGCTTGAGTTCGGCATCTTGTGGATCGGGTGGATAAATTATTGGGAGGGGCTGGTAATGAACCGGCGGTCTTGGTACACATTGGTACCAATGACAAAGTTAGTGGAAGATGGAGCGTCCTAAAGAATGATTTTAGAGAACAAGGGAATAAGCTTAAAGCAAGGACCTCCAAGGTAGTATTTTCTGAGATACTACCAGTGCCATGTGCTAGCCCAGGGAGGCAGAATGAGCTTAGGGATGTTAATGCATGGCTAAAAAAGTGGTGCAGTGCAGAGGGTTTTAAGTTTTGAGAGCACTGGGATGACTTCTCCCTTGGGTACAATCTCTATAGCAGGGATGGATTGCACCTTAATGATGAGGGAGCTTTTGTGCTGGGGGATAGGATGGTAGAACGGCTGGTTGGAGTTTTTAATCTTGTAGGTGGGGGAGAGGGACTATATAGAAGTATTGGGGTAAATAGGGTAGAGAGGGAAATTGATGAATTAGTTACCCATGGGGGAGGAGAAGGGGGAGGGTTACAATAGACAGTAGGGAGTTATTAATAGGGGCCTCAAATACAATGGCAAGCACTTCACAACGGCAGAGCCATAGCAACATAAAGTGTATGCTTGCTAATGCAAGAAGTTTGCCTGGGAAAATGGACGAGCTAGAATTATTAGCAGTACAAGAAAAATGGGGCTTAATAGGCATTACTGAAACATGGTGGGATGAATCTCATGATTGGACTGTTAATCTGGATGGTTATAACCGATTTAGGAAAGATAGGGGAAATGGTAAAAGAGGAGGAGGGATCTGTCTGTATGTTAAGCCTGAATTTAAGCCTATAGTCAGAGAAGATATTTATGCTGAAACTAACGGAATCATTGAATCTTTGTGGGTTGAGCTAAATAGTGGAGGAGCTAATTCTAAACGCATATTGGTGAGAGTATGCTAAAAAAAAACAAATATAGCGGAAAGTGAGGAAATACAATTATTGTTACAGATTGGAAATGCAGCTAAGCACGGGCAAGTTCTAATAATGGGATACTTTAATTACCCTGAAATAAACTGGATAAATGAGACCAGCAGCTCAGCTAAGGGGAGCAGGTTCTTGAGTACACTCCGGGATTATTATCTGGCCCAGGTAATACAAGAACCTACTAGAAATGGGGCCATCTTGGATTTAGTTATAACAAGTAATATTGATATAATATAAAATGTTAAAATAGGGGAACCCTTGGGGAACAGTGATCACAAAACAGTATCATTTGAGATTGAATACAAAAAACTGAGTTGTAAGGAGCCAACAAAAACTCTAAATTTTAAAAGGGCTAACTTTAATGGGCTAAGAGCAGCAATACTATATATAGACTGCGATAAAGAACTTACAGGGAAAAATACTGAAAATAAATGGACAACATTAAAATCCTTACTAAATAAACATACTCTTCGGCATGTACCATGTGGAAATAAAATGAATAGGAGTAAATCATATCCCATGTGGCTTAACAATGACTTAAAGATCATGATGAGGAAAAAGAAAAATGCATTTAAATTATACAAGAAGGATGGAACAGAGGCAGCTTTATGTGACTATAAGGAAATCAACAAGGCTTGCAAAAGTGCTATTAGACTGGCTAAAATAGAAAATGAGAAGTCAGTTGCAAAGGAAAGTAAGACTAACCCTAAAACATTTTTTAAATATATTAATGGGAAGAAGGCGAAGAAGGAAGCTATAGGAACATTACAATGTGACACAGGCCATCTGATAATTAGTAACCAGGAAAAGGGAGATGAGCTAAATAGGTTCTTTTCTTCGGTATACACAAGGGAGGTACCAGTGGTTGAGACACCGCAACATAATGGGGCTACACTACCATCACTAAATGATTAACGCAGGAAGAAATCCAAAAGAGATTGGAGAAAATAAATGTTAATAAAGCCCCAGGTCCTGATGGACTACATCCAAGGGTACTGAGGGAGCTGGGTTCTGTAATAGCCAAACCATTATATCTAATCTTTCAAGACTCACTCACTACAGGGTCTCTACCGGAAGACTGGAGAAAAGCAGAGGTGATACCTATATTTAAGAAGGGATCAAGAGCAAATCCGGGGAATTATAGACCAGTGAGCCTCACATCTGTAGTTGGGAAGCTTTTAGAAGGGTTAATAAGGGACAGAATACAGGAATATGTCTACTTGAACAAGATCACAGGTAGCAGTTAACACAGATTTATGAAGGATAGGTCGTGTCAGACCAATCTAATTAGTTTCTATGAGGAGGTTAGTAGGAACTTGGATCAGGGCAACTCAGTGGATATAGTCTTTTTGGAATTTTCAAAGGCATTTGATACAGTGCCACATGGAAGACTAGTGAGCAAACTAAGGGATACAGGAATTGCAGTAAATATCTGCTCATGGATCGAGAGCTGGCTAAAAGACAGGAAGCAAAGGGTTGTTGTAAATGGAACATACTCCGATTGGACTAATGGGATAAGTGGGGTTCCTCAAGGTTCAGTATTAGGTCCTCTCCTTTTTAACATATTTATTAATGACGTAGATGTATGACTCAAAAGTAGTGTCTCCATTTTTGCTGATGACACTAAATTGTGCAAGGTAATAAATTCAGATAATGATGTACTTTCCCTACAAAGGGATTTGCATAAATTAGAGAAATGGGTGGCTAAATGGCAGATGAGATTTAATACAAATAAATGTAAGGTTATGCATTTGGGAAGGAAAAAAAGGCATGCAATTTATAAAGTTAATGGAGCAAATATAGGGGTATCAGATATTGAAAGGGATTTGGGAGTACTAGTGGACAACTACCTAGGTAGCAGTGCTCAATGCCAAGCAGCAGCTGCAAAGGCAAGTAAAATATTAGCATGTATTAAGAAGGGTATAGAATCAAGGGAAGCAAATATAATTCTACCACTATACAAATCCCTAGTACACCCTCATTTGGAATATGGAGTACAATTTTGGGCACCACTTCATAAAAAAAAACATTTTAGAGCTGGAAAAAGTATAGAGAAGGGCTACAAAACTAATAAGGGGAATGGAGGGGCTAAGTTATGAAGAAAAACTAACCAAATTAAACTTATTTCCGCTAGAAAAAAAGGCGTCTACGAGGGGATATGATTACCTTATTTAAATACATTTAGGGTCAATATAAGGCTTTGTCAAGTGAACTTTTTGTAGCAAGAGATTTTCAACTGACAAGAGGACATCCTTTGAGGTTAGAGGAAAAAATATTTCACCTTAAACAAAGAAAAGGGTTCTTCACAGTTAGGGTGGTTAAACTGTGGAATTCTCTACCAAAGGAGGTGGTGACAGCGAATTTAAAAGACAACTTTAAAAAGGGTTTTTTTTGAATAAAGATTGCATTCAAGGCTATCCTAGATAACTAGTGAAGGAATATTGATCCAGGGAGAAATTTGATCGCCAGTTTCTGGGGTCAGGAAGGAATTTTGCTTTTTTTCCCCTTATAAGACAATTGGCAAAGTTTCATGATATTGGACAATCTGATTTGCTAGATAATCCAATTCTTTAACTGAAGTTAAGAGAGCTATAAAAGAGTCTAAGTTACATAAAGCCCCTGGCCCGGATGGGTTCACAAATTTTTATTACTAGCAAATTATAGATACGTTAGTGCCCCATCTTCATCTCGTTTTTACCGATTACTGTCTGATGAGCCAGTGAGAGCAGAATTCCTGGAAGCCAAGGTAATTGTAATACCCAAAGAGGGTAAGGCCCCATCCCAATGTAAGAGCTATAGGCCTATTTCTCTGATCAATTGTGACCTCAAACTTTATTCTAAAATCTTAGCGAATAGGCTTTCTCAGGCGCTGCCGAAGTTAACACACCCGGACCAGGTAGGGTTTATTCAGGGTCGTGAAGCACCAGATAACACCAGACGTATTTTAAATTTGCTTGATGTAGTATCGGTCCAAAACATACCTTTGGTGCTTCTCTCCCTTGACGCAGAAAAGGTCTTTGATAGGATTGAATGGGCATATATGGGCAAGATTTACTAGCTTATCACTCAGATCAAACTTGTGTAAAGGGTATCTTAGCACTGTATTCAGCCCCGACAGCATACATTGGCTATCAGGGGTTTAAATCTCGATCCTTTAAAATCACAAGAGGAACGTGACAAGGCTGCCCCCTGTCCCCTCTGCTTTTCGCATTGTGCATTGAACCCCCTAGCTGCTGCTGTCAGGGACAACCCGATTATAAAGGGAGTTAGAGTGAGGGAGTCAGAACATAAACTGAGCCTTTTCGCAGATGATGTCATGCTCACTATCACCGAGCCCTTGAACAGTCTCCCTAACCTATTTTATGCTCTTGGACTTTTTGGCAGCATTTCTGGCTTTAAAATTAATACAAGTAAGAGTGAAGCATTAAATGTTTCTTTGCTGAAGCATTTGGAATCCCAACTATCAGGAAACTTCTCCTTTAAATGGGTCCAACACCACCTTAAATATCAACACGTGGTCCTCCTATAAAATGTTGTGGTTGGGTAGGATTCATGCTATTAAAATTTGTATTTTGCTTCATTTTGGATTGTAAAAGACCTAGTATAAATAAGAGGACCATGATGGCACCTAAGGCCAAGGGAGGGCTGGCCCTTCTGGATCGATTTAAGTATTCTAAAGCTACCAGATTGGCCCAAATCACTAAATGTTTTGGTAAAGAGCAACTGCCAGTATGGGTGTAGATGGAAAAAAATATCTTTGCAGAAAGTGGCCTTCACATTAGACAGGTTTTATGGCTCTGCCTACATTCTAAATTGGACAGTTCCTTCCTTCCCAGTTGCATGGTTCAATCTTTGGCAGTTATGAACAAAAGAATCCTACTTGTAGAAGCAGGTTCATTGCTTAACCCATTGTTGTTATATCAGAGAATAGCATTAATCAATAGATTTTCGCCGTTTAAGTGGTGGATAGACAATATGTTTACGATTGCTGCTGATCTTTTAAGGGGTAATCAACAGTGGTCGCCAGCAACATTTAGGGACGTACATCATTTACCATTAAAGGAATGGCTTTATTTATGCCAGATACATGTTAATGTTTCCAAGGCAATCAAATGTAATGCCTCTGCTAAGATCACTCTCTTCGAGAAATGTTGTCTTGATAACCCTAATGGTTGACGGAATATCTCCACTATGTATAATTATTTAATAGATCGTACCAGACCACCCAATCTGTGCCATCAACAGACTCTTGGGAGTCTGAGCTTGCCATTGATTTAACCGACGCACAGTGGAACAAGATACATAAACAGGCCCTAGGCTCCACACTGAACACAATTCTGAGGGAAAATGCACATAAGACCATTATGAGGTGGTACTTAATGGGATAAAACTCTCTAATCCTTCCTTAGATGGCAATTGTTTTAGGGGGTGTCGCGATTTGGGTACCCTTAAACATGCCCTCTGGGACTGCTCTAAGATTGCTCCTATTTGGCGGGAGACATATGATATCTTGGAGAGACTTTGGGGTCGCAGGATCCCACAAAAGCCAGAAGAATCCCTTTTAGGCCTCCCCATAGGGGGCCTCAGTAAAGAAGCTCAACTTTTATAACACCAGGTGTTCTTTGCAGTTCGGGTTACACTGGCCAAAGCCTGGAAGTCAGAACATGAGTGTTATTTCAGCGGATCTGTATCAATCATATGGGAAATGGGCCTCATGTTGGGACACCTGAACCCTTAAGGTCGGTTGGTAAATAAGCAGGGCTTTAACAAGCTATAAGGAGATCACCTTAGAGCAGGCATAGTGTTGAACGCTATCTCTTCTTGACACTCTCTTTCTATCTCTTCTCCTTCCTTTACTCTTTGTGTGCTTTTATAGGCTATCAATCTATAAGATTGTACTTGAACACGTAGGAACATGTGTAATTGGATTTCGGTATAACTTAAAATGGAAATAACAAACATTTAACAATTAAAGTAAAAAAGGTTATGTGAATGTTTGCACTTCTCTAGGGCATTGCCTATGCTATTTATGTACTATTGTTGAAACATTTGTATTTTTGTATTAACCTGGTGCTCTTAATAAAAAATATAAAAAATAAAAAAAAAAGATACTGGAGGGGTTTTCAGTTCCTTCTCTAGTGGATTGGGATTTGTCAGACCCCTCTGCTATCACCTGCCCACCTACACTGGCCCTACATGGTATAGCTCACAGCTTCTTTCAGCTACACAAGCCCCTTCACAAACACCACTTAGCAATCTACACTAATGTAAAGTGATGAATAGCAGAACAGAATGGTAGCTCACAAAACGGGAATGAGTAGACATCTTGGCACATGGCCACATCCAATGGCATGGGACTTTCCGGGATGGACATAGTGGAGATAACCCCTGATGGAGATGAGCTGGCTGTTGATCCACGTGCCTCTGCAAAAGCCTCCATGTGTTTCTGGTGTCCCTCCTGATGGTTAGAGCAGATTAGCGTAGTGTATGTTCCCCTGGTCCCCTACAGTATTGCTAAGTGGTGGTGGTGAAGGGGCTTGTGGACTGCAATGAAGCTGTGAGCTATACCATGTAGGACCACTGTAGGTGGTCAGATAATAGCAGGGAGGTCAGACAAATCACAATCCACTAGAGAAGGAACTGGCAACCCACTCCAGTATCATTGGCATGCAAAACTTGTGGAACAGCACAGGCAGATACCTAGCTAAATGTGCTGCAGTCCATAGGGTCACAGAGAGTCTGACACGACTGAACGACTAAACAACAAACAATAAAATGTTTCCCCGGGTACTTGATCTATGTGATGTGGTGGTGAAATATGGCCACTATTTGTGTGTATGCAATTATATGTTTTAGGGGCCATAATAGAGCCTTTATGAGTGACAAAGGGTTAATATGGCATGGGTTTCATGTTTTTGTATTGCTATTAATCAGGTAGTGTGGCTTTAATTATGTTCTGCATATTTTAGCATGGTTTTTCATATTAGCATGTGCATGACTATTACAATATATATAAGAAAAATAACTAGGAAAATGCATATTTATTCTTTGGGTATTATTTTGCAAGTAATTGCATTCACACATATGCTAAGTGGTGATGGTGAATGGGGCTTGTGTACCTAAATTAAGCTGTGAGCTATGTCATGTAGGACCAGTGTAGATGGATATGTCATAGCAGAGAGGTCAGACAAATCCCAGTCCAATAGAGAGGGAACTGGCAACCCACTCCAGTGTCACCTGTCATAATCCTGTTAGGCCCTCAGGGGAATTTTTCTACTCCACAGTATCACTAAATGGACTTGGTCTGTGTATTAATCCTTTATTATGATTAGATTGCAGATTTAGTATTATATGATATCTAATTCTATTATGACTATTATTCCTCTCAACAATTATGGATATATTGCATGTTAACTAGGGCTCATTAGTTTACATCTATATGAATGTGACACTAATGTGATGCATGTGGATGTCCCAGAACCCAAACCATTGAAAACACACTGACACAGTTACATAGGTATAACAAAGCTTTATTATTTACACATACCAAAAATCAGCAGTGGTCAAGACTGTGCAACAATATCATGGGTGTTGTGTCGGCTTCTCCCGAGAGAGCAAGAGGCTAGGATGGAAAAAAAGGTGATACCTACAGGGGCCAATATAATAGTCTAGAATAAGCATGATGCATAGCATCTAGCAGAGTCACATGCAGTTACTACATCGCTGCAACCGGGATCTGATGAAAAAAATCATCATCTCAAATTACTCCATTTAAATAAAGAAACCATTTGTGCATAGTACTTACAACGTGTCTAGATCTGCTTTATGAAACAGATGAGTCAACCTCTGGACTGTGTAATCCAATCCAATTTCACACATACAGTGTGGTGACCAAAAACTTTAAAAAAAATAAAAAGTGGTTAACTAAAAAAAGGCGGAAGAGGAAAAAAAAAAAAACTAATTACAATGCATGTACAGCACAGTGTTAAATACTGTACCAATATACCAACTCACCTGATTCACACCTGCAGTCCTTATTAACTATTAGCTAGGTCTCTGGATATTCAAAAATATGGGAAAATATCCATTAATATGGAGAGGATACAAAGGTCATCAGCCAGATTCACTGTTACTTCCATCAGACCCAAGGACCTGTTCTCAAACTGATATTGAGGTCAGGATCACATGCTTCACTAATGCATATATTAATGCTGGCTGTCATTAACATGCCATTGTGAGACTTTGCAAGTCCTCTTCCATAGCGGTATAAGTCTACATTGAAGCTAACAACAATCATGTCTAAGATATCTGGCTATATGATAGCTTTAAGATTGGGGGGGCTACATGTTAAGGGGGGGCGTGTCATTTAAGGAATGTCTGAGAGGCACTGGGAAAAACTCATACCTCCTACATTTCCTCCATAATGCTTGCAGATGCAGGAGATGCCTTTATGGACCTGAATCGAACATAAAACTAAACAAATGGAGAAACAAAAAGAAGAAAAGAGCTCAAAACATAAGGCCTTAAAAACATAGGGACTGCAGCATCTCTTCTTAACAGCATTCCTCAGTGACCATCAATTGGTGACATGTTAAACAGAACCCTACCCCACATAGAAGAGGATCATGGACCATGTGATGGGAGGTAGCCATCTGTATACAAAATATCACCATCACATAGGCCAAAATACAAGAATGTAGGCCAAGATACAAGACTCTGTAGCCAGATTAGATTAGGTTAACATTGTGACCAATAGACTGTCACTGAGGAGTGCTGTTGAGAAGGCTAAAACATGTCCGCAGCCCCTATCCCCTCCTGAGCCTGGACACAGGGCCCACGTTGTCTAGGGCCAGATGCTGTGTCCCCGCTGTTGGTGGTTTAGGTGGGGGCGGGTGAAGGCAGCGGCACAACGGGTGGTGGGGCGGAGGCATGGTGGAAGAACAGGAGGGGCCGGGCTGCTCATGTCTGGGGGATGCCTCCGAGGTAGACGAAGGGGGGATGGGGACCAGCCCCATTCTTAGAAGCCCAGCCATGTAGGTCTCCTGCATCATATGATGCCTCCTCTCTTCCCTAAAGTGCCAGTCCATGCTGTGCCTAATGGCAGAGATGTCGGCCTCCATCCTCCACATATTGTTCACTCGCTCCTTCATGAGGGCCAGCATCTCTGCCAGCGAAGCCAGGATTGTTGGTGGTGGTGGGGACAGACGTCCTTGTTGCAAGGCCGGGTGAGGAGGTGGTGGGGTTTAAGTGGGTAGGGTCCGCAGCCCGGCTGGAGCCAGGAGTGGTGATGGTGGTGACCCTGGTGGCGGCTAGCTCACTGCTGTGGGGAGAAGGAGGTGCTGTTCTGAAGTCCTGGGAGTATTAGGGCCCCGGCGAGATGGAAAGTCTTTCGAGGAGGGTGGTGGTCGGGTGAAATTGGCTGGGGATTTGTCTAGGTGGTGAATCCACCACTACAATGATATCCCCCTCCTCAGAGCTAGGGCCCTCTGATGATCCTCTTCCCTCCTCCCCCTGAGCTGTCTCCTGCTTGGTGGGGGCCGATGCCCCCGCCTCTGGCTCGCCAAAGGACCCAGGTCTCCTCCTGGATGCAGCGAGATAGAAAAGAAAGGCACATGTCATTAGTATTCTAATGCATCGATTTGTAACTGCGGTCTGTAACTGCATCGGCTGCAGTGGGCACACCAGTACATGGACTCTCTATTGCTTGATTATTGATGTGGTGCCGAGGAATGACAGTGATTTGTCAGCTTCATGGATTTAATGATTCATCCACCTATCCATTGTTAATTCTATGGAGCTGACATGTCAGTGTCCTCTTTGGTCATCATGTACAGTGCCTTGCAAAAGTATTCACCCCTCTTGGCATTTTTCGTGTTTTGTTGCCTCACAGCCTGGAATTAACATGGATTGTTTGAGGATTTGCATCATTAAATTTACAGAACATGCACACAACTTTGAAGATGTTTTTTTTTTTATTGTGAAGCAAACAACAAATAGGACAAAATAAAAAAAGCAAATGTGCATAACCATTCACCCCCCTAGACAATACTTTGTAGAGCCACCTTTTGCTGCAATCACAGCTCCAAGTTGCTTTGGATAAGTCTCTATGAGCTTGCCACATCTTACCACTGGGATTTTTGCCATTCCTCCTTGCAAAACTTCAAGTTGGATGGTTTGCGCTTGTGAACAGCAATCTTTAAGTCTGACCACAGAATTTCTATTGGATTGAGGTCTGGGCTTTAACTAGGCCATTCCATCACATGTACAGTATATGTTTCCCCTTAAACCACCCAAGTGATGCTTTAGCAGTGTGTTTGGGGTCATTGTTCTGCTGGAAGGTGAGCCTCCGTCCTAGCCTCAAGTCACGCACAGGTTTTTCTCAAGAATTTCCCTGTTTTATTTAGCACTATCCATCTTTCCATCAACTCTGACCAGCAGACCAGTTTCCCAGCCCTAGCTTCTGAAAAACATCCCCACAGCATGATGCTGCTACCACCATGTTTCACTGTGGGGATGGTGTTCTTTGGGTGATGTGATGTGTTGGGTTTGCGCTAGACATAGCATTTTCTTTGATGGCCTAAAGTTACATTTTATTCTCATCAGACCAGAGCACCTTCTTCCATTTATTTTGGGAGTCTCCCACATTCCTTTTCGCAAATTCAAAATGTGCCATTTTGTTTTTTGCTGAAAGTAATGTCTTTCTTCTGGCCACTCTGCCATAAAGCCCAACTCTATGAAGCGTACAGCTTATTGTCTTCCTATGTACAGATACTCCAGTCTCTGCTGTGGAACTCTGCAGCTCCTCCAGGTTTGCTATTGTGCCATGTTCTTTCCATTTGGTTATGACAGATTTGATGGTGCTCCTGGGGGTCATTGAAGATTTGGATATTTTTTTATAACCTAACCCTGACTTGTACTTCTCAACAGTAACCCTTACTTGTTTCGAGAGTTCCTTGGTCTTCATGGGAGTGTTTGGTTAGTGGTGCCTCTTGCTTAGGTGTTGTAGCGTCTGGAGCCTTTCAAAAAAGGTGTGTATATGTAATGACGGATCATGTGACACTTAGATTGCACACAGGTGGACATCATTTCACTAATTATGTGACTTCTGAAGGTAATTGGTTGCACCAGAGCTTTTTATGGGCTTCATAACTGTTAGGTATTTTAATTGCTTCATTTAGAAATTAATTGTATGTTATAAAAATTGTATTTTGTAGAAATTATAAAAGTATGTCAGCATTTTTCTTATCTCACTAGAATGTTTAAGTGCGTCATCTGTAGAATGTTTATGTTTAAAACATCTGTATCCTGTGTCCTGTTTTTGCTTCAGATACTACTGAGACAATGTATCTGAAGCAAACAGGGGTTTTTTAGATAATGTTTTGCTGAGTAAACATTAAAAAGACAGTTGCTTGCAATTTTGTATTTAACCCTATTTCCAACTATGCTAATAAGTTGTGACGTGTTCTATGCTATATAAGAGACAGACTGTCTAAATAAAGATCAGAGATTATCCTGATGACACTCTGATTTCTGTGCATTATTTTTCTCTCATTATATCTAGGTGCCCAGATATAATTGACACACACAATCAGAATATATAATTACTCACTAATCTGATCCTATCATTTTGGTCCTTCGAGCGGTGGTTGTTTCCCTTATCATTCCTCGGACGAAGCAAAACTCCTTTTCCCGTGCACGGGGAAGGGGAGGGCGGGTAAGTTGCTGTGGACTTCCTTCCCTTGAGAAAGTCCTCAGGCCTGATATATACGATCAGTTGGACCACAGAGGCAAGGTGTTTGTTTTTCCGGGGGATGACAAGGCACAGCTTACAACGAACTGACAGTGAGTACCTGAATTTCTGTTGCATTTTGCATTTGTGTGTATGTTCTGTAGGTCTTTACCTTACGGTGATGTTAGGTAAAAGAGTTGTACAACTAGGTTTCTAGCTTAGTAATAGGTAGAAGGGTTGGAACTTACCCATAGGGAGGTAAAAGAGTCATTATCCTGAGGAAAAGACTATAAAATAAGTTCTCCGTACGTAACAATATTGAGAATGCTTACCATGTAAAAGGGGTAAATGAGTCTGACTTTCACATGAGCTCTTGCAAGAAAATATGTATGTGTGTGCATGTTACCATTTTGTATGATTTAAATACCGGTACCGGGTGTATGTCTGTTTGTATGGGGTGTAACACGGCTCACAGTTTCTTGGTTATTATATGTACCTGTAAATATTCTGTATATTTCTGTGTCCTTGTGAGTGTATGTATCTATACATGTATTCTTTTGTGTTGTTCTCCTAATTCTTACCTGAAACTATCCACTTTTGGTAGTGAGTGGTCACGCATTACCCACCTGGTCTCCGAAGGGCTACTCCTGTGACTTGCCTGTGTTTATGGAAGTCGCACAAACCAAAATTTGTGGCAGTTGAGCACTACGGGCTAAATATTTCTCCTTCTCTGTACCCTTTTAGTAGTGAAGTTGTCACACACTACATGAAGTCCACCGCAGGGCCTGCCAGTGACTTGCCTGTGTTTTGGTAAGACGTGCGGGTGATTTTTATAATTACCCGTAGCGGTTGAGCACTACGGGCTAAATATTTCTCTTTTCTCCTTCTCTGTACCCTTTTAGTAGTGAAGTTGTCACACACTACCTGACGTCCACCGCAGGGCTAGCCAGTGACTTGCCTGTGTTTTGGTAAGACGTGCGGGTGATTTTTATAATTACCCGTAGCGGTTGAGCACTACAGGTTTTTTACACTCTTCCTACCCTACCCTCTGTCCTTGTAGTCTGTGTGATTTGAGTTGTTTTTGTTTGTTTTTGTTTTGTTTTCTTGTTTTTTTTGTTTTTTTTGTTGTTGTTGGTTTTTGTTTTTCAAATGGGACAAACCTGCGGTTGCTGTATTAAACGGCACACGCAGGACCCACCGATTAAACATAAAAAAGGTAAAAAAGATAGGACCAGGGCAATTAAAATGAAGATTAAGGAAAAACATGTTGAACCTATTGAAACAGAGGATGTTGTCAATAATGTACAAATTGTAAAAGATGACAAAATGCAAATGTGTATGACAATGACGGTGCCTACGGGGGGAGGGACATGTAATGTTAACCACCTCTCTCCTTCGGAAGTTTAAGAGGATATGTTTATGTGTACACAGAAAAGACTTCCACGAGTGACCGCCCCTCCACCTCCTGGGAATCTGGTCACTTATAGTGATGATGTAGAGGGCGAATTTGATGATGCCCGCAAATACCTGCTTGCCGCCACCGCTCCAAATCCACCTCCTCCGACACCACCACCTTATGACGGACGGCCCGCCAGAACCAGGCGGGCACCAGATCATCATTATGGAGGTAAGGGAATGACATCTGTGCCATTATATCCTTTAATTGAGGTTCCCAATCCTAGAGGGGGAGAGCTTGTAGAGGGGGGAAATGTGTTGCCACCCACAATGCTAGTATATCGGGCATGGACGGATGCAGATGTGAGGAGAGCTGTAGAAGGAGTCCCCCACCCAAATGACAATATGGGAATTTTGAGACTTAAGTTTCAGCGATTGCAGCAAAGTTTTAAATTAAATGGTGTTGAGGTTGAAAGATGTCTGAGGCAGATATTAGGGTCCGATTGGATCCTTAGTGAAGGTGACTGGAATCCACTGGACCCAAGGGGGGAACCATTGCGCTATGGATCACAGGAACTGACCCAACAAGTAGACGCTCTAATAGGCAGAATAGCTGACAGACACAGGAAACCTGCAGAGTGGACTAAGATAAATGAGTGTGTACAGAAAGATGATGAAAGTGTGGAACAATATATGGGGAGGTTGCGGGTAGTATTTGACAGCCATAGCGGGGTAGCCAGACCTAACCCATATGATGATGCTGGTCCATATGCTCAGCAGCTAAAGAACGCTTTTCTCAGGGGATGTTACCCAGAAATAAATGACTTTGTGATACAACACCAAATTACTTATAAAACATGTCCCCTTAGGGAAACCATAGAATATGCTAAACATGCAGAAGAGCAGTGTAAGAGAGCAAAAGAAAAGAAACAAAAAAAGCAAGATAGTAAACCAAAGGAGGTGTATTTAATGACTTCTGTTGATGGGAAAGCGCAACCTATAACTTCTGCTTTCTTTTCTGGTGATGGTGGAAATAATCAAAACCGTGGAGGGAGAGGAGGTGGACGTGGACGAGGTCGAGGTGGAAACAGAGGAAAATTTTATGGAAATTGTTACGTGTGTGGCAAGGCCGGCCATTTAGCACGTCACTGCAGAAACAGAAAGTACCAGGAGGAAGAGGGAGCGGATGACGATGACCACCAGACTGACAAATGACTAGAACCAGGTTGTACCCCTCCTTTACAAATGTTTGCTAAACAGGAATTGCATGAATCTGAATTGTATGAGTATGGTAATAATGATGTAAAATTGCCAGGAAAAAATGATGTGTTGAATTTAGAATCATGTATAGACTTAATGGCTTTAGAAGAACAACCAGTCATGCAGCTAGATGTAGAGGGGGTAATGATAACATTTTTATGTGATACAGGAGCATGTAAATCAGTGTTGAGCAATGATGGCACATGGACTAGTTACACGTCGTCACAAAACATACTGGTTAGGTCAGCAGCAGGACAGACAAATAGTGAACCTGCATCATGCCCACTTACAGTGAGATTGTTCAATGGCCAAACATTTGAGCATCCTTTTATACTCTCCCCTAGATGCCCGATAAATCTCTTGGGCAGAGATCTGATGCTGAAATGCAACATTAGAGTGGTTCCCACAGAGAAAGGCATGAAAGCATACATGGGGGACATACCTGTCGATGTGAATGTAGTGCAAGGGATGGGTGAACCACATTACTTCTATACATTAGACATGGTGTCAAAAGGGCCGGCACAAGTATCTAGCGCTTTGATAGCCATGGCTAATGACCTAGCTCCATCTTCCAGTGTAAAACAAAGCACAGAGTCATTACACTGCACTATGAAATTTGAAAGTACATCGGGGAGGGATGTGGACTATGAAAAAACATTTTTCAAACACACCAATACCAGAATAACCTTGGATTACATATACTGGACAGAAAATGGGTATACAGGGGTGGGAGTAAAACTGAATAATCAAGACCAGTTACTCTATGCAGGACACACAGTGCCACACATATCACTGACTATGCCAGCTGGTGGAAGGTGGGTACAGGTAGGAGGGATGGTAGAAGAGGCTCAGACAGATAAAACACCATGGGAGTACTTACCCTATGACCTCGGAGTGCAGTACTCACCGAGCACAAAAATATATCGGAAAATCCTAAACTGGGTAACTGAGACAAAGAAAGGAATACACTTACAGTCATCCAGGTGGGAGAAAGTTCTTCTGTTAGAGGAACCATGACACAACACACAGATACTGTTCACTCAGGAACAGGAGGTAGCATTAGAGAGCCTTCCGGACACCTTATGGTCCACAGGGCCCGCTGATGTAGGCCTTATAAAGGGGGTAGAGCCAGTAAGAATCACCCCAAAAAGTACTTTTCGGCCACATCAGAGACAGTATCCTCTAAAACCTGAAGCAGAGAAGGGCATAGAACCTATTATAAAAGTTTTGATTGAGAAAGGGATTATAATAGAATGCCCAGGATCCCCATGTAACACCCCACTTTACCCAGTCAGGAAAGCAACCGGAGCTTGGAGATTAGTGCAGGATTTACAAGCAGTAAACAAAGCTGTAATTCCCCGAGCACCCACGGTGCCAGATCCACATACACTCCTAAATGACATGCAGCCAGATAACACACATTTTTCTGTGGTAGACTTAGCCAATGCATTCTTCTCCATACCAGTGGATAAAGGTTCCCAATATTGGTTTGCCTTCACCTATATGGGGAGGAGGTACACATATACAAGATTGGCTCAAGGATATACCGAAAGTCCAACTATATTTTCCCAAGCTATGTCCTCCAATTTGGCGAAATTTACGCCCCCAAGGGGAAGCCAAATACTACTGTATGTGGACGATATCTTGGTGGCCTCTCCTTCTGAGGAGATATGCCAGGAGGACACGCTAGCCTTACTCACATTCCTGGCAGAAGAGGGACATAAGGTTAGTCGGGATAAATTACAGCTCTGGAAATCAGAAGTGAAGTACCTGGGATACCTAGTGAGCAGAAAGGGACGATCACTAGACCCAGTTAGGAAAAGGGCCATACTAGAAGCCCCTAAGCCGGTCACAAAGAGACAAGTTATGTCTTTCTTAGGGATGGTAAATTTCTGCAGGAGTTGGATTCCCAACTATGCAGAACTTACAGGGCCCATACAACACCTTATTTATGCACAATCAATGTCAGCTAATGAAAAGGTAGCGTGGACACATGAAGCTGAAGCAGCATTCATTCAGCTTAAGAACACAGTAGTGGGAACATCTGTATTGGGATTGCCAGATTACAGCAAGCCATTTGTACAAACTGTTGACTCAAGGGGAGGCTATATGACTTCTGTTGTGACTCAGAAACATGGCCTGCGAGACCGACCCTTGGCTTTTTACTCAACCAGGTTGGACCCTGTAGCCAGGGGACTTCCGGTTTGTGTACAGGCTGTAGTGGCGGCTTCCATGGCAGTTCTGGCGTCAGCAGCCTTAGTCCTGTTCCACCCTTTGACTCTAAGAGTACCACATGCTGTATCTGTCATTCTACTACAAAATAAGGTTTCATACCTTCCCCCTTCAAGACACTTATCATGCATGACTATACTTCTGTCACAACCACACTTGCACATAGAAAGGTGCACAACACTGAACCCATCAACGTTAGTTCCAATCCAGGAAGATGGCACACCACATGCATGTACTGAAATCATAGAAAAAGAAGTCTCACCAAGAGACGGCCTTAGAGATGTTGCATACACCGAGGCTACACTAACTCTGTTTGTAGATGGGTCATCAAGTAGAAACAAAGATGGTACAAATGCAACGGGATATGCAGTAGTAACACAAGAAGAAACTATAAGAGCAGGAAAACTTCCATCACATTTTTCAGCACAGGCAGCTGAGATCGTGGCCCTTACTGAAGCCTGTAAAATAGGAAAGGGACAAATAGTAAATATATACACCGACAGCCAATATGCATTCTCAACTGTGCACATATTTGCACAATTGTGGAAAAATAGAGGTATGGTCACATCTACTGGCAGGCAAGTCACTCATAAACAACTCCTTTTGCAGTTACTTGAAGCCATTCAACTGCCCTTGAAGATTGCGGTATGTAAATGTGTGGCTCATACCACGACCACAGACGCAATTTCAATAGGAAATGGCAGGGCAGATACAGCTGCAAAGCAAGCGGCTCAAACGGGAAACATACACATTTTTCTCTTACACAGCTACACATCTGTGTATTTCGTAAACCATATTGACAAGAGTATTCTACAGCAACTACAGGCAAATGCACCCTCACAGGAAAAAACATACTGGTTGAAGAAAGGGAGTAAACTAAATGCTGATAATATTTATGAGAGTATAGAAGGGAAACCAATTTTACCAAAATCGCTATTCAGATATGCAGCTATGTTGAGCCATGGAATTAGTCATGTCTCAAGAGGGAGTATGGTAGACATGGTCAGCAGAATATTTTCAGCCTATGGATTAAACACCTATTTTAAAAAAATTTGTGCAGGGTGCCTTGTTTGTGCACAACATAACCCTCAGGGTAACTATCACCCCATAAGGGGCACATTCCCAGAACCAACATACCCCTTCCAGACAATATGTATGGATTTCATTGAACTAACAAAGTGTGAAGGGAAGAAATATTGCCTAGTGATAATTGATGTATACTCTAGGTGGGTGGAAACGAAACCATGTGCACACCCTGACGCAATCACAGTGGCTAAAACCTTAGTGACACAAATAATTCCTAGGTTTGGTATACCAGAGAAAATATATAGCGATAATGGCACACATTTTGTGAACAGGATTATCAACCACTTGAGTAAAGCATTACACATAGAGTTGAAAAACCACTGTGCGTACCACCCACAGTCAGCTGGATTAGTGGAGAGAACTAATGGTACCATTAAAAATAAATTGAGGAAAACAATGGCAGCGACAGGGAAAAATTGGCTTTACTGTTTACCATTAGTCATGCTAAACATGCACATGCTTCCAGGCAGGAAGAAGTTAACCCCGTTTGAAATATTGTATGGGAGACCATTCCTACTACCAGAATTTAGACCATTTATCTCAGAAGATGAGAACATGAGTGAAAACTTAGCAGACTATATGAGAAAAATGTTAAGTAAGAAAGATATTACCTCCATCTCTCTCTCTCATCCACAGCAACAGCAGGGACCCTGCTTGGTACAACCAGGCCAGTGGGTCCTAATTAAAGTAATCAAGCGTAAAAATTGGGCATCGGCCAGATGGGAAGGACCGTACCAAGTTCTGCTGTCAACACCCACTGCCTTGAAAGTTGCCGAACGAGCCACCTGGATACACCTGACTCACTGCAAGAGAGTAAAAGTGCCAGAGCTTGAGCCACTTGATTCCTAAAAACCTGCTAGCTGACTCATTGCGAGTCAGGCTGGGCTACAAAGGGGGGGAAACTCGTCTCAAACCCAGTGAAGAACCGAATGGTGCGGGTTTTTGGGGTTCTCAACTGGCCCAAGAAAATGTCCTGGCACCTGTTCAAAAGACCTAACTGGTGTGGCCTAAGAATCTCACTGACATGCCTCATCTTGATAACTCTTTGCATAGTAGCACCCATAATCATATGGGAAGAAGTAACAAGACCCAGAGGCAACCAGACGCAATCTATTGGAGAGATGTGGATGAACAGAATGAGAAGAGACACAATGGAAGTCAATTTAACTGGCCAAGTGACCCTAGTGTTCAAGGAAGGGCAGATAGGAACCAACCAAATAGACCTATGTCAAGTACTAAGATGTGGACTTTCTGGAGGAGGACGTAGTGGAGGGGTGAGAAAAGCGCCAGTATATTTGTGTATAGCCTCTCCGTATGGAAATGAGAGATGTCCTAGCTGGAAACTGGCCTTATGGAATACAGGAGCTGACTGGGGTTACTCCCCACCTAATCACATGAAGTGCAAAAGTACAAAGAGACGCTTAAAGCTGACACGGGGTGTGGAGCCATCCTCTTGCAGCCAAAATCAGCTATGCAACCCCATCCGGATCACCCTCCAGGACCCACAAAAGTGTGATGAGGGGAGATATACTCTTGGAATTTACACCTCAGGCAGAGGTAACAACATGGAATATTTGCATATTCAGGTACTTCAAAAAGAGGAGCCCAGACAGACTATTGATCTCACCAAGGTGAATAGGACTGTGCCCTCACAGGTCATTTATTTGGAACCTGACCGCCTGATTGACACTTTTGAAATTGAGACTGGGTATGCAGAAAAAAACATCTGGTTGGAATGGATGCTGTATACAGCAGCCTCCATGGAAATGAGTAACTGTATAGCATGTTCCACTGCCAGACCATCAATGGCAACGGTACCATTTAAACTGAACCAACAGAATGATGAAAAGGGACTGAAGTGCATGTTACAGTTGTTCCAACAAATAGCGCCAGTATCCAATTGTACTGCTCTACACTATTTGTACCCACCAGTGTCAAGGATCCAACCACCCCAATTTATGATATACCCGGGTAATTTTACGTGCTTTAACCGTACCGGACAGAACTCAAGAATAAGTGTTGGGCAAGCACCTTATTGTTCGGACATTATACACGTGGGCAGTAAAGAATATCCAGACACATTGTTTTCCAACCACTTAGTTGGACGAGCAGATATCTGGTGGTATTGTGGAGGTAAACAAGTGAGACAAGTATTACCCTCACTATGGGGTGGAATATGTACCCTGATCCAACTGGCTCAACCGTTTTATATATTGCCTGATAGAAGTGCTGGTATGATGTGGATAACCGAAAAAAACCTGAAGCGGGCCAGAAGGTCAGTTCCAAAGGGGAGCTTTGATGACCGAATATACATTGATTCTATTGGGATTCCGAGAGGAGTACCTGATGAGTTTAAAGCCCGAAATCAAGTGGCGGCTGGATTCGAAACCATCATCTCCTGGTGGGTGACTATAAATAAGAATGTAGATTGGATCAACTATATCTACTATAATCAACAGAGATTCGTAAATTATACCAGAGATGCAGTTCAAGGCTTGGCAGAGCAACTGGATAGAACTAGCCTGATGGCTTGGCAGAACCGGATAGCTCTGGACATGCTGTTGGCGAAAGAAGGAGGGGTATGTAAAATGTTTGGGACTGCCTGTTGCACTTTCATACCCAACAACACAGCTCCAGACGGATCTGTGACCAAAGCACTGGAAGGCCTCACTGCCCTGTCAAATGAACTAGTAGAAAATTCCGGTATTAATGATCCTCTGTCTAAATGGCTCCAAGACACCTTTGGTAAATGGGCAGCTTACATCAGAGGGATATTGATCACTGTTGGCACAGTCCTAACACTGATCATTTTGTTAGGATGCTGTGTGATACCATGCATCCGTGGATTGGTGAATAAGGTTGTTGACCAAGCAGTAACTCAACAATACCTAATAGAGACGATACCCCTCACTCAAGGAGAATCTGATTCTTATCTTGATCATGACATTGATGATGTATAAAAACAAGTGGATTAAGAGAAGCACCATGATGGTCCAGACCCCAACTTTTCACTAAAGAAAGGACTATGACCTGAACCTTGCCTTAAGACCTTGGTCTAATACATTTATAAGAGGAGGGATATGTTAGGTATTTTAATTGCTTCATTTAGAAATTAATTGTATGTTATAAAAATTGTATGTTGTAGAAATTATAAAAGTATGTCAGCATTTTTCTTATCTCACTAGAATGTTTAAGTGCGTCATCTGTAGAATGTTTATGTTTAAAACATCTGTATCCTGTGTCCTGTTTTTGCTTCAGATACTACTGAGACAATGTATCTGAAGCAAACAGGGGTTTTTTAGATAATGTTTTGCTGAGTAAACATTAAAAAGACAGTTGCTTGCAATTTTGTATTTAACCCTATTTCCAACTATGCTAATAAGTTGTGACGTGTTCTATGCTATATAAGAGACAGACTGTCTAAATAAAGATCAGAGATTATCCTGATGACACTCTGATTTCTGTGCATTATTTTTCTCTCATTATATCTAGGTGCCCAGATATAATTGACACACACAATCAGAATATATAATTACTCACTAATCTGATCCTATCAATAACAAAGGGGGTGAATACATACGCACATGCCATTTTTCTGTTTTCTATTTCTAAAAAATAGTTTTATGTACATATTTTTCTAATTTCACTTCACCAACTTAGACTATTGTGTTCTGATCCATCACATAAAATTCAGATTAACAAAACATTGAACTTAAGGCTGTAATGTAACAAAATAGATAAAAAGTCAAGGGGGGGGTGAATACTTTTGCAAGGCACTGTACATACTGTATGTAGTGTGTGTGATGTACATGTGGTGGCACATTGGTGTATGCCATATTCACCTGACGTGGAGGCTGGGTCCTGCTGGGCAGCCAGGCCTGAAGCTCCAGCTGCGGGCAGCGGTATCAGGAGGTCCCTTGCCACCTTCTCCCACTCATTATACTGCACGCTGTGTCCTAAGTCCTCCCTGGCCATCTTCCTCCTCACTTTGGCCTTGATATCATCGAAGTGGTGTCTCACAGACCTCTTGTCCCTATTCGCTGTGCCTACCGCTTTCACCTCTGCCACTACCTCCTTCCAAGGGCGTATAGTTGTGGGCCCTGCCCCTGCCACTAGCCCCTTGCCCTCTTGACTGTGTTCGGGGACCCCAGGCTCCCTGAGATGTCTATCAGACCTGTCCCTTCCCCAACCTACCAGAGAACAGGCGCCTTCCTTTCTATCCCTCTCCTAAGTGTGCCTGATGCTCAGGGCCCCGTCCACCATTTGCCACTGCACTCTCCTCCTCTCCCTACTCCTCTCCCTCCTCTTCTTCCTCTCCTCTCTGATCTCCTCTTCCCCACTACAGGTGACCTCCACTCTCTCCTTAACTATCCTCCTCTCCTACTCCACCTTCCTCTCTCCTTCTATCTCCTCCCTCCATGCTCAAAAATAATAATTCAACAAGGATAAATCAAAATAAGTGTAACTTATAACGGTGTGGAAATAAAGTGTATGTTCTATGTGTTATTAATACTGTAATTGTTGGAGGGTGCAATGTGGGGGATGGGGGGTGTCCTTACTCTATGTATGTTTCTATGTGTCTTCTTTAACCTATGTGTTTAGCAATTATGTGTAATGTGTAAATATGTGTAACTCTTATGCGTAAATATGCTAGGAATAGTGCACCTACAAATTAAAATAAGGATAAAGAAAGAAAAGTAAAACTGGAATACGGGTTTTGGAAAAACAATGTATGTGCTATGTGTTTTTAATAAGTATTGGGGGATGGGATTGGGGGTGTGGTGTGTGTCCTAACTCTATATATGTCTCAATGTTTCTCCTTTAATCTATGTGTCTTGCAAATGTGAAATATGTAAATATGTGTAAGTCGTAAGTGTAAATCCTTATGAGATAGCAAATAAACAAGCAAAAAACGTAATCTACCTGACTGAACCTCCTACACTCTCTCAGCAACAAACAACTACTCTCCCACCAACAACTGGAACTATGTGCTACCTTGAATGAAATCACAACACAGTTAATGCATGGGCATGTGTAAAATTGACTAGCCAGTACGTGATTGGCTGAGAGGCCTGTGTTGCATAACGTTATTCTGCAATTGGATGGTTCATGCCGATCACGGCTAGTCCGTCCCCTATCCAGCATGCGGCCGCGGCAAAGTCTTAAAGGCTTGAGTCTCAAGACTGTAAGTCACGCCTAGCTCGAATTCAATAGCTATTTAACTCGGACAAATTTGAAGGCCACAGCCATTGCGGGTCTCACGACGCACTTACGGACTTGGCATTTCCTAGGGCTGCAAGGCACTTAAAAATATTAATAAAGCAATGGAAGGCATTTGAATAACTTGCACAACAATCCCCATTGATCAAATATGTAAATAAAAAAGATATTTTGATTGCCATATGTTGGAATGGTCATTCATATGGAAACTATATAAAAAAAGACTGCCATATTAACCCTTTCTCACTCAGAGGCTAGAATGTGGCCCCTAAACATACATCTTACTCATCACATCTACATTTGGGAACACAAATAGTGTCAATATTTCACCACCACATCACATAGATCAGGGGTAACATTTGATTATGTCTTGTTCAGTCCTTCAGTTGTGTCCAACTCTCTGTGACCCTATGGACTATAGCACATTTAGCTAGGTCTCTGCCTGTGCTGTTCTACAAGTTTTGCATGCCATTGATACTGGAGTGGGTTGCCAGTTTCTTCTTTAGTGGATTGGGATATGTCTGACCTCTCTGCTATGATGTGCCCACCGACAGTGACTCTACATGGTATAGCTCCCAGCTTCATTCAGGTACACAAGCCCCTTCACTACCGCCACTTAGCAATGCTGAAGGGGACCAGGGGAACATACACCACCCTAATCTACTCTTACCCCTCAGGGAGGGCCACAAAAACACATGGAGGCTGGAGAGAGGCACAGAGATCAACAGCTACCTCACCTCACCTCCATCAGGGGTAATCTCCAGTACACCCATATTGGAAAGTCCCACACCATTGCTGGTGGCCATGTGCCAAAATGTATACCCATTCCCATTTGATGACCTCCCATTATGTTATCTATTCATCAAATTACATTAGTGTGGTGTATGTTTCTCAGGTCCCCTTGTGGATTGCTAAGTGGTGCTGGTGAAGGGGCTTGTGTAACTGAATGAAGCTGTGAGCTAGCAGAGAGGTCAGACAAATCATAGTCCACTAGAGAAAGAACTTGCAACCCACTCCAGTATCACCTGTCATATTCCTATCAGACCCTCAGGGGAATGTTTATACAATATCAGTAACTGGACATGTGCATGTGCATTAACCCTTTATGTTGATTATATATGATATAATATTATATGAGATCTAATGCTATTATTACTATTAGAGGTACTGATCTATTGCATAGTAACCAGGGCTCATTAGTTTACACATATAGAAATGTCACACAAATGTGAGATGTGAATGTCCCATAACCCCAACCATTGACAACACACTGACATGGTTAGAACGGTATAACCAAGTTTTATTTCATACACAGAGCACAATCAGAAATGGACAAGACTGTGCATTGATATCATGGGTGTGGTGTGGTAGCATCCCAGTGTGGCAAGAGGCTGTGGCAGATCAGAGGATATCTAAAGGTGTAAACAGTTAGACAACATCAAATGGATAGCATCTACTAGGGTAACATGTGGTCAGGACATCACAGTAACTAACATCATATAACACTCCATTTCATGGAAATAACAATTAATGCGCATACAGCAACCATACGGTTGCCATATGAAATATTAAACAGACACTAAAAATCATGGCTTATGCTAATCAATTCCACACACAGTGTGTTTGCATACATTACTACTGATTGATCAACAGATAATGGGAATCTGGAAAACATAAAGAGGAGGTGTTAGGACAATCATAAGCTGTTATTATAGTACATTGTTTTTGCTCTGGACACTACAATTAACATCTATGAGCAGTACTAACTATATTGATTCTGTTCTGTTCATTCAGCCTGCTCGGAACAAGTTGAGGATGTGTAATACAACAAGGCATGCTTCACTGTGAACACAATCTTTCAGCAAAATGTAGTATCACTAACTACATGAAATAGTCATGCCATGCTGATATCACATCTCACTGGTATATGGGTGGTACCAAGGCAAGACAGCTTACGCTGTTCACATTACCAACAACACATGCACATTGATCCTGATGTAAAACAAAGGGAATTAGCCATTTTTTTTGGATGACATGAAATCCATTAATTCGCCTTCATATTATTAAAGGGATAAAACTCATGTATTACTGGTACTGGTTGGATTAGCAGATCCGAATGGGACCGTGCAACTCTACAGCCGGGACACTGATCATTCTAATTGAAACTCACACCAGTCATGTTCATTAGTGAATAGTAGTCCGATATTTCATTTCAGATCAAACAGAAGCGGTTAATTACACTGATCTAATGTCTGTTGGCAACCGGGTTGAGTGTTTACTCACATGATGGTATTGTACTGCTCGAGGATGAAGAACAAGATATCAATCATACAAATATTATGATTAAATACAACACCTCATCTCAAGGTCAATCCACATTTAACATCAATTGCTAAAATGTGAAGCATAACCAGACAGTACACATTCTGTAGCCAGCCAATGCCAATGTCAACATCTATAACAATCAGTATTCGGTGAGGAGTGATCATGAGGAGGACCTCCTCGATGGTCCTTACAGCGTCCTACTCCTCAGCCTTGGGCCCCCACCTTCCATGCCCGCTGACGGTCTCCGTCTTCCACGTCTTTGTTGCGGAGGAGCGTGGGTTGCCACTAAGTTGGGTAGCTGGGGATCTTGTGGAGATGGTGTTGGTGAGGTCTGGGATGAGGAGGCTGAGGTCTTGTGTTGCTGTTGTGCAACCGAAGGCTGGAGAAGTATGAGCTGGCGTTCTGATAATTCAATTATTTGCCGCCTGTCCAGAATCGCCTGTTCCTCATACCTCTTCATCCTTCGGTTGTGCCTCCTCATCTCAGCATGGAGTGATCTTGTGCTAGCCTGGAGCGATCTTGTGCTGGCCAGGACAGTGTTTGTGAGCCGACACTGCCTCCGGAGCAACCCGGAGACTCTCATTTTCAAGGTTCCGGTGTGCAATGTCCTGGCTGGCAAATTGGGCCATGATCTCCAGCAATTTAAGGGGTGGTGGAGTGGCTGGCATTGAGGCTGCAGGTGTTGACTGCAGGGCTGGACGTGTCTACATTGGTGGCAGAGGTGATGGCAACAGTGCCTATGGTGATGGCATTGGTGGCAGCAGCAGTGTCTGTGTTGACGACATTGGTGTCAGCAGCAGTGTCTGCGGCTGCAGTTCTTGAGGTGGCTGCAGCAGGTCTTGAGGTGGCTGCAGCAGGCCTTGTGGTGGCGGCATTAGGCCTTGAGATGGTGGCAGCAGACCTTGAGGTGGCGACAGCAGGCCTTGAGGTGGTGGCAGCAGGCCTTGAGGTGGTGGCAGCAGGCCTTGAGGTGGCGGCAGGGGGCCTGAGATGTAGGCAGGAGGGCTGAGTTGTTGAGCCCATTGGGTAGGAGGACATGTTTGTTGAGCCCATTGGATGGGAGGACATGTTTGTTGAGGCCATTGGGTGGAAGGACATGTTTGTTGAGGCCATTGGGTGGAAGGACATGTTTGTTGAGCCCAATGGGTGGGAGGACATGTTTGTTGACCCCATTGTGTATGAGCGGTTGTGGGCTGCCATGGACTCCTTGGTGCAGAATTAGGTGACAGCCAGGATGATGACTGGGGCCAGGACATGGCCGTTGGAGGTGGCTGGAATATCTGAGCCTGTCTCTAAGATGCTGTGGAGGGCCCAGGCATTGCTTCCCACTCCTCATATTCCAATGTATGGGCAGCTTGTGTGGATGGTCCCGGGGCCCTCTTGTATGTTCTGGCCTTCTTCAACTGCTCCCACCTCCATTGCAGCCTCCTTTTGTTCCTCTGTGCCTGGCCTTGTCCTCCTGGGCACTGAAGTAGAATAAACATATATATGAGTTGGTTTCCCTACACAATTGACAGCTATGTGTTTCCATATAATTGACATCATGGTCATCTGTGATTGACTGTGGTGCTTGTGTTACACAGATGAACCACGGCCTCCATAAGGAGCAATGTGAATCATGGGTCATATGAATATATGTACTGCAGGTGCAGTGTTCCATCTGCATGTGCATCAGACACATGCTCTGCTGGATCTGCCGTGCAGTGTTTGAGACTGACCTATCTGGGACATGTTCCCAGCAATGGTTGTTAATATGCAGCTGAGACATGGTCCTACAGAGTCTGTATCCACATATGCCGCAGTGCGCACAACCAGATTTGTACTCTCTATTGAATGTCAAATCAATCTTTATATAATAGCACATTGTACTCAGATTTAGGTTTATATGCAGCTATTGGCCAGACATATAATTGATCCAAATTATGAAGATGATGTGTTTGCTAACACGATTTACATGGTTAATGTTGCTCCATATATCTTCAGTCATAACCATGGGGCTTAAAGTGCTATTGTTTGTCAGTTATCTTTGCGTGTGGGCAGCGGTGTAGGGGGCAGTATAATTCTAGAGAGATACAGATCATTGGATGCAACAGCAAGAGAAAAAGCTTATTTATACATACATATGAACATCATGATATCTGTAGGGTATTTGTCCACGTCATCCCCCCACCCCACATTTCATACACCAATGAGTGGTGTGATATGATATCACTTTGCATAGTGCTTGGCTCATCCGTGTCCACCTGGCCTGGTTGGCCCACCACTATCGCAGGATGCATCCAGTCCTTCAGGTTCTGCTCCTATACATTGTAGGTGATATTAACAGGAGGCCCACAACCAGTAGCACGTGTTGCTCTCATCTCCTCTGCATCTTCCTCTTAACCTTCTGCCTGCAGTTGTCATATCTGTGCTTAACAGACTTAAGCTCCCTATTAGCGCCCCTAATGTGCCAACAGCTGAAGTAACCTGGGACTTCACTACTCTCCCACCCTTTATTATCCAATAGCGGGCACAGAATTCCCTAAGGAGAACCTACATCTCCTCTGGAGTGAAATTGGGGGCCCTGTACTTTGCCACAGCCTCTTGCCCTACCAACTGTTCCTGAGGCTCCTATGCTCCCTGTCCTCTCCCTGGGGCCGGTCCCTCATCCCCACTACCTCCCCCCTAGGATCAAGCCCCTGACCCTCTGGCACAGCCCTCCCTTCCTGCTGCTCTCCTCCACCTCCCCTCCCTAACCAGGTTCTACTCTCCATACCTCCTCCTCTCCTAACTCTCCTCCTCTGGTGTTCCCCTCTCTCTCCTCCTCTGGTATTCCCGTCTCTCTCCACCTCTCCTCACTCTCCTCACTCTCCTCCTCCTATGGTTCCCTCTCCTCCTCTCCTCACTCTCCTTCTCTGGTGTTTCCCTCTCTCTCCTCCTCGCCTCTCTCTCCTCACTTTCCTCCTCCCCTCCTCTAGCCTCCTATGAAATAAAAATAATGATTATATATATATATATATATATATATATATATATATAAATATGGATGTGTATGAGGTAAAACAAGGATGTATAGTATAGTAATTGAATGGGGGTGTGTGAGTGCACTGTGGCCAACCGCTATGTATAGCTATGTGTAGGTATTAATCTATGTGTGTGAATTATGTGATATCAGTAATTATGTGTTGTCATGACCTGCTTCTTCGATGAGGCTTGACAAGAACCTAGTTCAAGCCTACCCCAGCAGGACCCTTTAGTTCTTACTACCTCCGGTAGATAAGATGGCCTCAGGATATCAGGAACACCATATAATCCCTTAGAATTAGAATTAATGCACAGAATGAAATTTACAACTTGTCTATGTAAGTTCAGATACCACTGTATACCTTTATTAATTGGCACATGTTATACAAGTTTCTGGCACACAGGCTGGCCAATCAGTAAGCCACATCCCTAAATATTAGACTGCCCCTTGTTTACTGGGAACCCCTGTACCTCTGATGAAATCAGCTCTTTAATCTCATCCTGTTGATTATATTAACTTTAAACAATTGTTTTAACCACCTAGACTATCTGCTAATCTGCTCAAGCCCTGTGTGAGGCCGGGGGAGTCTTTACCAAATAACAACACTGTACATAATAGGCTGCTCCTGCTTACTGGGAAACTCTGTAAAATTACTATCTATTAGACTATGGTGTTGGCTAATTCAATAGCCTGCAGAATAGCTAATATGTTATGCAGCGTAAAAACCAAGATACATACAGTATAACAGTGTAATCATATTTTAACCATAAGCAATGAAAAATACATAACTTTAACCATAAACAGGATAACTTATTCCCAGGCCCAAGCCATAGTCCAAAACAGTCCAGTCAGTCTTTGTGCAGGACATGTGTGTTGTAAATTAAGGATTACATTATCTTTGAGTTAAACAAATCAAAAAAGTCTCTCTCTCTCTCTTTCTCTCTCTCGCAAAAAACCACCAACTCCTAGACCTGTGTGTTCCTATGCTCAGTTACAGCACAGTCATTGATTTACGGGTTTAGCTATCTTTTAAAGGCCTTCCTCCATCTATTGGCTGTTCGCGCTACCTTATAACGCATTGTTAATTGACGGCGTTCCAAGCTCTTACGTCCGTTTTACGGCCTGCGTGCGCAGAGATGCTTTACTGGTTTGCATATCAAACTGGTAACTCACAGCCCCGTCCAATTTAATAGCCCTGTAACGCAGGAGTTTTTCAAGCCCATAGCTAGTGTGGGGCTCACGTTGCAGATACGGCTTGGAATTTAATAGGGCTGTTGATTGTTCATTATTATTGTTGTATGGGGTGGGATAACCATTAGAAAGGCTTATTTTCTGCTTTAGTATGTGTAGGTTTCAATTGTATTTATTGAGAGTATCTTCTTAAATGACTCTTAAGTAATCAAGTAAGGGTCTTACCTGCACTTGCAGGAGGTGTAAATGTAAGAATTTGTCTCACTGAGATCAGTTGTAGAGCCTTCAGAGTACACTTATGATTGTTAGTAAGTTCTTACATGAGACACATAATCACACTTTAGGTAAAGTCTCCCATAGAGTATGGAACACCCCATACATAGTGATCACTCCTAAGAGTTTACTTGTAAGTGTTTTCTGTAGGTGGAATGCGATAAAATACATGGCTCCCTACGTGTAATTAGGGCCGGATCTACAGTGAAGTGGAGGATTACGCAAGGTTTGAACGGACCCATTTTTGCCTTTTCTGTGCGTGTAAGTTCCTTTTCCTGTTGTGACTCTCTTGTTCTTGGTGGTTACCCCTTAGTAGCCAGTCTATGGACTGCAGTATTTTTGTTTTTTTAAACCAGGGACTATTCTTTTTTTTTTTAAAGTGGCGCCCCTCATCGGGGATCGCCCTGTATAATGTTCACTTGCAAGATTTTCTGTGAGAGCCATGTAATCAAGCTCTTATATTTTAAACTTGCAAGCCTTTAGACTCTTTATGTATAAAAGTATTATCTGCTTTTGATTGCTGACTCAAGGTAGGTCCCTCAACTGTTTTTGTATCAAATTTATGTAAACATTTATTTTCATAGTGTCGTGTAATTACTTTGCCCCTGTAATTAGCACTAGAGAATATGTTGGTGCTTTACAAATAGAGAATAATAACAAATACATTAAATAAATAGTCTTAAGTGTTAAAATTTAACCTACCAGTATATTCATGTCGTAATGGATGTCCCACAACTCCACAGAATGCAGGGCCATTGGTGACACCAATTGATGCCACACTGTAAGCACAGAACACAAACGCCATGAAATGACACAGACAAGACAGGACATTTTAATTAGGTTAGTATAAATAACTCAACAATGAGCAATTAAAGGGCCACTGCATTTCAAGAAGAAAAAAAGACACTTCTTTGTCAAGTATGTTCCAAACTAACAATATTAACAGCTGGTATAAAATCATAATGTTTGAAGATACTCTATATAAGTACAAGAATCCATTTTGTGTTTATTACAGCACTTCCTCAGAACTGATTCATGAATATTTTTTTGGGCTATTAGTGAAGAGAGGGGTGGGGAATGAGGGAACAGTAAGCCATTGTAAAGACAGTTGGATAAGAGTGAAACAGACACAACACCCATTCCCTCTCACTGGCCCAGAAGCAGACCCCCTGCATCATTCACTGCAACAATATTGTTCTTATTCAGGAATTCAACTGTGTCCAACTCTCTGTGACCAACTCTCTGTGGCTATATGGACTACTGCCCAGCAGACACATCTGTCAGCCACTGCCCCTCTGAAATCAAGCTCATGTTCATTGCTTCAAGGACCTCGCCTATCCATCTCCACCTTTACTGTCACCTTCTTCATGTGCCTTAAATCTTTCCCAACATTGGCCTTCTCTAAGTGTCCTGCCTTCTCAGATTATGCAGTTTTCTCCAGCACCAGAATTCAAAGGCATCAGTTCTACTGTGCTCAGCCCTCTTTATGGTTCAGCTCTCATATCCATATGTTACTACTGAAAATACCATAGCTCTAACTATGCAAACCTTTGTGGATTGTGTAATATCATTACTTTTGCTAGGTTGTCCAGACTTGCCATAGTTTTCCTCCACAGAGGAAAAAATATTTTAATTGCATGGCTGCAGTCGCCATCTGCAGAGATCTTGGAGCAAAGGAAAATACAATCTCTCACCTCCTCACTTCTTCCCAATCTTTTTCCCAGGAATTGGGATTTCTGTTTGCCAGGATTTTTATCTTTTTATTGTGGTCTAGCAAGTGAGCTTTTGCACTCACTTGTTTTCACATCACCATTTAGTTTCTCCTCACTTTCAGTCATCAAAGTAGTATCATCCATGTATTTGACGTTGTTAATATTTACGTCTGGGGTTTGCTGTTTCTCCTGTTGAGGTTAGAACTGCCTGGTATTTCGGGGCTGGACCACTCTAGTGAGTGAGACCACAGTGATATATTACAGGATAATTGGACAGGGTTAGAGCAAGCACTTACACTTGATCTTCTTCTAGCACAGTGTTAAAGAGCAAACACACGTTATATAGATCACAATAATCATAAGACTGTACCACTTAATTGTCACAGTCACTATTATTATGTAACTAGCGACTTGCCCGTCAAAAAATGAGGGCAATAAGATTTTAAGGGCGGTAAATTTTATTGGTGTTCATAGATGCTTCGGCGCTCATTGCGAGGCTGTTGGTTGTTTGTGTGCTATTAGCATAGTTTTTTTTTTTGCTAATGAAATAATTAATAAAATAATACACAAATATACTTTACCAATTTTTAAGTAATATCTGCAGGAAGCATTGTGCAGAAGAGCTGACAATCTGTTTCCATGTTGCTGCAGCATACAATGTGTGTTTTCAGTGCTGTGGAGCTGCTGTGTAAGTGTCAGCAATATGTGCAGTGTGTAGTGTAATAGTGTGTGTGCGCGAGGAAAAGCCGTTAGGGTAGCTGTGTACTTCCGCATTGTGTAAGCTAGTGTTGTAAAATGGCGCCTAATGTGTGGTACGCGTCTGTAGCTGATTTGGCGTCCTTGTTCTTGGAGCTCGTCCGTCTTTTTTGGGAAATCCGTAGGTGTTTGGTGGTGTTTTGCGTCTTTAGAGTCCTGTAGCCTCGTTTTTGTTTTTTTCAGCGGCCATTTTTTTTCTCGCTTAGGGGATTTTCGGGTGTCTAAACTCTTGTATTTCGAGTGAAATTGAGGTGTAACTTCAGTTTTCGAGGTCCTGGGTGCCTCCCCTTGCTGTAGGTAAGCTTTTTATGTGTTTGTTGTGTGTATTTATTGTGTTGTTAATGTTTTCATGTGCACGGGTTTCGGGCGGTAAGGTCGTATTTTTGTGAGGTCGTAATGTTTTTTTTTCTATGTTCCCGCGTCTCGTATTTGTTTCTCGTAAGTCTGTAAATTTTGCGGGGTCCGCAGTTGCTGGCAAGGAGCACCTTCGGCGCTCCATGCCAGCAAGTGAGGCCCTCGCTTCGGAGCCCGCAGCGTTATCAATGACCCGCATGCTCACAACTATATATGTGATAATGTGAATATGCTTGTGTATGTCATCATCCCCATTGTGAGATGCATTTTATGCTTAAAATACAGAACTTTCTATCAAAATGTGCAGCAATAACCAATTATAATTACATTTGTTTACTGTAGACCTATATTTCTGCAATAATAGACATTTTCAGTTTAACCAAATAAATGTAAAGATAGATAAATAATCATGTGGGATAAAGCCATTTGTAGAGTGGGAGGACTTTTTTTGTGAAAGTTATGCTTAAAATATGAAATTTGCAAATTAAATTAATCACTATACATTTCTACTCACAATATGTAACAACAACTGTAATGATATTTTTTATATTTATTTGAAATCATTTATATACTTATATTTACTTAAGAATTTATATGTGTGCTTTTCGATTACTGGAACTTTTGCTGCATATTTATGAGGTTGGGCTCAATCCCTCCTCCTCTTACCAGACTTTGTTAATCTGTGTGCACATCCGGTGTATTTTGAAGGCGCTGTACAGGGCGTGAGTGCACTCGTCCTCTTGTTTATCCCCTGGGAGCCCAAACACACACAGATAGGTGCAGCCCTGAGGAAGCAGAAATAGACATATTTCATTCAGAACTGTCATGGTGTATATATAAAGATATTGTATACATCCTATAGACAGGAGATCTTAGTACTTAGTGGAGATAGTATACAACCGGGGTGTTACACAGATGTACCATGAGCTAAATCTAGCCAAACCGCCACATTCCTCCAGACCACTATTGCCTCATACATTTTACATTGTTATTCCACCAGGAGCTTCAGTATCTTGAATTTTTTCTTCCATAGCATTAAAGAGACTGATTTAAAGATTTTTTTTCTGCATTTAAATAAATCAACTTTCTTTAAATATGCAGGAACAACTGTATCAATTTTATGACCAAATATAATTTTATGAGCTGAAGCCTATGACTAATAAGTTAATTAGCTGGCAGTGATAAGCCACTTGGACCAGAACCCATTCAAAGCAGTTTATTTAGCATTGGGCTGTGTTTAAGAAAAATACAGTAGTAGTTATTTTATTTTTTTGATCAGATAATTGATTATTGTTAAGTTTAAAGATCCACTGGGGTTCAAAAAACAAGACACTTTTTTTGTCAAGTATGTACTAAACTAACAATATCAGCTCTCTATATGAGTATAGGAATCCATGTTGTTTTCGTTACATCACATCCTTAGAGCTGGAAAATGGGAGTGGGTGTTTGTAGTTATAACAGGCAGAGGTCCAGTCTTTATTGAATAATATTGAAATAGGAACCACATCCTGCCTCCTTACTAGCTCAGAAGCAAGATGTTGCATCAAAGAATGCCACCATGCTCTCCATAAATGTAAACTCCCTTCTCACACACACACACAACTTCCACCTATGTATCATGGATCTCTCCAGGGTCCTGCAGATTTTATTATTATTTTTGATGCATCAACATTTATTTTTTTTCTAATTAAAAACCTTTATAACTTTTTTCCTGCTTAATTATACTCTTAGTCAGGCTCTAATTTTCAAACATATTTTTTATTGTGCGTTCGTCCTTTAATACTATTACATCGTAAGCTTTGACTAACCTTGTCAAACATAAAAATCTTGTTGATTCTTCCTTGGTAGGAATCGATGAGATTGCTCATCCCAATATAAACATCCTGTATGACCTGACACTTGTCTTCTATCTCAGCACTTTCATCAAACTGCAGGTTCAGGAACAGGATGGTAACTGGACGCATCTCAGAGAGATAATCCAATGGCTGGTTATCATCAATCTGAGGGCAAGGAAAAACAGAGACAGTCAAGGACCAAGAGCAGTGGATCATATTTACAAGCAATGTGCAGGATGAAGAGTCGTGGTTACCTTCTTCAAAACTGTTTGCGTCACATACTTGCGTAGGGTCTTCTCCAGGTTTTCATTAGGAGAAACACGGGATGCTTTTCTGTAAGTCTCTACAAATCAGAAAACAATTTGGCAATAAAGCAGACTTGGTCTCAATTATATATTTTGCTTAGTTGTTCATGGCACCAAAACCAACACAATGCTAATTTTTTTAAAGGAGGTTTAAACATTGCAAAATATTTTGTGCATGAAAAACAAGTAATACATGGCTTAAACAATGTTACTTTAATCCTCATACAATCTGCATTTTACACAATAGACCTCCAATTGAATTATGTTTTCAGCTTTATCTGATTTATTGTTGAGGGAAAAATATATAAAAACGATACCCCATCAAAATAAAGTCTTCTGAACTATTGGAGCAATGTGAGAGCTGATTGCCTCTTGGTATAGGTGGGAATAGTTCTCTAAAGGGCAAAATAAGCCACTAAAAGGAATAGTGCATGTTAAGTATTGAATGAATGTACTGCTAATACTGGGAATAGTGCCCCTAGACGACTATAAGATCCCCAAAAAACAAAATTGAAAATACAAAATTTAGAGCAATCAATGTCTTCCTTATTGAAACTGAGCTATAATCAAATTTCTGGAGGGATATTTAAAGGAAGAGCTTCCTTATTATCAGTAAAGAGTATTTATAAATTAGGGATTTTATGTAAGCTTTTTGGTTTTCATCAGTAAGAGCCTTCCAGAATTTTAATAGCTGAAGCTGATGACTAATAAATAGTCATCATGTTCCTAAATAATGTGTTTTAAGCGCAGTGTTTATTCAAGATTAGAGTTTCATGTTACTATTTTTATCATACCAGTATTAATTCCCATCTATCCATGAATTTTCAGTCTAACAGACTGGGATAAATAGGTATAAAATGGAAAAGCAGACCCAGCAAGGCTCCATGCTGCTTGTATATAGAAATAGCGAGAGGAATATTTATCTCATCCTACAGATTTTTTCTTTAAGCTGTATTCACTCTCCTCAGAGAGCCCCTGTTTGGGAACATGTTTATGCTGACAGAATACCGCTTGCTTGGAGTTAGGACCATATGAGCATGTCTTCTCACTATTTTATTATTTATTATTATTATAATTTATTATAATTGCATTTTGATATAATATTATTGTATTTGGTTATAATTTTATGGCACAATTTGTGTTTTTATTGTGCTTTTATGTTACTTATACTGTATTGAGATTGCTTTAATACTTGTAAAATCATTTTAAAGTCAGTGAGTCAGTGAGTATCTTTGTTCCCCTTCCTTTTTTCTGTTTCATATTTGGAGCATCTGATTTGAACACAGCTCCTTAAAGAAGTCACAAACTCATGCACAATTGATTTAGGAATTCACAAGCAGAGTATTTAATTCAGGACCGAGTCGATAAACAAGAGGCTACATACCTCTGATACAACAGGGACAACTATAAGAACTTTTTTCAGAGACCAACAGGTGCTGCAAGATTTGACTGCTGTGACCCATACACTTATTGTCATTGAGGACAATACGCTTTATTCTATGTAAACTACTACTGGACACCTATGGGACTGTTTATATATATATATATATATATATATATATATATTAAATAAATAGTATAAATAGTACATTTGTGTTCACATCTGAATGTCTAAAAAAAGTTTATAAAAAACTGTTTCCAGCTCAGAATTCCGAGAAATGCATTTATAACACTGAATTCTGGGAAGCTGAGCAGGGACATGCAAATTTGCCCACAAATACCTCACTCCTCAATCCATAAACCATTTCAAACATGGCTTTCTTTAAGCTTATACCCGCTGCAGTACACAGCTTTTATGTAAAGCAAAGGTTAGATTATACACAAGCTGGGAATCCTACCCACAGAAAGCCATTTCAAGGTTACTACCTATCATCAGCGTGGGGCAGGATCCCAGCTTGTGTTGTAGACTTTATGAGTAGGTAGTTCACCACACCAATAATTAAATATATGGTGGGCAAAAGAGTGATAGAAGCCCTCCACCATACAGTTAATATATAGTACATTTTTGTTCACATTTGAATATCTAAAACAAGTAAAAAAAAAGTGTTTCAAGATCAGAATTCCGAGAAATAAAGTTATTACACTGCATTCTGGGAAGCTGAGCAGGGACATGCAAAATGGACTAAATGTGATATTGCATACCATGAGCACTGTCGTATAATAGCGCCACTATACTTAGTTTAGCAATGTTGGAATAACCACAGAAGCAGTTCACTTTCCATAGAGATCAATGACTAGACTGGTGCAATCCCCTGACAAAACTCTGATTAGAGTAAAGCAGTTTGTACAAAGATTAAAATAAATATTTTTATAACCATACCCACATCCACTTTTTAAGCAAGGACATTTTTTTTATTAGATGCAAGATAGCAATTTTTTTCACATTAATGCCACTTTAACTCTTTTAAGTCCAACCTTTTTAGATCTTCTCTGATAAATGTCTTATATATATATATATATACTAGCGGTTTGCCCCATCAAAAAATGACAGCAAAAAGATTGTAAGGCAGGTAATGGTGTTTTGTTCAGACATTCATTTTGTTGGTGTTCCGAGATCCTTCGCTTCTCATTGCGAGCCTCGCGCTGAGCTCCTTTGGTGCTCATTGCAAGGCTGTTGGTTGTTTGTGTGCTATGAGCAGCGTTGGCAGTCGTTTTTTGTATGCTAATGAAATAATGAATAAATTAATAAATTAATATACTTTACCTATTTTGAAGTAATATATGCAGGAAGCATTGTGTTGAAGAGCTGACAATCTGTTTTGATGTTGCTGCAGCATACAATGTCGGTTTTCACTGTTGTGGAGCTGATGTGTAAGTGTCAGCAATGTGTGCAGTGTGTAGTGTAAATAGTGTGCGTGCGAGAGGAAAATCCGTTAGGGTAGCTGTGTACTTCCGCATTGCGTAAGTTAGTGATGTAAAATGGCAGCTAATGTGCATGTGGTACGCGTCTGTGGATGATTTAGCGTCCTTGGTAATAGTGTATTTTGGACCTCGTAGGGCTTGTTTTGGAAAATCCGTATGTGCTTGGTGGTGTTTTGCGTGTTTGGGGTCCTATAGCCTCGTTTTCTTTTTTTTCGGCAGCCATTTTTTCTCTCGCTTAGGGGATTTTCGTGGGTCTAAACTCTTGAGTTTTTAGTTAAATTGAGGTGTAACTTCAGTTGGAGAGGTCCTGGGTGCCTTCCCTTGGTGTGGGTAAGGTTTTAATGTCTTTCATGTGTGTATTTATTGTGTTTCTATTGTTTTCATTTGCGCGCGGGTCAGTCATTAAGGTCGTATTTTTGCGTCCTTGTTCATGTGCGCAGGTTTCGGGCGCTAAGGTCGTATTTTTGCGAGGTCGTAATGTTTTTTTTCTAAGTCCCACGGCTCGTATTTGTGGATGGTAAGTCCGTAAATTTTGCGGTCAAGGTGGGAGCCTCCACCTCTGCAAATGTGGCCCTTGACTATTTTATTTCTATAAGGTATTTATATCAAATTGCATGCAACTTTTCTCAGAAGATTGTCCATTTAAAATGGAAGTCAAAATAAATACAATGTTGGTCTGCACTGGCTGTATCTGTGCAGTAGTTTATTAGTTTATTTAGTAACTTTATGTATATAAAGTTTAACTTTAGTATTGCAGTCACCAGCAGACTCGCTTCTCTCCACCCCTATCATGTATCCAAGTGGTAAGATAGGTTCTGCCCAGGAAGATGTCCTGATAAGAGCCTGTTTCTGAAACTTTGCCATAAGTGGCCACTGACGTCAAACTTATAGTAGTATAGTAAAAATTATCAGACCCTGTGCAGAATCTCTTCCCCCCCCCCCTATTATGCCTAAAAGGCGGTGGAGAGAAGCAATTCTGCTAGACCCTGACACACAAAAGTCCAATATAAGTTTTAAAATCTACAGTGAGGCTTAAAAAAAAGGCAATATAACGTTGAAGATGAGTAGTGTGCATTAAAATGATGATTCTTTCCTGTATACTTGCAGATTTACAGACATTTGATATAACTTGAAATAATTCTCACCTTAGAACAGGGGTTTCCAAACTCGGTCCTGGAGGGCCGCACCCTGGATTTCTGGTTATCCTTGCTGCAAGCGGGTGAGACTATTGTTTCTTCAGTCATCCTGATTGACTCACCTGTGCACAGAAAGGAAATCCTCAAATCCAGGCCTGAGTTTGGAGACCCCTGCCTTAGAAGATCTGGTCCAATGGATTGATCAGTTACATACAACCCTTCATGATAGTTATAGGAATGTGACTCCCTATAAATGTAATATGTCTTACCATGCACATTGGGCTCATGCTGTAGATGACTCCCATATGATTCTATATATGCAAATATGTCAAAGCTTGTCTTCCACTTGATGTACTGAAACTAAGAAAAGAGAAAAGGCCAAAACATTTAGACCACAGTACTGTGGACAAATACATACTACAAAGTACCTGCTTACTGTTTGGGGAAAAGTGCTGATGCATCGAAATTGCCACAACAGTAAGATAATTTACTTGCAAGCTGCATTCTACATTCTAAGTGCTGGGAAGAGAAAGCCGGCAAATGCTAAAAACATATTTGTTGACCAATGAGCCAACAAATCTTCCTCTTTCTATTCCTTCCATTTTAGAATAGAAAAAATGAGTATGTCACATCTCACCAGGAACCAAGCCATCAGGAAGTGGGGAAGGTACAAACACTGATCCTCTAGTAACAGGCAGTGTTTGCTAAAATAAAGATTTAACCTAAATGCTTGTATGTTCCAGGCGTAAATAGCTCCTAATGTTGTTAATTTGTAGCATAATTTACAGGCATGTGACATTTTACGAAAACATTAAAGGACCACTGCATTTCAAGAAAAAAAAATACACTTGTTTGTCAAGTATGTATCAAACTAACAATATTAGTAGCTCTGTAAGCCATGAGGATAAAGCATTTTCTTGGAAAAATCTGATATTTTGAATACTCTGTTTATAAGTACAAGAATCAATTTTGTGTTTATAACATCCCTTCCTCAGAGCTGAATCAAGAGGGTGTGTGTTTTGGCTATCATTGAAGAGAGTGGTGTGGAATGTAAGAACAGAGAGCCATTGTAAAGATAATTGGATGAGACTGAAATAGACACAATGACTATTCCATCTCACTGTCCCCTCGCATCATTCACTGCATAAAAAGAGCTTCAGAAATGTAAATGTAAATGCCTTCTCACACACACAACTTTTACCAATGTATCATGGATCCCTCCGGGGTCCTTCAGAGGCATCAATAACTTTTATCTCATTAAAAACTATTTTTTTAGCAATTTTCCATCAGACTTTTCAAATAAATATTATTTTTCATTTTGAGTTGGTCCTTTAAGTACATCCGCACCATGGTCACATAATTTAAATCATCATTATGGAAACAACCAAATTAATTGTTGCTGAAGCTCATATGGTAAAGGAAAGAAAACTATTATGAGAAAATGCTGTAAATATAATATGCATAAGGGATTTTAAGACTCTTGTGAAGGTGGAACATAACATGTATAGGAGAGAATATCTGACCATTGGAGAGACTGAAGAGAAATGGGACATTGGAGCGGCTTAAGGAAGAAGTCTCAGGACCTAATTCAATTGCTCCATTTTTGGCATAAGTAGTCGCAAGGGGAGGCCACAAGATACTTAGCTATTCAATAGGCTTACGTTTGCAGCCTCCAATCGGGTTATCAGACTCGAGCTGCGATCCCTTGCGATTAGTTCTAATGCAGCTTACTTCTATCTAAGCCTTTGATCTTCCGCGGCCACAAGTGTTGCGGCCACAAGAAATCCACATTCGCTATTCAATTGCTACGATTTACCCTCCGTCAAGCCCGTAAATTGCCAAAATCAAACCACAGCTTACTTACTCCAAAGAGGTCCTGCAACGGTCTTACTTTCAAAATGTAGCACTAATTAAGCAAATAAAAAAGACGTCCTGTACTTTTATTGAAAGTGAAAGTGATTTTGGGTCTTAAAATTAATAGCACAACATTCCCACACACTCAAATCGGCATAAATAAGTAATTTAGTTCATGTTCAATTTTCGTGTTCTATGCATCATGCAAGTCCTACGGGCTACGGGAATGTTTTGCTATTAATCCTCATGTCACCCATTGTGTTCCCCATCATTTACAGTGCTTTACAGTGCTGGATTAAATATATATTTGCACTTACAATGGTAGAGTTTGCTGCCTTCAACCTCCAAGACCTTATGGTTTTGAACAACGATTTACTGGCTTGGAGGTCATTCAAGCCCGTAGGACTTTGGACTGAAATTAAACCTGAAATGAAGTATTGGATTTGGCCAATGTGCAAGCTTGAGAATGTTTTGCTATTAATCCTCATTCGTGTTCCCCATCATTTACAATGCTTTACAGTGCTGGATTGAATTTATATTTGCATTTACATTTAGCCGAGTTTGCAGGCTTAAAATACGATTTACGGGCTTGCAGCAAATGCCACGGCCGATAGCATGGTTTGTGATTAGCCGCTAAGGGGGGCATCCTAGCATCGCCGGCCAATTGAATAGCAGCGTAGACGTAGCTCTATGTGGGCCGTAGCCCGTTTGCAGGGAATCGCAGACTTGCGGACGATTTACAGCCCCAAATTGAACGAGGCCTTCAGTCTTTAGACAAAGAGAAGACACCACACTAACATCCTACACTAGCTCTCTTCATTCCACACTGACCTTTACAGCCCTCTCATTAGGAATTTTCTCCGTGGCTATGTTGTTGCGGTCACACAACTCCCAGGCGTGGGGTGCCAGGATGATGTCACTTGCTCCCGCCAGACCCTCCGCCAAACGCACTCCATCCACGGCATTGCCGACTACAAGGAAGAACTCCTGATTGTCCCTGCCCACCACAATCTTTGAGAGGCGCCCTGCCGAGATCCCTGGAGGGCAAGGCAAGCAGTTAGTTGGAGGGTATCACTTTTCTGCAGTGCTTTTTAAACGCCTGTTCAATTTATTTTTTTATTGTTTAAAGGGAATATAGTGTTTCACCAGGAATATAATATACCAGTGTATCTATTTTCATGTACTTTATTTGACTTAGAAGTGTTTAAAATCTTTTTTTTTTCCGCCACCGATCATACAAATCAAATCTGTATTGGTCTGCTGTGTGCAGCTCATGAAGACACATGCTCTGTAGTATTGGCTGGGCAGTGTCTAATACTAGTCAATCAGGGACCATGTCTCAGCAATATTCTGTAACATGCTCTTGAGAGATGATCAATGTTTGTTTGATTTGAAATACTGCATTTCAGAGTTTGTGTCTTCAAGAGTTGCCTGAGCTGCAGAGGGCAGACCCCCAAAAAGTACTATTTATATTATTTGAGGCAGAAAAACAGAGCTTTTAAGCACTAGATAAACAGATACTTAAGTATAATATATTCATACTATAATCCAGAAATCCCTTGGTTTGAAAACTGATTGAGAAAGTGATTTAAAGAGACATGACATTTATTAATGCTTATCTACAACATCATACAGAGCACTGAAAACCAAGTGAAAAAACTGATTTCTTAAAACGAATGTGTGCAGTATTTCACTGTCTTCTAAGAGTTTTTATATTACCCAGTCAATCCTCAACCAGCCCTCCCTAATGGCTGTGCGTAGCTTCCTAGACATGTACCAGCCTTATTAAATTGAAATTCGGCCAATTGAATAGGGCTCTATTTAAGCACAGAGCATATTATTTTTACAGAAGATTTTAGTTAGTGAAGACCTTGCTTTTGGATACAAGTTCACTAACTAAAAACTTCTGTAAAAACAAATATATTTTCTGTGCTTAATTAGAGCCCTATTCAATTGGCCAAATTGCAATTTAATAAGGCTGGTAGATTTTCCAAGGACCACAAAACTCTAATTGCTTGCTGCAACCAAAACATTTGAGTTTATTCCTTTGGGTTCTTTACCTATTGGGTAATAGGCAATAAAGTAAAGAGAATATAGCATTTATACTGCTGCAAAAGCTAAACGTGCAGAATGTAAAAAGAGCTATGAAACTGTTCAATACTTTCAAATGAAAATCTTTGTATAAAATTGTATAAAATTATGCTGCAGAAGAATCTACCATTTTGGTTTCTGCTGATAATCTTACGGAGACTTGAGGAGAATTTGCATGCAGACAAAGCTTCCAGCTGCACAATGGGAATGTGACATTTAAAATTGCCAGTGCTTTCAACAAGAATAATTGATGTCTTGTTATTTTCCAAGGACACAACATCTTTGAAAACAGCATAATCGGCACAGAAAATATAATGGAATCGCACATTAAAGAAACATTGTATATAAAAGTTACAAAATGTAAAGTTTTGTATTTATTTTTATTCTAGTGGTAATAAGTTTATTTATTCAAAAGACCACATAGAAAAACTGAAACCACAGCAGTGCTTTAGCAATATGAACTTAAATGCCAGAACAACGTTTTTTTAATTGTGTAGATGTCACGTGTACCTACCAATTTTGACTCTAAGCTCCACTCCAATCTCAGTTTCCCACACCCCGCAGTCTATCTGAATTTGTTGGCTGCACTGAACGACCATAGTGATGACCTCACTCAGATCTCTTCTCTTCACTTTCCACAATGCTAAGAGGGCATCTCCTGGGAATTGACAGATACACACAGAACCATGTTTATCATTGGGCAGCTGCCTAGGGGTGCTTCACTAGAAGGGGTGCCTGTCTGGCTCGCAATGTGATGCAAATTTACAAAAGCTCGACCACTTGTATGATATTCTTTGTGCTGCAAACATGACTGTCTAGTGCCCATCAGAAGCTGCTCCATGGGATCCTCTGCTTTTTCTTAGGCAGGATGTTTGAGGGAGCCACAAGCAGTGAAACCAGTGGGTAGACATGGAGAGAAAATGAATGGGGGAGCAAACATGAAAAATATGGCACACAAGTTGACAATCTAACTCAATTGCCTCATATACATCACTTAATAAATCTTTGCACATTGATGTAAAAAAATATTTAATATTTTGATTCTCAGATCATCAGTTGCATAAAAAAGTTAGATTTATCATATATTGCTTTTAGTTGATGTACAACAAATGTAATAAATGCTATAACTCAGAGCATATTAAAGGAATATAGAAGGATTCTGGAGTTTACTAGGTAGAAAATATCCCTGTGTATCTGTTTACTTTTATGAACTTTATTTTATTTAGGAAGTGCTTATAAGTTCTGTATTAAATGGCTAAAATCAAACAAATAATACCTGCTTGGGTCTGCTCTTTGCAGCTCATGAAGACGCAAACTCTGCTTTACTGACTGTGAAGTGACATACTACTCAATGACTTTGCCCCTGATTGGCTAATATGAAACACTGCACAGGCAGTACAGCAGAGTTTGAGTCTCCATGAGCTACAGACGGCAGAGCCAAACATGTAACATTTGTTTGATTCCAGCCAGTAAAAACAGAGCGTATAAGCACTTCTTCATAAAATAAAATACATAAAAGTAAATAGATACTCAGATATATTATTAACCTAGTAAAATCCAGGAACCTTCCATATTCCTTTATATAAATTAGACACAACAGTTCTTTTTTAAAGAACCAAAGAGGTATATAACTGATAATTATAAAACTGCCATCCCTCTACAAGCCAGACAGGGAAATACCTGCAAATTTCAACACGTCTCCTCCGAATACCAACACATCTGCAAGGAGAAGACAAGAGAATGGATGCAATTACATATAGAAAGAGAAAATAAACTGGAGACAAATAACCCCTAGATGATGTATAAAATTATTTTAATATGTTGTAAATTTATTCTTACATTTCCAGACAAGAATTCCATGTCCAAAGATCCCCTCTAACCCATGTGAAATCTAGTTTACAATGAATAGGCTCCTCAACTAATCACAGCTCATCTCCTGGGACGCCATTTTCCATGATCAATTGTAATAGACTAAAAAAACTCTCTCTTTGTAATAAAATCTGGCTGAGGTTTGTACAAACATTTGAATCTGGATACATAGGGCTTAAAACATCAAAAAACTATGTTTTACTATTTTAAATAGGCTAGTTCCTCTATATTTTAGCGTTTTTATCCCATGATAAATGTAAAAAAAACATGATAAATATATCAATTCATAAGGTTATTATAGAAGCACAAGAGTCACAGATTTTATTTTGTGTATTTAAATTAACACATTTTAAATATTACAAAATCAGTGCACTACTGCCCATTTTGACAATGAAAGGGTTAAATGTGCCAAAAAGAAAATAAAATCTCAAAACAGTTAATCAGATGTATAAGAAATTAACAGTACTTACGATCCACAATTTCTCCGATGTATTTATTAAGGGTTCTACTTAATCTATCAGCCCCGTACCCTTTCTTGCTGGACATGCTGAACTTCTCAGTCAGGGCTGTGAAGCCTGAAAGTGAAATGTAAAGGGAAATAAAGCACTTAAATCCATAATACAAAGACCACCTTAGATACAACTTGGTACCAACTACCAGTGCAAAGGCTCAGTTCAATCTGAGATACTTGAAAAAGTCTTAGATAATTCTTGCAACAGTATTTCATAACTAGAAAACATGAGAGATATGTCCTAAAGTAATTTATCTGTTACCTACAGTATAAAAACAAAAGCTTTTTTGAAACTACGGTATATTCACTGATGCAAGACTTTGTGCAATCCTCTCAATCCTCATATATTAGTGCAGTGTTTCCCACTCTGCCATTGTAGCCTCACAACACTCTGAGGCAACCTAAAATGTCCCCAACCACCCGGAGGCAACCTACAATGTCGCCCAACACTCTGAGGAAACCTAAAATGTTCCCCGACCACTTTGAGGAAACCTAAAATGTCTACCACCCTCTCAAGATAACCTAAAATGTCTCCCAACCACTCTGAGGAAACCTAAAATGGCTCCCAGACTTTGTGAAGCAACCAAAAATGGCCCCAACCACGCTGAGAATACCAAAAATATCTCCCACCCACTCTGAGGAAACCTAGCATGGCCCTAATTCCTCTAAGGCAACCTAAAATGTCTCTCAACTATTTTGAGGAAATCTAAAATTGCTCCCAGCCTCTCTGAGGCAACCAAAAGGGCTCCCAACCACACTGAGGTAGCCTAAAATGTCTCCCAGTCACTCTGAGAAAATCCAAATGTCTCCTTGGGGATCAAACCTACTAATCTATGACCAGATTGAGGGCCCAGAATGTAAAAAGCCCTACCATGGATCACATAACAACTCTCGCCTCAGTGAATATTGTCCATAACAGTTGGAAAATGTATAGATTTTTACCTGACACATCAGCGAAGAGGAGCACTCCACTAAACTTCTCTATGTAGGGCAACGTATCCATATGGGTCCCATAAACTACAAGATCAGGCACGTGTGCAGCCACCTTCCCTATTTTGTCTGGCTCAACCATTTGGAAGATGCCCTGTTGGTCACTTTATGTCTTTACTGCCTGGTACATGGGTAAGAATGTAACTGAATCATGACGACATCATCAGAATTTAAAACAAAACCATTTCTTAAATTTGTACAGACATATTTGCTATAAAATAAAATAGCAAGAGTACTGTATTTTGGAGAAAGTGTTACATATTTGTGAAGTTTATAACAAACTAACAAAGAGAGAGTGACAGTGAGAGAGAGCAGGATAGACTGAAGAGAGAGAGGTGAGTGAGAGAGGGAAGATATAGAGAGAAGTGAGAGGAAAGAGATAGAGATAGAGGGAAGAGTGAAAGGTAAGAGAGAGATAGGGAAGAGAGAGAGAGAAAAGTGAGAGAAGAGTGAGAGAAAGGAGAGAGAGGGAAGAAATATAGAGGATTGAGAGGAAAGGGAGAGAGATAGAGGGAGAGAGAGATAGAGAGGCAATAGAGATAGTGGGGGTGAGAGAGAGCAAAGAGAGAGAGAAGAATGAGAGGAAAGTGAGGAAGAAATTGGGAAAAGAGGGAGTGAGAGGGAAGAGAGAGTTAAAAGTGAGGGAAGAGAGATAGAGAAGAGAGAGATGAGCGAGAGGGAAGAGAGAGCTAAAGGGAACAGAAAGGGAAGATGGAGAGAGGAAAGAGAAATAAGTGTGAGAGGGCAGAAAAAGAGATTGATGGAAAAGAGAGATATAGGGAAGAGAGAGAGGGACGAAAGAAAGATGAGTGTAGGAGTGAGTGAGAGGTGAGTGACTGAGGGTAAGAGAGGTGAGTGAGAGAAAGGTGAATGAGAGAGAGATGAGTTAGATATGAGAGAGTGATAGGTGAGTGAGGAGCGAGAAAGAGGTGAGTGGTGAGAAAGAGGCAAGTGAGGGGTGAGAGAAAGGAGAGTGGCGAAAAAGAGGTGTGTTAGTGGTGAGAGCTGTGAGTGAGTGAAGGATCAGAGATATAAGAAGTGAGTGGTGAGAAAGAGGTAAATGAGTGAGAAAGAGGTGAGTGAATGACATGTGAGGAAGAGGTGAGTAGGTGAGTGAGTGATTGAGTGAGGGGTGAGAGGGAGGTTGTGGTGAGAGAGAGGTGAGTGAGTGAGAGGTGAGAGATGAGTAAAAGATGAGAGAGAGTGAGAGGTGAGTGAGAGGTGAGTGAGTGATGAAAGAGAGGGGAGAGAGAGGGGAGAAAGAGAGAGGTGAAAGAGAGGTTTGAGAGAGGAGAGATGCAAGTGGAGGCTAAGAGACAGTCTATGGTGAATGAGGAGTGAGAGAGAGGTGAGAGATTGAGGGGTGAGAGAGAGGTGAATGAGTGGTGAGAGGTTAGCAAGGTGAGAGGAGAGATACGAGAGAGATGAGTGAGTGAGAGGTGAATGATTGATGGTGAGTGAGTAGTGAGAGAGAGGTGAGTGGGGAGAGGTTAGAGTGGTGAGAGGAGAGATACGAGAGAGGTGAATGAGTGAGAGGTGAGTGATTGAGGGTGAGTGAGTAGTGAGAGAGAGGTGAGTACATGAGAGGTGAGTGAGTAAATGATGATAGATGAGTGAAAGGTGAGAGAGTGTTGAGAGAGAGGTGGATGACAGGTGAGTGACTGAGGGGTGAGTGACTGAGAGCTGAGTGGTGAGAGAGAAGTGGGAGAGTGTGGTTAGAGAGTGGTGAGTGAGTGGTGAGAAAGTGAGAAATTAGTGATTCTTAGGGAGATTTATCTTATTGGCTATAGCTATATACATGGGAACAAATACATAAGTACTTAACCTACAAGCACTTTGTTCCCATATTACAGTTACAAGGAAACCCTCCCTTACGTAGATATATATATATATATATATATATATATATATATATATATATATATATTAGGATGCACAATTAGCCCAAGTTACATCCCAAGTAAGACAGTTTGTAGAGTAAGAATGTCTTGACCTTGTTCAATTTCTTCCATTTTTAGGATATATTAACAGAATGTAATGCAATTAAGGAAAAACACTGAATCTTAACTGTTTTGGTTGATAATATGTGTATATTATCAAATGTATACATTAGAATAATTTAAATAAAACTAGTGGTGCTGCCAACGCCTGATGTAAGCACTCAAAGGGGCCCTGTGCCCTGCGAGTGTTACAATTATACTTAATAAACAATTTTTCATAAATATAACAAACACAGGCATGTACCCTGCCATAAAGAAACTATGATAAAAACAAATAATAATAAATAGCATAATACATAAATGTAACATGAAAATACATAGGTCAGGGATGGAGAGATGATGAACCGGCAGTTACCAACTGTCAAGTATTTGAATATTGAACATTCCACATATATATAGAATTTTATCTGGACCATAAACTCCTCCCACATTTCACCTGAGCCAATCAAATCCTATCTCCAAGCCTCATACAAACCAGATCCAGTACAACAAGAGAAACAAGAGCTTGGTAGTACAGAAATATCAGAACTGAAATAGGGAGCCAGATATAACAAGATACAGGTTATCAGGCTGCCATAGAATGGCATTCTCAGTTTTAAAGCATATTGGCATAAAGGGGAAAAGAGTGGGGATGAAGGTGTACAGATAATCTATAGGCTGTGGGATGGGGAAGAGTATAGTAAGTGAGTGACTTGAGGTAGAGGAGGTAACTCTGGCTACATAATAAATAGCAAACCCAGATTATACATCTCAAATATCTAGTCAGAACACAGATTTGCAGAAGTACATTTTTAATTAAAACATTGGGTACATCACATCAATAAATCACCAGTTTTCATAAATACATCAAATAGAAACAAGCGCCCCCACCATAAAGAAGCTAAGAAAAGTAACAAATAACAATAAATAACATAATACATAATTGTAACATGAAAATACTTAGGTCAGGGATGGAGTGTTGTTGAACCAGCAGTTACCAACTGTCAAGTATTTGAATATTGAACATTCCACCTATATATAGAACTTTACCTGGACAAAAACTCCTCCCACATTACACCTGAGCCAATCAAACAATTTCTCAATATTCTATCTCCAAGCCCAGGTCTAACTGACATTCATCTATACTGTGCTAGGACATGGCTTCCGTGAATTTGATATTTTTAAATTTTTACTATATATTAACAAAATGTAATACAATTAAGAAAAAAAAAACTTAGCTATTTTGGGATATAATATGTATATATTATCATACGTATAAATTAGAATAATATGAATAAAACCAGTTTTGCTGCCAACACCTGAAATAAGAATTTAAAGGGGCCCTGTGCCTAGGAGTGTTACAAATGATGCTAAATAAACCATATTTTCATAAATATAACATACTACTCAATTGCCCGTCACAAATGATGGGATAATATTAGATTTTTCTCTTTCCCCCTCCCTCCAATGTGTCCCCTATCCCCCCTTCTCCTTCCCCTGTGTCTCTTTCCCCCCTCTCGCTCCCCTGTGTCTCTTCCCCCCTTCTCCCTTCCATGTGACTCTCTCCCACTCCCTCCCCTGTGTCTCTTTCCCCCTCTCCCTTCCCTGTATCTTGTTCCCCCATCTCCCTCCCCTGTGTCTCATTCCCCCCTCTCCTTGCCCTGTGTCTCTTTCCCTCCCACTCCCTCCCGTGTCTTTTTGTCCCCTCACCCTTCTCTGTGTCTTTTTGTCCCCCTCTTCCTCCCCTGTGTCTCTTCCCCCTACCTATCCCCCCTCTACCTCCCCTGTGTCTCTTTCCTCCCTCTCCCCCTCCCCTGTGTCTCTTTGCCCCCCCCCCCAGCACGCAATATCTCTTTCTCCTCTCCTGTGTACTCAAAATGCGCAATGCGCAACTCAGCGCCCACTGCGGACATCTGCATTAGCTACGTGCACAAACTTGCAGTACTGAAACCATATTAGTGATACAAGCAAGCACTCCCTGCCATAAGTGATCAAAAGCAAACAAATAAATTCAATGAGCCCTTCCCAAATTACAAAAAAGAAGCCATGGCCTTATTGATTTCATTCTCTAAACTTTTTAATGTATTTTGTCATTGGATTTTGAGAGGCACAGGAGAACCCTTTGACACTCAATTTCTTCATACCAAGAGCTTTACCCGACTATTGTGGACTAGGATTCGGCTCTGGGTTAAAATATGATTACAATAATATATGTATTTTGGTTTATAAGCATACTAAGTTTCGTATGGTTTAGAATGCCAGGGTACCTATGTTATTTGTGGTCATGCCCAGAGTCTAGAGAGTTTGGTGGAGTAATGTGCCTAGGCCTGAGATGACAAGTTCCTTCCCTGCGCAACCCAGTGGGCCATATATTGTTTATATAGTGTATGACTGGATATAAATTGTGTTTCATGTTACAGTTATTGCTGTAAATAACATATTGTTTATCCTGTAAGTGAACAAAGTGTTGACAAGTTAGAAGTAAACACTAGTTCTGGGAAAATGTACAGAAAAAGTCCTACAAGTTATTGCAATGCAGCATAAACCCTGTGCTAATAAACCCATACAAGGGGGGTTTGCGCATTGAGCTTTTACGTGTGCACAAACAGGGGCTCTGCGATGCACTGCATTAATTGCTATAGTAAAATCTATATAAGATGCTCTGCAGATGGACAGCTCTGTAGAATATTGCAGTTAAACACTTAGCTCACACCTGCCAGCCAAGCCAGCTTATCCTAAGTGCCAAGTCAACACTTGAGATAGTGACCCTGACTACATAGCAGATGCTGTATGGCTGCACATAGATCTGGGTGCTTTTTTTGATGTGTGGGCACGCATTCCTAAGGCACCAAGAATGCACATTGTCCTGATTAGGAAATCTTATTTTACGAGAAGGTTTGCACCCATTGTTTACCAAAAATGCTAAATTCTCTGAATTGCTGTTCTCCACTGGAGAAACTGTATAAATATATCCATAGTTCATAATAAAAGGGTGTCAGTTCTGGTTTTCACATAAACAAAGTGTGAGACTATTTACTGTGTGCCTGTATCCTGAGTGGAATGTGGTCCAATTCTGAAACCACTGATATCCTGTCTGCATTAACATGTGCACATATTCTTGAACGTTGTCTCTATCCTGAAGCCATCTTTTGTGCCAGAGGTAACAAGAACTACACACTCCTGCTGTGGTAGGTTTGAACTAGGTTCTAATCAAGCCCATTGAAGAAGCAGGTTGTGACCTGTTTATTAAACCATGGTGAGACAATAAATAATGTGTAATTATATGATTTTTTTCAACACAATAAAGAAGGCCTTACTTGTGTTCCAGTGCTTTACACTTTGTCAATGATCAAGAAAAAATATAAAAACAGGAACTTTATTAAGAATTCATTAAAAGCAAAAACTCCCCTGAAGGTGCCAGTAATATCAAGGTTGGATGGTTCAATGAATGAGTATAACAACAGTACACACAACCAATATAGACCATAAATTAATCTATATTACCATTTCCTTGTGTCTCATTTGACACCTCCTATCTGAAGGGCCAAAGTGTGCCCCACAAACTGACTGATAGCCAGCCCTGCAATAGGACAAAAATCTTATGACTTGTTCTAGTGGGATATGATCTTCAATTATGTCCTGCTGTCAGGTGACTGCAATTCATAGTGGCAACCTTCCAGTAGTACTGAATACAGATATAATGGGATTTCACGATCCCTCAATAGCAACACGTCTGTCAACATTAAAGTAAAATGTAATATAATAGTTAAAAATTAAAGGGTATACTTATTTATTTTTGAAAATTAGTCAGTTAAGCATTCGCTAGTCAAGTTCTTCATTGGAGCATACTAAATATTACAATTCACTAGTACTTTAAAAATCACTTAAATCTATTTTAGTTTATTCTCAAGAGACACTGATTGTTTTTTTTTTTTGTATTATGCTCTTATCTGCAAAATGGCGGGTGCCATCTTTCATTTGCACTCTTACCTTTCTTGGAAATACAATATGTGATAGCCATTGAATGGACAATGTGCCTTGGTTATCCTCATTGTTATCAGTTTGTACTTGACTATGTTGGTAACGTTATCACAGAGTGTCACCTTGATTTCACCAATACTAAATAAGTCTTAGCTATATTTGGTGTTGCTGCTACATTCCAGAACAAAACCTTCAGTGGTCGGAGAAGGATACGCCATGCAGAAGAAAATATAATCAGTAGAAGAACATAAGGCTATAATTTGAAGTGAGAGGAAGTTTTAGGGATAATGTGGGAAAGTATTACACTGAACCGGAAGTCTGTTATTATTGTTATTACTGTTTATTTGTAATGCACCAACATATTTACTTGTGCTATACATGGGATAAGTACAAAGAAAAAAATACAATATTAACACATGACAAAGAATAGAGGGTCCCGTTGGTGAGTTTAAAATCTTAAGAACAAATACGGTCAACAAGTGCAGTTATGCCTCCAGTATCATAAAGCTCTTCTGATGATTTATTAATCCAGGATTATTAGATAGATATAATGAGCTGATTGGAGGAACTAATTGATTCTTATTTTATGTTTCTAAAAAAATGTAAAGCAAATATTTGTTTACGAGTGATAAAACTGGCCATAAAAAAAAAAAATAGCAAATAAAAAAACATACATCACGCTTTACCCTAATAATCCAGTTGGATATTTACATTTTCTAAAGTGTCTTGATTTCGTTTGCTTCTTTGCTCTTTTAGAACTTATAATAGATTGCTTATAGAACTCTCCAATCCTTGCTTCAAAGATTGAATTCACCCAAATATTTGCATTTTATACATGAGAAGAATTAATCATATTGTGCTGCCATTTTTAAGGACATTGGTGGCCCTTCAAGTGAAACTGGATGTCTATTACTGTTATAGACCTTATACTTTTCACACAGGAAAAAAAAACATTTGCAATATTTCGAACATGTGCAATAGAAAATGGGGGACTGTCATGGTCCTTTAAGGTAATTTGCTTTTACTGCACAATATATCTTTCAGAGAAGTGCAGTATATGTACTCCAATATTGGACATAAGGATGTATCACATGTAAAATACTATAACGGTCTTGTGAGACATTTTATATCTGTTTCTGGTTTATCTGTTCTTTTCCCTGACATGCAGCTCTACTAAGGGACCAATCATGCTCTTCAAATCCCCTTCCAGCCACATAGAGCCCAGGCCTGCGTCACAACCACAGCATAATAGACAGTGCAATAGGACTAACCTGTTATACTTTCTTGGCTGTATTGGTTTTCATACTTAGTTTGATAGTGAGTCTTTTGGTTCTTAACTGGACAGGCTTTGTTTGGGGCTGTTGGCTTTATAATTATTTATTGATTTTCATAGGTTTTAAGTACATATATATATATGTGTACATTATTTTATTAAGAAGTGCTTATTAGCTCTGTTTTACTGCCTAAAAATAATGAATAGTTCCTGTATGGGCCTGCCCACTGCATCATATAAAGACACAAGCTCTGTAGTGCTGTAGTGGGCAGTGCAGTGTCCATGTCTCAGCAGCATCTTATAGAATGTTGCTAAGAGATGGTCACTGATTGGTTAGGATTAGTGCTGCACAATCAGTGTCAGTGTCCGCATGAGCTGCAGAAGGGACCCATACAGGCAGTATTTATTTGATTTTAGGCATTAAATACAAAGCTTATAAGCACTTCATAATAAAATAAAGTAAATGAAAGTAAATAGATAAACAGGGATATTATATACCTTATAAAAAGCAGAAAACATCCATATTCCTTTAAAGTGCCTCCTGGATTCTATACCCACATAAAATAGATATTACTGTGTGTATGTATTTTATATGGATTTGTATATCAGATACATATACAGCTGTCATGCCATTAAGGTACTTTGAAAGGTTCACTGTAAACTTATATGTAAAGCATACTCTTTCTGATAATGGAAAGTGAAATAAAATACAGCATTTCATTTATTAAAATATAGCTCTTAATTTATTAATATTTTTTGCAATTAAGAATGGGACTACAGTGATACTTTTAATAGAGTACCATGTATTAATTATGTGTTGTAGTGTTTAAGGATTTATAACCAATGAAATACTTTTTTTCTACTGATAAAGTCATTTTTTTCTGGATGTAGACATATTTAGCATTTAGTACTTTGCCACCTAAAAGCTTCTTCAATCCCTTTCTCCCTTAGAACAAGTGTGTCTAGTCCTCAGCCTCCAGTTGCAGCATCATTACAGAACGGCTTTGGGCCTCATGTCAATCTCAGAAAAAAGCATTTACGAGTGCCATAACCACAAAGTAAATCCTACATAGCTAAGCTAATCACCCATCCTTAAAACATTGCGAGAGAACTGCTCCGTCACTGCTCCGAGTGAACTTGATGACACAGACGAAAAGCAAGGCAGATATCTCCACTGAGTTTTGCATTGACAATAAATTACAAGTTACTCCATTAGACTTTGACACCCAAACCCTATGTTAATAAGATTTTACGAATCACTCGCAAATCAGGGCAGTGCCATAACTGCAGAAAGCAGAAGAAAGATCTATGAGTACCAAAGACCACTCCCAACTGCTTTGAAAACCTTTGCTGAGTCTTGCAGAAGCATTTAAAGTGACAGTATATCACACACAAAACCTACAAAATGATTATATTGCAACATTATTTGATAAATAACAATCCGATATCTACATACAGTGCCTTGCAAAAGTATTCACCCCCCTTGGCATTTTCTTCGTGTTTTGTTGCCTCACAACCTGGAAATAACATGGTTTGTTTGAGGATTTGAGTCATTTAATTTACCGAACATGCCCACAACTTTGAAGATGTTTTTTTTTATTTTTTTATTGTGCAGCAAGCAACAAGTAGGACAAAATAACAGAAAAAGTCAATGTGCATAACTATTCACTCCCCTAGTCAAAACTTTGTAGAGCCACCTTTTGCGGCAATCACAGCTCCAAGTTGCTTTGGATAAGTCTCTATGAGCTTGCCCCATCTTACCTTTGGGATTTTTGCCCATTCCTTCTTGCAAAACTGCTCCAGCTCCTTCAAGTTGGATGGTTTGCGCTTGTGAATCTTTAAGTCTGACCTCAGATTTTCTATTGGATTGAGATCTGGGCTGTGACTAGGCCATTCCAACATATTTACATGTTTCCCCTTAAACCACTCAACTGTTGCTTTAGCAGTGTGTTTGGGGTCATTGGCCTGCTAGAAGGTGAACCCCTGTCCTAGCCTCGAATCACAGAGTGGTACAGGTTTTGCTCAAGAATATCCCTGTATTTAGCACTATCCATCTTTCCCTCAACTCCGACCAGTTTCCCAGTCCGGCTGCTGAAAAACGTACCATTTTGTTTTTTGCTGAAAGTAATGGCTTTCATCTGGCCACTCTGGCCATAAAGCCCAACTCTATGGAGCGTACGGCTTATTGTCCTCCTATGTACAGATACTCCAGTCTCTGCTGTAGAAATCTACAGCTCCTCCAGGGTTACCTTAGGTCTCTGTGCTGCCTCTCTGATTAATGACCTCCTTGCCCGGTCCGTTAGTTTCGGTGGGCGGCCGTCTCTTGGCAGGTTTTCTGTTGTGCCATGTTCTTTCCATTTGCTTATGATAGATTTGATGGTGCTCCTGGGGATCATCAAAGATTTGGATATTTTTTTATAACCTAACCCTGACTTGTACTTCTCAACAACATTGTCCCTTACTTCTTTGGAGAGTTGCTTGGTCTTCATGGCAGTGTTTGGTTAGGAGTGCCTCTTGCTTAGGTGTTGCAGCCTCTGGTGCCTTTCAAAAAAGGTGTGTATATGTAATGACAGAGCATGTGATACTTAGATTGCACACAGGTGGACATGATTTCACTAGTTATGTGACTTCTGAAGGTAATTGGTTGCACCAGAGCTTTTTATGGGCTTCATAACAAAGGGGGTGGATACATACGCACATGCCAATTTTATGTTTTCTATTTCTAAAAAAAAAAGTTTTATATATATATTTCTTCTCATTTCACTTCACCAACTTAGACTATTGTGTTCTGATCCATCACATAAAATTCAGATTAACAAAACATTGAACTTAAGGCTGTAATGTAACAAAATAAGTAAAAAGTCAAGGGGGTGAATACTTTTGCAAGGCACTGTATGACTAATTAAAAAATATGATATGTTGGTATTAAGCCAGTTTTATTATACAAAATCCAGGGTAACAAACAATCCAGTACTCAGGGAAACTAACAATCCAGTACTCAAGGGGTTAATACACGTCACAAAACCACGTTGCCTAGGAACAAACACTCTTAAGCATTGTCTATAAATAGATCATATTTTAACACAAAATAAACACATTTTTATTTATTGAAGCTATAAATACAATTGTCACATATTTTTAATATCAAAATATATTAATAAAAAAAACAATTACATTATATATATATATATATATATATATATATATATATATGTTCAGTTGCTGCAGCTAGTTATGGCAGTTTTTCCTGCACTTCTACCTCTTTATTAGATTTATAACGTTCTTATTTCCTATTGGCTCCTAGGGCCATGTCATCCATAAAGCTTGGTTTGGCTGCCGCTGCACAGAAATCTGCTGTGGTAACGGAGTAGGATTTAAGGCTCTGGGCTGAGTGCTGAAATCTGGGGGAGTGAATGATTTCAATTAGTGTCGAGCTTAGGGAAAGAAAGCTCCAACAGACTTTTTACTGCATTCAAGTCAGAGCACTTGGTTTACGTGGGGCTCTTGGTAAGTGTTGTTTCGGTGCTAGGTGTCTGGGTTTATTAACTGTTTAAATGTATCTTGCAGAAGCAGCAAACAGCACAGCAAAACAACAGCACTGCTAAATCTCTCTGCTCTATTTGCATTATTTTAATATTTTAATAATATACCTGTTTGTAGTTCTTGTCCCACTCTGGAAAGCATATATCTTGTTTAGTCCCATGAATTTCTAATTGCTGATTTACTCATTATCTGGCTAGTCAAAAAAAAATAGTGATTTTTTTCCCTGAAATAATTATGGATGATGCATCAAAGACTACAGACCTCCTATGTTTAACTTATGGATGGCCACTTCATGTCTCTTACCTTGTTGCTCTACTCCACTATTCGAGGACATGAGCTCAAGTGGATTAATCAGTTGCTGGATTGCTGTTATTAAACCATTAGCGACTTGCGACTTGACGGCAATAACATTTGAAGTATGGCAATGCTGTTTGCCACACAATGCGAGGTTCTCCCCCCTCTCCCCCCTGTGTTTTTCTCCCCCATCTCCCCCCTCTCCCTCCTGTTTGCATTTACGGGTGTGAAATCATTTGAGGGCTTTGGAAATGTGTTTCTAATTTACAGGCTTGAAAAAAAGTTACAGATTTACGTCCGCCATTTATTTCCCCACTTCAGGTATAAATGTATAATGTAAACCTAGAATGCTGATGCTTACACATAGAATGCTCATTGTCCTCTTATACTCTACTCTCTTTTTTGTAATGTTCTGTCTTTGATTCTATAATATAATTTTATTATCTGTAAGTAGAAAGTTGTTTACATGTCCCCATTAGTCTTTGGAAGCTATTGTTTTATGTCAGATCATCATGCCAAAGGTAGTGCCTGTTTTTGAAATGGTTGTTGTGCTTTCAACACATTTGGTAATTAACTAGTCTTACTGGCTTCTCAATCTATAAGTGGTTAAGCACTATCTAAAATAATTCTACTCCATTCATGAAATCAAATTCAAAGGCAAGATTGTGAAGCCAAGCAGAGCAGCTGCAATATGTGCTTGCCATACAAACAGTTGATTGGCTACTTCAGAACTCCTACTTGTCCTAGCTGAGTCTTGGGTTCTACAAGGAAGTGTGATCTAGTACACCGTACACTTCAGAGTGGATTCATTCTGCAAATGATAACAATAGAGACATGTTATATGAGATGGCATGTGGTAATAACCTTGGATGGTTCTGTTCCAGCAATATCTGGTGTTGCCCAACTGGACTTTGGTTTACCAATTTTTGATAATCCAAATCTCTTAGGCCACAGTTTCCAAATCTGTTAGGGAGGTACATACAGTATTTACTATACAATGGTCCATATTCAATTGAGCAATTGTTGTTTACAGGAGACCGTAATATAGCCTGTAAACATTTGTTTTTTTATGTTTCATTTTGTTGTCATATCAATCTCGGGAATCAATGAGTTAATACATATCAGGCCACCCATATGGACCAAAACAGTATCACCATTCATTTTTATTATTTCGTACATTGCGGATTTGCGAGTCTGATCATATATCGGAACTATAAACACTAATTGAATGTTTAGCCTCCATGCTTTACTGACATCATGATAACCGTCTAATTTACTATTGGCTGTTTCTAAATCAGTAGTTACAGCCTTGATTAATTGATCATGATCACGCTCTGAATTGCTACTTATGATTGCATGGTTTACTGTCTCGGCTTTCGGCCTGTAAGTTGAGGGCTTGTTCAATTGAATCGCTCTGTAATTGAAGCAAATTTCAAGCCTGCAGACATACAGCCTGTATAACATAATCTGCGGGCTTGAAATTGAATAAGACCCAATGTCTACAACTGCTGGCTACACATCCAAGTCTCATTATTCAGGAGTAGAAATCATCTACAACCCTTTTAACTCCAGACGAGAGAGTTTTTACATGATGAAGGAAAATTCACACAATCTTTATACAGTGGATATAAAAAGTCTACACACCCCTGTTAAAATGTCAGGTTTCTGTGCTGTAAAAAAATCAGACAAAGATAAATCATTTCAGAACATTTTCCACCTTTAATGTGACCTGTAAACTGTACAACTCAATTGAAAAACAAACTGAAATCTTTAAGGTAGAGGGAAGAAAAAATATAAAAATAAAATAATGTGGTTGCATAAGTATGTACACCCTTAAACTAATACTTTGTTGAGGCACCTTTTGATTTTATTACAGCACTCTTTTTGGGTATGAGTCTATCCGCATGGCACATTTTGACTTGGCAAGATTTGCCCACTCTTCTTTGCAAAAACACTCCAAACCTGTCAGATTGCGAGGGCATCTCCTGTGCACAGCCCTCTTCAGATCACCCCACAGATTTTCAATCGGATTCCGGTCTGGGCTCTGGCTGGGCCATTCCAAAACTTTAATCTTCTTCTGGTGAAGCCATTCCTTTGTTGATTTGAATGTATGCTTTGGGTCGTTGTCATGCTGAAAGATGAAATTCCTCTTCATGTTCAGCTTTCTATCAGAAGCCGGAAGGTTTTGTGCCAATATTGACTAGTATTTGGAACTGTTCATAATTCCAGTTCCAGCTGAAGAAAAACAGCCCCAAAGTATGATGCTGCCACCACCATGCTTCACTGTGCGTATGGTGTTCTTTTGGTGATTTGCAGTGTTGTTTTTGCGTCAAACATATCTTTTGGAATTATGGCCAAAAAGTTCAACCTTGGTTTCATCAGACCAAAACACCTTTTTCCACATGCTTTTGGGAGACTTCAGATGTATTTTTGCAAAATGTAGCCTGGCTTGGATGTTTTTCTTCGTAAGAAAAGGCTTTCGTCTTGCCACTCTACCCCATAGCCCAGACATATAGGCAATACGGGAGATTGTTGTCACATGAACCACACAGCCAGTACTTGCCAGATATAGCTGCAGCTCCTTTAATGTTGCTGTAGGCCTCTTGGTAGCCTCCCAGACCAGTTTTCTTCTAGTCTTTTCATCAATTTTGGAGGGAGCTCCAGTTCTTGGTAATGTCACTGTTGTGCCATATTTTCTCCACTTGATGATGACTGTCTTCACTGTGTTCCATGGTATATCTAATGCCTTGGAAATTCTTTTGCACCCTTCTCCTGACTGATACCTTTTAACAATGAGATCCCTCTGATGCTTTGGAAGCTCTCTGTGGACCATGGCTTTTGCTGTGGAATGCGACTAAGAACATTTCAGGAAAGACCAACTAGAGCAGCTGAACTTTATTTAGGGTTAATCAGAGGCACTTTAAATGATGGCAGATGTATGTTGACTCCTATTTAACATGATTTGGAATGTGATTGCTTAATTCTGAACACAGCTACATCCCCAGTTATAAGAGGGTGTGCAGACTTATGCAACCACATTATTTTTATTCTTTTTATTTTCCATCCACCTAAAAGATTTCAGTTTGTTTTTCAATTGAGTTGTACAGTTTATAGGTCACATTAAAGGTGGGAAAAGTTCTGAAATGATTTATCTTTGTCTAATTTTTTTACAGCACAGAAACCTGAAATTTTAACAGGGGTGTGTAGACTTTTTATATCCACTGTAATTAGTGAATCGCTTTTGGTGCTATAAGCTTGTAACAAGACAGTACACACTTATCATGTGTATTAGGTATGCTGGATCTTACAGTGTCTTATTGTTTTGATTGTAACAATGAGATGTATATTTGCTTTTTGAAGATGGATTTAAGATATGCATGTGGGTGTATTATATTAAAAAAACATAATTCTGTAAACAGAAACAGAATATACATATTCTGTTCAGTTGTAAATGGTGTGAAATATGTGTTCATTTTTTGAATGGTTTGTGCTCTGCTGATGAACTTGAACAGGGTTGAGTGATAATGTTGCAAATACACACTGAAATGTGCATTTTATTTTAATTAAATCAGTTATTATCTTGTATAAGAAATATTGGATCATGCAAACGTATAGCCCCGTTCAATTGCAAGCTCGCAACTCACTCGCCAACGGCGCATGTCAGCGAGTGAGTTGCAAGCTGTGGTTCCCTTCTGTTTCCGAGGCTATTCAAATACCCAAGGCAGAGACTCACTGCCTGAGATCCGAAATTGGAAACCCAGGTTTCTGACATAAGCAGAGCTTGGCTTGCGAGTGCAAGCCCGTAGCTACTGCTTACTGTCAGCCAATAGGAGTGGAGGCCGTCATCATGACGGCATGAAACCTGCAAGTGCTCCTGCAGGCTCCCCATATGACCTTCATGATGCCGGGGTCCCGATCGGGACACCCGCAGGGTCCTTACATTAACCCCATGCTGGGGGTCCCCACATTGACCCAATGATGCGGGGGTCCAGATGGGGACCCCCCGCAGTGTCCCCACCTTGACCCTCAATGATGCAGGGGTCCCCATCGGGACCCCGGCAGGGTCCCCACATTAACCCCCAATGATGAGTGGAACCCCTGCAGCATTTAAAAATTGAAAGTCCCCACCGAGGGTCCTTAAAGGGCCCGCAGCACACAAAATGGTTACCCCCATGCCGCAGGGGTACTTACAGGCAACTAATATTAACCCCCCAATGCTGGGGGTCCTCATCAGGACCCCCGTTGGGTCCCCACATTAACCCTTGCAGCGGGGGTCCCAATCGGGACAGTGCGAGGGTCCCGATGGGGACGTCAGCATGGGGTTAATCAGGACCCCCACATCATGGGGATCTCATGTAGTAGTGTGAGGGGGTATTAGGTGCAGTGGGGACAGTCGGGGGAGTATACGTAAGGGCTTCTAAAGCCCTTGCGGTGCCTCCTGAGCACATGTAGGACTTCGGCCTTCATTTGCGATTTGTGAGCTGTTATACGTTTGCGAAGTGGGAGGAATCGGGCAATTGAATAGGGATTTGCGATTTTAGCGAAGGTGATACATGAAAGCCTTCAGAGTGGTGTAGGCTCCGAGTTGCACAGCCTCCATTTTCACAGGGCCGAAAATCAGAACCCGATCCAAGCTTGCAAAAATTGAATAGAAAATTTGCCTGCAATCTCCACTTCTGAGCTTGGATCTCAAATTCTCAGCAATTGAATGAGGCTATTAATTTGTTATTTTCCTTTTACTATGTATAGTTTGTGTTCATTTTAGTAGTTCTCACAGAAGTCACATTTATCAGGGGTAATTAAATTTCACTTAAATGTATGTGTTTCTCACTAAAGCAAGGTATAGTTTTGTGTTGTCTGCCGTAACTGCCTTTCTATCATCACTATTCAGAGAGATATCTAGCAAGCTCTCTTAGAACTGATGCACAGTGCTCTCTGGCTATCATAAATCACTTTGGTTTCCTATGTAATCCTTCGGAAAGGTTAAGGGAATGCAAGATTTCTCTTCTTGAGAGAAAAAACAGAGTTGCATCTTCAGTTACTTTCATATATTAATTTTTAAAAACCAGATACATTTTGAATGTTTAATTAAATCTTCCAAGTTCTCTTGTATTTTATGCACTCAAGACAGAAGTGGAAGTATGTGTGTGTGAGCTTTATATTGGGGAGAGCTGACAGTACCAAGGCTAATCCTGCAATATTAACTACATTTTTATTTATATAGTAATGATGACAAAAGATATACCTGCACAAGTGCAATGTCCCTGTTATGGACTGAAATCCGTATAAAATGCATTTATGTTTGTGTCCTACTTATATATCTTATCTTTGCAGTATTATCACGTAACCAAAGTTTTATTAACATTGCTGAAACATTAAGAACTCTAAGATGGAGGATTCATCACTTCCACATGCAAGATGTCGGTAACATCATATCCTGAGAGCAGTAAGATGGCATTCATATCCGTGACCAAATAAGTATGTGAGCCCCGCCACTTTTCCGGAGCCAATCAGGGGTTTCACTTAAACTGGCCATAATGACATTAGATCCGAAACCTAATAAGGATATGTGCCCCGCCGCCTTCCGGAACCAATCAGAGGCCTTACTTAGACTGGTGTTCACCAAGATGCAACATTTATCTGATTGTTAAAAATTTTATAAATATGACAGCTGATTTTAATAAAAAAAGGGGCGCGAGAGAAAGCTTTATACCAAAACTCTGTGTTGGTGTATTATTTCTCTAAGGTGTGTACACTATCTGTATATTGGTAATTTGGCCATGGACAGATATCTCCGAGAACTATTTTGGTTTTCTCCAAAACAATTGACACCCAACTGTGGGGCTTGAGGTTTAACTGAACCTGTAGCGGGACGCAGGGGATCCGGACAGAGCCTACAGGAACGGGCGGAACCTGATCACCTCCGGTACATGGTAAGGACACAGTTAGCACCTTGACCGCGTAAAACCTGTTCCTGGGACTCAGCCCATCATCCAGGCCGCTGTTGGGGAGGTGTCAAAAAGTACAGGTAAATAACTTGCCTCAAGTCCATTACGAACCCTGTACCAGTGATATCTGTCACCTGTGTATGACTGTTGAAAGTGTGGGTTGAGTGATTGTGATTTCTTGGATATTGTGGTCAGGACATACATGTGTGCGGCAGACTCCAGGGACGTATTGGGTAGTGTCCGGATAACACTATAGCTCTGGAGGAACCGTACGTATATACGTGCATATACATACCTTTCCTAAGGAGGGTCTATGCATGTTGGATAGCCGAGTATCTCTTGGGGGTCATTATGTTCGTGCCTTGATGACCCCGGGAGATATCTATCACACACTAAGGTGTAAAGGCATGTATGTGGGATGCAGACTTCAGGGACAGATTAATTGTGTCCGAATAGCACAATAACTCTCTGAAGGCGTCAATTTTAGCACACGATGGTGTGAGACTTTGGACTACAATATCTTAAGAGTCAGAAATTTTCTGCAGAAATTGTTTAAATATTACTGTGGTCTGTTATTATTTCTCACCCTGTACTTGTGAAAGGCTGAATTTCTCTGCAGCTGTGACAGTCAAGGTCAAAACAAGCTGCGAAAAGAAATTCCTCACCCCTCCCATCTCGTTAATTCTCTTAAGGACGTATCTTAGTTAAGAGAATTCTTTCTATGCCAATGCTTAAGGTCGTATGAGTTTGTACAGTAAGTAAAATAACTGTCATGTTTCTGTTCATGTTTTCATGATGTTGTTAGATTTTGCTTTCAGTACATGAAGTAATGTTAGTGTAAAAGTAGGTGTGTCCCTGGAGGAAATTGACACCCATCTTAAAGGCAAACAGCACCTACTATACTACCTCTGCTGGAGTCAGTGCCATGTATCCACTACTTCTTGGCAATACTAATCCTTATTAACAGGAAGAAATAAGAGACATTCAATGTTTCATTAAGCTTTACCATAAAATAAAAAGTAAACGCAATGTTGCTTTAGGATATTTTTTTATAATAGAAAGTTACTCTGAGACAATTTCTGTATCATATACTGCTATGTTGTGATATTCCCGGCTAAGATGTATGTTTAATAATGAAATGTGATGTTATTCTCTTCCGTAATCTTGTGTCTATCTAAATCACTTGTCATTATACACTACACTCTCTGCTATCCCTTTGCCAGTAGTGTGTGGTTACACACTACAACCTAGTGGTCCCTCGGAGGGCGGTAACTATTGTCTGAGTTTAGGGAAGACGTGTGAAGTGATTCTCATTTCATAGCAATCGAGCATTTCAGACAAAAAAGGTCTGCTTGTTCCTCTTTTCTCTCACCTCTCTCCCTCTCAGACAACTGGTCTGCTTGTTCCTCTTTTCTCTCACTTCTCTCCCTCCTCTTGTCTGCCTTCTAAAACTAGCTTGTGCTATACTTAGGACAGGAGAATGGCACAGAAACAGACTAAATTGAATATTGAGGGCATGTTGGCTCGGGATGTGGTAAAGAAAAAAGGGGGATAGGCCGTGGTAAATAAATCTAAAAGGATGTTTAAAGTGTGTGGATTCACAAACATTGTGGGAGGACATCTGAGGGCAGAAGAGTGTCGGAAAGTGTTGAGAAATAATAGAGGACAGTTACAAGATTGTGGTTTGTTACCAAGTGCAGAAGCATGGTACAGGGTAGCTAAAGCGATTAAGATAGAGGGGTGGACAGAGAAAGAGGTTGAAGTACGTGGACAGAAAATGCATGCATACTATGCACCATGTGAGACTGTCAGTCCCTTACTTCCAGCCGTTGTCCCCTCTGTAATTCAAGCATCCTGTAACCCCAACACCACACAAACTCCCTCTGCAGAACAAAGACATTCCACCCAGCCACAGCCCCAAAATGGCGCCCACACACAATCTAAGGAGGGGTCCTGTCACCGTCTGAACCCTCCCATTAAGATGATAGCGGCGCCCGCTCAGGAAGGTCCACCTGTCATATCGAACGCCCCCTTGGTGAATACGTCCCTTTATCCTGTATTGACTGCTAACGGAACTATGTATACTCCATACTCGATGTTCCCAGTTGTGCCACTCCCAGATAACACATCACCATGGGCCGCCCCACAGACAAGGACACTGGAGACAGACGCTACCACTCCTCCCTTTTTTCAGAGACAGTCAAACATGGATATTAGCTCGGACTCCTCATTACTCTTTACTCCCGCAGGCCATCATAAAAATGACAATGTAAAAGAAGAGGATGAGATAAAAGTAGGAGAGAGTGCGAAGGAGTGGAGGAGTAAGACCCTGGACTCAGGAACGAGCCAACGTAGAGGACGTAACAGAAACAGTAGAGCAAATCTAATGTATGTGGCATTCACACTGACACAAGCCACCTCCCTCATAAACACACTACCTGACCCTGAAAAGCAGCCCATGCATTTCTACAGAAAGATATCACAAATACAGAAGACATATGCTGCAGCCTGGAGAGACTTGGTTAGTTTGTGTGAAATCAGAGCAGGAGATTCATACTGGCCCATAATGCAAAAGACAATAGACCCATATGATCTGCCACGTGAGACAACTGACTATGAATCAGGTGAAATATTCTGTGAACTATTAAGAGACTGGGCGAAGGATAAATTGGCAGACCAGGCTGTTAATCTGCAGGATATTAAACAGGACAGAGACGAATCAATAGAAAAGTTTCACTCACGGCTCACGCAGGTGTTCACAGACCTCGGCTTCAGCCCACACAATAAGACACACACACAGATGTTAAGCACAGATTTTGTGATAGGGCTAAAGGAATCTATAAAGAAAGGTCTATTGACTTCCAGACCAGAATATAGAGTGTTACCATTAGATACGCTACTACTTGTTGCAAAAGGGCTGGAGTCTGTAGAAAATGCACGCCCTACATCATCGAAGTACAAAAAGACTGCCGCTCTCATGGTAACCTCTGTGGAGCTGGCATATAAAGGGGAGAAGAAGGAAACACGGCGGTGTTTCAATTGTAACAAGTTTGGACACATCAGCAAGAATTGTATGATGCCTAGAAAATCGAGGACAAAGCAGCATGGGGATGTCACTAAAGAGGAGCAGGGAGGCCAAAGCAGAGCATAGGACAGTGGTGAGCCTGTGTCACTATCTCCTGCTATGGCAGTATCTTCAGGGGATAACGGATTAGGACCTCAAGCTATTGTAACATTACCAATAGAAGGGATCCCTACCACCTTCCTAGTAGACACAGGTGCAGCCAGAAGTGTCCTAAGACAACAAGATCTGCCCGACTCATCTTACCTGTCTGACATTGATGTTGCTTGTGTAGGAGTTGACGGTATCCCCTCATCCAACTAGTTGACTCAGCCACTACAAATAGGCCCATTCCCAGACCTGCTTGCTAGATTTGTAGTGTCTTCCACATGCCCAATGAACTTGTTGGGTGCAGACGTGCTTTCCCGCTTGCAAGCATCCATCTTGTTTACCCCGGATGGGACTATACAAGTGTCCTCGCCTTTAACAAGTACTGACACGTCAGCACTCTGCTCATTACCAATATTACTTCATTTAGATGCGAAAAGTAACAATAGACAAGGCCCGGGCCGACATTTTGGATAAGATTCCGGCAACCCTCTGGTCACGTGGTCCAGAAGATATTGGGCATTTAAAGGTGCCTCCAGTCATAGTAAAGTTGAAGCCTGGAGCTAAATTACCACAAAGATCCCAATACCCTCTGAAGCCAGCGCAGATTGATGCAATTACACAGCAGATGGAAAGCCTGTTAAAGCCTGTTTGGACACTCCCATAGTACCTAACCCACACACTCTCCTCTCTGGAATACCTCCAACAGCAGCATACTTTACTGTAGTGGATCTGGCAAATGCCTTCTTTAGCATTCCTCTAGATCCTTCATGTCAGTACCTCTTCGCATTTACACATGATCATAATCAATTTACATGGACTGTCATGCCCCAAGGAGCACAGAATTCTCCTAGTTAGTTTGCTAAGGCCATGGGTCTAATCCTTGATTCTTGGCAACAGGAAAACCCTGATGTTGTACTTTTGCAATATGTTGATGACCTCTTACTCTGTGCTGAAGACCTTCCTACAGCTACACGGACATCAGAGAGTTTACTGAGACATGTGGCAGAACAAGGGTGCAAAGCATCCAGAGAAAAGTTACAGTGGTGTCAGGAGACTGTCATATTCCTGGGACATTGTCTTTCCAAAGGAGTGCGTCATCTCACACGCAGCCGTGTTAGGGCAATAGAAGAAATGTCTGTACCAGAAGGACACAGACCTCTCCACGTTTTCCTAGGTCTCATATCCTATTGCAGAGCGTGGATCCCAGAAGCCTCTCTCCTGATGCAGCCCTTGTATGATGTCCTGAAGATTGAACCCTTCCAGATGAATCAGATAGCCCTAAATAACTTCTACACTCTGAAACAGGCTAGCCCCTGAATTAGGGCTACCCAACTATGACTTACCGTTTAAACTGTTTATATCAGAAAGGGAAGGACATGCAATGGGAGTCTTGACACAGTCCCATGGAAACAGACAATGCCCCATTGTCTACTTCTCATGTCATCTGGATGCTGTAGCAAGAGGAGGCCCTTCTTGCCTTAGGGCAGTATTTGCAGCTCATGCCTTACTGGATAAGACAAGTGACATAGTCCTTGGGTATCCCTTGACAGTTCTTGCTCCACATGACATTGCTGTTATCATAAATCAGACGCAGCCAAAACACCTGACAGCAGCCAGACACCTCCGTCTCCAATGTTCACTGCTCCTGCCAGATAATGTCACCTTACAGAGGTGTTATGTACTTAATCCAGCCACTCTCTTGCCATTTCCTGAGGGGGGAGATGAGGAAGAAGGACATTTCTGGTATAGTTTGAACTTGGATCAGGAGTCGAACATAAGCTCGGATGTAAAAAGTCATTTACTGGGACCCCTAGTCAAGAAGACAGAAACAGATGAAACACAAGACTCTCTACATTGTACGCTGTGGAACAAACAAACACCAGGACGGGATCTTCAATATGAAGCGAAGCTTATGAAATTGAAGCAAGTCACGTTAAAACTGATGACATTGTATAATGATGCAATAGGGGATAGCGCACTCACGGTAGAGCTTCCTTTTGAAGCAGAATTGCTCTATAAACATTGGGATACAGCTGTCCCACACATAGCACTAACAAAGTCTGCACAGAGTACATGGAGCTCATTGGGGACTGCACTGAAATGGTGGGAGTCCGCAGATGAAGATGAACTAGAAGCAGAAGGGATAACAAAACAAATCCTCAACTGGCATGTGAATAGCTTTCCCAAAGTACAGGCTGGAGACCCGTATGCGGTTCCAGGATCAGTAAACACACCTCATGACTGTCTTCAGCAAATGGAAATGAAGACCTCACACCTTGCGAATGTAAAAGAACTTGCCCTGACAGACCCAGACATCACTCTGTATGTGGATGGATCAAGGTATGCTGATGAGAATGAAAAATATCACACAGGATATGCTGTGACTACGGAAAAAGATGTGATGCGAGCCTTCTCTCTACCTCCCTCCATGTCAGCACAAGAAGCAGAGTTGATTGCATAGACTAAAGCCTGTGAGATTGCAGCAGGACGGCGAGTTAACATCTATACAGACTCAAGATATGCTCTAGGAGTGACTCAAGACTTTGGAATAATTTGGAAAGCCAGAGGATTTATGTCAGCTGCAGGTACTCCAGTGAAGCATTATAAAGCCATACGTGAACTGATGGATGCGGTAGCACTCCCAGAAGAAGTGGCCATACTGAAGGTGAAGGCACATGGGAAGCTAAACTCAAATGAAGCACGAGGAAATCATCTAGCAGATCAAATGGCTAAAAAGGCAGCAATGATATCACAGGAAATGGACAAGAAAGAGGAGAAGAAAGACATAAATATCTACACAATGCAGACTTTACCTACAGATTTGAAACTACTGAAAGAATTGCAGAAGACTGCAGACCCAGAAGAAGTAAACAAGTGGAAAGCAAAGGGAGCAATCTTTAAAGATGGATTGTATGTTGATAATCTGAGATTGTGTTTACCAAAGAATCTCTATCCAGCAACAGTACAGTGGGCCCACGGACCGGCACAATTGTCAAAGACCCTCATGAACGCTCTAATAGACAAGTACTATATGGCCCCAGGCATAACTACACTTACGAGCAACTATTGCAAGTCCTGTAGCATCTGTGCTAAATGTAATACAGGCCGAACTGAGAAACCCCCACAGAAGCATTTAGCAAAATCTCTGTATCCATTCCAGAGAATACAAATTGACCACATTCAAATGCCAAAAAGTGGCTGGTTTGAATATGCATTGGTCATTGTAGATATGTTCTCAGGATGGCCAGAAGCGTACCCAGTCACAAATATGACTGCAAAGACCACAGTGAAGCGGTTACTAACAGAGGTCATCTGCAGATATGGGGTTCCTGAAGTAATTGAAAGTGACCAGGGACCAGCTTTCACTGCAATATTAAGGTAAAGAAATATGGACAGCTCTAGGAGTGACACTATCTTTTCATACACCCTACCATCTCCAGAGTAGTGGGAGGGTGGAACGTATGAATGGGACTTTGAAGTCTAGAATGCTAAAAATGTCACAAGAAACTTGTATGCCGTGGCCTGAGAGCCTTCCTATAGCTTTGTTCAGTGTCAGGTATACCCCTAGGGGGAAACATGCTTTATCTCCTCATGAGATCTTATTTGGGTCTGCTCCTAGCTTAGGATGTTATTTCCCTCAGCAATTGCAGTTGAAATCTGATGTACTTGTTGACTATGCGATAGCCTTGTCCACAGCACTGACTAAAATCCATGCACAAGTGTTCTCTTCTATTCCAGATCCGGAGGTAGATATTGGCACACACCAACTACTTCCTGGAGATTGGGTTCTGGTCAAGAGGTTTGTGAGGAAAACCCCACTGGAACCCACATACGAAGGTCCTTTCCAAGTCCTACGGATCACAACCACTTCGGTTAAGTTGGAAGGGAAACCTACTTGGGTCCACGCGACACATTGCAAAAAGGTTGCTTCCCCTGATGAACAGGAACCAACACAATGAGTATAACTCAGTGTTTTATCTTGTTTCTTACAGTATTCTTGAACAGTGCACAACATGTAACTATTACAAAATGTGAAGATGGAGTCACATTTTGGTATAATTCACTTTCTACACATGTTGCTACATACACCTTTGACTTCTGTGATATTGTTAGATGTCCTACTGTCCATGAACAGTGTGACTTGTATAAATCTTCCCCTAATAAGGCTATATACATATGTGTTGATGGAAAGATTTATGGGAATGCTTATGGGAAAGATTGTCCTACATGGGATATGGTAGGATGGACTACTGGAACATCCTTGGAGTATAGACCTCAGAAGGCATAGTGGCACGACTAGTTCTAGCATGCAGCTAACTCTGACTATACAAACTAGTCCCATAGATGCTGACACATATTTGATGGGAGCATGGAATAAGGGGGAGACTACAAAGTTCTCAGGTAAATTTAAGTTAGCAGACTTATACAATTATCCTAATTTACCACTTGTATTACAGATATTACAACCAAGATCATTGGAACAATGACTGCTAATGGTGATCCAACATATGAAGATACTTTAGCTACTGAAACAGGGTATTCAGATCTCAATGTATGGTTAGAATGGATGAAATATAGTGTCCAAGAACATAACAAAACTAATTGTTATGTTTGTGGTCATGCTAGGCCCCATTTGGGTACTGTTCCACTCACTATACCTCTATTAGAACAAAAATGTTTCCTGAGCCTGATTAAAAACACACTCAGTGATGTAAGTAGATGTAAAAAATGGAAAAAGACATATCCTATGATAACTAATAACCCGCATCCAGGTGAGGGTATAACTATATATCCAGGAAATTATACATGTTATCGTAGGAATGTTTCTTATGGAACTAACTTACAGAGGTTCCCAAGTGGTTTTTGTCAGACATACAGAGATGGATCATCCACATTATTGATTAATCACACACAATCATTGGGATATATATATTGGATATGTGGGGACATGAAGCTGAGAGTCAGAATATCAGGAGTATGGCGGGGAGAGTGTACCTTAGCTAAGGTTATTATGCCACTCCATATTGTCCCAACTTATTATGGTGATCCATCTAGCATTCTTCAAACACAATCTAGAAAGAAGAAACATACATCATTATCATCTGAACCTAGAGAAAGTTTTGACCCACATGTATATATTGATACCAGAGGAGTCCCAAGGGGGGTGCCGAATGAAGTTAAAGCTCGCAATCAAGTAGCAGCAGGTTTTGAGTCACTCATACCAATGATTGGAGTAAATAAGAATGTTGCTTGGATTAATTATATTTACTATAATCAGCAATGGCTTGTTAATTATACCAAGGATGCCTTAAAAGGTATTGCAGAACAGTTAGAAGCTACATCACACATGACCTTCCAGAATCGTATGGCATTAGATATGATTCTTGCAGAAAAAGGAGGAGTATGTAAAATGCTTCCTGCCACTAGTGCATGTTGCACATATATTCCTGATAATACAGGACCAGACGGTAAGATCACCTTGGCCATAAAGAAACTAGCTGAACTTGGCCAAGAACTCAAAGAAAATTCTGGTACTATAGATAACTGGGATTCATAGTTAAGTTGGATAAATGATTGGCAAAAGGTTTTGTTACAAGCTGGGATGGCTATCCTTGTTGTCATAATTCGACTTGCCTTCCTCCTATGCTGTATTATTCCCTGTATGCGTACTTATTTGCAGAATGCAATGGAAAAAGCTTCACCCTGGTGGTGCCCCCAGAACCTAGACACTGATCTTTATGGACAGAATGATATATGCAAGACGTCTCACAGTCTCGCAGACAGTAACTGGCTCTATGGAGAGTGTTTTGTAAAGGTATTATACCTAAGCATTATGGTCCTTGTTCTAGACCAGATACACTATTAGTTAATAGAGGCTTATTAGGTTTTCCCATGCCGCATAGGACATAGGGTAGGTGTGACGTCAGGTCATGGCAAGCCCGATCGAACGAAGATATGTAACTATGTCTTACTTACACGCAATGCTCACAACATCCGGAAATAGAAACCACAAAGAGTAGTGTTCCGGAGGGACAATAGTCAAGAACGTTGATACTAATAGATTTTGATATCCAATAATGAGTAAGGATATAATAACTATTAATTGAGACTTAAGAACGTAGGGGTAACATAAACATTGCATGACATTTTAGGGGGGAATGTTATGGACTGAAATCTGTATAAAATGCATTTATGTTTGTGTCCTACTTATATATCTTATCTTTGCAGTATTATCACGTAACCAAAGTTTTATTAATATTGCTGAAACATTGGGAACTCTAAGATGGAAGATTCATCACTTCCACATGCAAGATGTCGGTAACATCATATCCTGACAGCAGTAAGATGGCATTCATATCAGTGACCAAATAAGGATGTGAGCCCCGCCACATTCCGGGGCCAATCAGAGGTTTCACTTAAACTGGCCATGATGACATCAGATCCGAAACCTAATAAGGATATGTGCCCCGCCGCCTTCCGGAACCAATCAGAGGCCTTACTTAGACTGGTGTTCACCAAGATGCAACATTTATCTGATTGTTAAAAATTTTATAAATATGACAGCTGATTTTAATAAAAAAAGGGGCGCGAGAGAAAGCTTTATACCAGAACTCTGTGTTGGTGTATTATTTCTCTAAGATGTGCACACTATCTGTATATTGGTAATTTGGCCAGGGACAGATATCTCCGAGAACTATTTTGTTTTTCTCCAAAACATCCCTATCTGTATTATTACTATATTTTTGTAAGGGAAAATGCCCCATGAGCTGGCATTGTTGTAAGGTCACTGGATCCATACTAAAACACTGCCCACTAACCGCACCCTTACAATTCCCACAAATAAACTAACAGGACACATTACTTGGAGAAATTAGGTCACAGACACTTTATTAACTTTTTTTTGTCAACATGACAAACCAACCAAAGATCAAATGAGCAACTTACAAGGTTCAGGCACCAGCACTTTTTCTGGGGATGTCCCCACCTGTGGGACTGACAGAAGAGAGACATTACTATGCCTACTAACTAAAAAAAGGGCCTGAGTCCAGCCCACACACTTAAGTAATAGGCACACCCAAGTCCCTTCCCTAACTGGGCCCCTGGCAGCAAAAGCCCCAGCCACAAGCAGTGACCAGCAATCATTTAAATAAGTATCCAACTGAACAGTGAGGGTAGGTGAGTTTCAGCTTTTAAATAGTTTCTCTGGAGGGGAACAGCAGCTAAAAGGAAGTGAGGGAGGTGCTGAGGTTCACATAAATCCTTTCCCAGCTCCTCGCCAACCTCCTCCACCTCTCACTACCTCGGTCATGCCCCCTTTCCTGGATCTCTCCTCCAGGCGTTGCTTAGAAACAAGATCCTTGCTTGGTAATAAAGAAATAGAACAACAGAAATACAGAGCCAGATATAATCATAAGAAGATTCAATGTTATCAGGCCAGGATGGCATGGCATTCTCAGTTTTCAGCTGATTGGCATAAGGGGGATAAGGACTGGTTTAAGGTGAATTGCATCTATAAGCTTTGGGATGGAAAGGGGGATAGTAACTGGGTGACGTGAGGAAGTAAGACTGGCTCCTAAATAATATGCAAGCTCAGATTATAACGGTCATGCATGTAGTTATAACTTAGACATACATATTTTCTAAGTACACGTTTGATGAATATATGGGATGATCTGACGGTGATACCTAAATATTTCTGTTCAAGGCCGCTGGTGCTTCCTGGCCGCACAGGGGTCCAGAAGAATGCTGCTGTTGTTTCTGGATTATCTTCATATGCTAGAGAAGCAACCATCTGCCCTGTTTCCTCTTCCCATTACACTTTCTGTGTCTTATAGTTTTGTATAGGGAGACTTGCAACTGATCTCCCTGATGTTCCTCTGTTTTTAAACAGTATGGGTTATAACAATTCGGGTAATTTCCCACAACAAAATGGTCTGCAATTAGCTGGAAGGATTGATTGTTTCTGCTGCTGCATACATGGGTTATATTGGGCAATTATTAGCATATGTTTCTCAGAGTTCTTGCAATTTAAAGTTTAGTACAATGGATATACCCTGCTCTCCAGGGTAGTGCTGTATGGTGCAGCTAGACCAGTGCTTTATAGTATGTTTCTGGGTGGCTGGGGGCAAAAATCATGGATGGATCCAATACGGCTAGTTGTCCCCATCTTTACAATGTTGAAATTACCCCTGAGTTGGTCTGTGGTGAGGTACAATATAAACACTCTATAGCTACTTAATATGGCAGATCATACAGAATCAATGTTTCTTTCTTAAATAAATGCTTGCCATCAATCATTTAATAGCAAAGGGGCCTTATTCAATAGCAAACACACAGTTTATATTATACAGGTTGTAAGTCTGTGGGCTTGAAATTTGCTACAGTTACAGAGCGATTCAAATCAACAAGATCGCAATGTAAAGGCCGAAGCCTTATGAACATATACCCTGTTTTCATATTTAACGCTTCTGGGTATCCAATCTGATGAGGAGCACCAAAATCAAGCAGGCTGTAATTAGTGATCCTGTCACAGGCTAATTAACCAATAGGAACCGGAGAACGCTAAATTAACGCAGCAGAAAGCTACTTTAAAAGCCCATGGAAACCGTAAGTTATTGACTGTGCTGTAACTGAGCGAGGGAACACACAGGTCTAGGCGTTGGTGAGTTTTTTTGTGCTTTGGAGGGAGAGAGAGAAGGAGCTGTTTTGTGAGTTTTTGCTATTTTGAACACTAAGATATATTAACACTTAATTTACAACACACATAATCACTGATATTAAATAATTCATACACACAGAATAATATCTACACATACCTATACATAGCAATAGGCCACAGCACATCTACCCCCCCCCCCCCCCCATACCCACACCTACCTACCAATACCCAAACTATAATACACATAATACACACATTCATGTTTTACCACATACACATACTGTACATGTATATATTATATTGATTTATCCTTATATTAATTACATAATTTCCAGGTGAGGAGAGGAGGAGAGTGCAGAGAGAGAGGAGGTGGAGGAGAAAGAGAGGAACACTGCAGGAAGAGAGTGAGGAGAGGAGGAGAGAGAGGGGAACACTGGAGGATGAGAGGATGACAGGTAGAGGTATGGCGAGAGGTGGATGAGAAGGCGGGTCAGGGAGGCGAGGTAGAGGTGGAGGAGAGAAGGAGGGGTGAGGGATGTGCCCCCATATGAAGGCACACAAAAAGTAGGGGCAGAGGGTCAGGGGCCTGATCCCAGGTGGGGAGGTAGTTGGGATAAGGGACCGGCCCCAGGGAGAGAACAGGAAGGCCAGGAACCCCAGGCACAGTTGGAAGGGCAAGAGGCTGTGGCAAAGTACAGGGCCCCCAATTATAGCCCAGATGAGAGAGACATCCTCCTCAGGGAAATCAGTGCCCGCTATAGCATCATACATTGTGGGAGGGAAATGAGGCCTAGTCAGAAGGCTTGTGTCTGGATTGAGGTTGCTACAGATGTTGCTACATTATGGGTTGCAAACAGGGATGTCAAGTATGTGAAACACAGATATGATGACTGCCGAATGAAGGTCAATAGGAAGATGGCAGTGGAGGCCAAAGCAGTTAGTGGAACTGGTAGGGGACCACCAGCCCACATTACAGAGTCTGTAAACACATTGTTATGTTTAATATTTCAGCAATTTATGTTCAATGTGTATTGTCATTGAGATGAGGTATTGAAGTCAATCCAAATAGTGTTCTGATTGATATCTTGTTCTTTTCTCTGTAGGTCTTAATAGCCCAATCTCACAACCATGAAGACATGTTCCTCAACCTCCTCTTTCTGTTTTCCAGAAACTGATCATCCATTTGGGATTATGTGTGTGGAATAGATTTGTATGACATTATCCATGATTTATTGCATCTGATTAATTGAGCCGATGATAAACACAAGTAAGTGCTATGCACTTTTACTTGTTACTTCGATTAAATGGAGTGATTTCTGATGATCCCTTCTTTCATCAGATTCCAGTTGCAGTGGTGTAGTGACCACATGTGACCCTGGTAGGCGCTATGCATCATGATTAATCTAGACTATGATATTACCCATTTAGGTATCCCCTTTTTGCACAAAAAGCTTCTTGCCATTACAGTATCTGCCCACACCACACCCATGATATTAATGCACAGCCTTGTACATTTCTGCGTGTGCTCTGTGTAAGAAATAAAGCTTTGTTATACCATTATCACTGTGTCAGTGTGTTTTCAATGGTTGGGGTTTTGGGACATCCTCATACATCCCATGTGTGTCACATTCCTATATCTGTAAACTAATGAGCCCTAGTTAGTATGCATTAGATTAACATATATAATAATAATAATAATAATAATAATAATATAATAACAACAACAATAATAATAATAATAATAATAATAAAATAAGGATAATACTCATGAGAGGTCCAATTTGTGATTCTGTGGCTATATGGCTATACATATGGGAAAAATGCCACCAGCATTGGTGTGGTACGTTCCAGGATGGGCGTAGCAGAGATTATCCCTGATGGAGGTGAGTTGGCTGTTTCTCCACGTGCCTCTGCATAGCCTCAATATGTGTTTGCTGCCCTTCCTGATGGGTTAGAGTAAACTAGTGGGGTATGTTCCCCTGGTCCCATTCTGGATCGTTACCTTGTGGTGGTGAAGGGGCTTGTGTACTTCAATGAAGCTGTGAGCTATACCATGTAGGGTCACTCTGGGCAAAGACAAATTGTGGTCCACTGGAGAAGGAACTGCCAACCCACTCCAGTATCTTTGCCATGCAAACCTTGTGGATAAGCACAGACAGAGACATAGCTAAGTGTGCTGCAGTCCATAGGGTCACAGAAAGTCAGAGATGACTGAACAACAAAAAATAAAATGTTCCCCTGGTACTTGATATATGTCATGTGGTGGTGTAATTTGGCCACTATTTCTTTACCCAATGTAGATCTGATGAGTGAGATGTATGTAAGATTAACTTTGTTTTTTAGGGTCCACATTAGAGCCTCTGTGAATTAGAAAGGGATAAAATGGCATGCAGTTTCAAGTTTTTGTATTGCAGGTAGTGTCTCTTTAATTGCTTTCAGCATCTTGCCACCACACTTTTCACATTGGCACATTCATGACCATTCCAAGATATGATTTGCCGTTTGCGGATTTGAAGACAATTGCGCCCTTGAGGAATTGTAGCAATTTGTCAGATCAAACGCTTAGATTAGTCGGAGTTACAATTTTGACAAATGTAGGGATTTTCCAGCCTGTAACCCACAGATAGTTTGCGGCTCTCTAAAAGATGCCAATTGAATAGCAAATTAATTAGTAACCAACAATTGCTCAATTGAATGTGGCCTAGGTTTTTAATATGGCATAGTTTTTCTCTTCATTAAAAGTGAGTGCAGCAAGGGGTAAAAAGATTATCTTATTCCATATACAAACTGCTTCTAAATTACTGATTAAGGTGTTACAAGACATATACAGCCTTATTAAATTGTGATTCTGCAAATTTAAAAGGGCTCTTTTTAAGCACACAGCATATATTTTTACAGAAGTTTTTAGTTAGTGAACTTCTATCCAAAAGCAAGGTATTCACTAACTAAAAACTTCTGTAAAAAAATATGCTCTGTGCTTATAGAGAGCCCTTTTAAATTTGCCGAATCGCAATTTAATAAGGCTGATAATCTTTTTATATATTTTTTTTTTTAAATGTGCTACTGTTAAATTGCACCAACTGAGTTCTGGAGTCCTATGCATAAAATAGTTACCCCATCTACATTAAACTAGATTAATAAAGCAAATAGAGGTTTACTTGACATTGTAGCAAAACTAATTTGTGTAAGAATCAAAAGAACATTTTAACTCTTGCAGCATCATCTCTTCATGCAGATATTTTTTGTCTTATATTCTTTTAAATACTTGACATTATGAAACAAATTAAGAAAAATATATTAAGAGCAGTGCAGGAGTGCCTCAATAATATATTTTATGGTTTGTTAATCAAAATAATATAATCCAATACTGCATTGTAAAGGTTCCTGGGTTTTCCTAGTTTGAGAATATACCTGTGTATCTTTTTATTTTTTATGTACTTTATTTTATCAGGTAGTGCAAACTCTCTCAACAGTGGACATATTATGATCCTCAAGACTTAGGTTGAACAACATTGGACTACTTTTTCTTATACTATCGTTTTTATTTCTCTACTAACTTCAAACTTCTTCTGAAAGTCTTTAATGGTATGTTTCACTTCAGTATATCATTATTGTTTATCTAGAGATCAAAGTATCTATTAGCCCATTAATGCTGATTGACTTTCCTTACTGTATACAGTACATTTTTGACTGACCATCGCAGTGAGCTAACAACACGAGCAAGATGTATAAATTGACCATTAAAACAATTCATATTCAATGATTTAAAAAGCAATAATTAATATTAAACTTAATGTGAAAATTCAACTGTGATGCTGCTGGTAGCCACCCACTATAAGGTCAAAGGGGAGAGACGGCTTTGTCTAACAGAAAGCTGCCACAAAAGCAAAATGACCTCCATTGGCTGGAGACTTGTTGTGTAAGAGGTCTCCCTTGGCATCAAATGCTTGCTGGGTGGGCAGGCTTTTAATGATTGTTAATTTTCTTAGCGAAACAAATTCTTCTTAAATCCCTTAAGTCTTGTCTCTCAGCAAACCATCACATCCCTCCACTTTATGGTTGGAGACAAACACTTAACTGAAGACTGATACTTTAAGCTCTAAAAATTTGTATAATATTTAATATTGCTATTTAAATTATTAAATACTGTATATAAAATTATAGTAAATTAACCAATTGATAGTTTATTTACTAAATGTATTTTCTCATTATCTATCCTAGTCTACCAAACATAATATAATATGGGGCTCTTTTTCCCATCATTCTACCCTAAATGTCTCATACATATATGATAGGATCAGATTAGTGAGTAATCATGTATTCTGATGTGTGTATATATTATATCTGGGTACCAAGATATAATGAGAGAAAATAATGCACAGAAGTCAGAGTGTCATCAGAATAATCTCTGAGTTTATTTGGGCGGGCAGTCCCTTATATAGCATAACACACGTCACAGCTAATAGCATAGTTGAAAATAGGGTTAAATACATATTTGCAAGCAAGTGTCTTTTTCTGTCTAACTCAGCAAAACGATCCTTATCTAATTCCCGGCTTCCTATAGATACTTTGTCTCATTAGTTGCTGAAACAAAGAAAGGATACAGGAAACAGATGTTTTAAGGAACATTAACTTAAACATGTCTACAGATGACGCACTTAAACATTCTAGTAAGATACAAGATAAAAAACAAGCTGATATACTTTTTATAATCATGATATTCTTAGCTAATTATTTCTAAATGAAGAAATTAAAATACCTAACAGTCCCTCCTGTTATAAATGTATTAGACAAAGGTCTTAAGGCAAGGTTCAGGTCATAGTCCTTTCTTTAGTGAAGAGTTGGGGTCTGGACCATCATGGTGCTTCTTTTAATCCACTTGTTTTTATACATCATCAATGTCATGATCAAGAGAAGAATCAGATTCTCCTTGAGTGAGGGGTATCGTCTCTATTAGGTATTGTTGAGTTACTGCTTGGTCAACAACCTTATTCACCAATCCGCGGATGCATGGTATCACACAGCATCCTAACAAAATGATCAGTGTGTTAGGACTGTGCCAACAGTGATCAATATTGCTCTGATGTAAGCTGCCCATTTACCAAAGGTGTCTTGGAGCCATTTAGACAGAGGATCATTAATACCGGAATTTTCTACTAGTTCATTTGACAGGGCAGTGAGGCCTTCCAGTGCTTTGGTCACAGATCCGTCTGGAGCTGTGTTGTTGGGTATGAAAGTGCAACAGGCAGTCCCAAACATTTTGCATACCCCTCCTTCTTTCGCCAACAGCATGTCCAGAGCTATCCGGTTCTGCCAAGCCATCAGGCTAGTTCTATCCAGTTGCTCTGCCAAGCCTTGAACTGCATCTCTGGTATAATTTACGAATCTCTGTTGATTATAGTAGATATAGTTGATCCAATCTACATTCTTATTTATAGTCACCCACCAGGAGATGATGGTTTCGAATCCAGCCGCCACTTGATTTCGGGCTTTAAACTCATCAGGTACTCCTCTCGGAACCCCAATAGAATCAATGTATATTCGGTCATCAAAGCTCCCCTTTGGAACTGGCCTTTTGACCCGCTTCAGGTTTTCTTCGGTTATCCACATCATACCAAGGTGGAGGTGTGGGCATATTACTTTCCTCTCGTTGCTCATTCAATTGCATTCCCCCAGTTCCCTCTCTCCAGTTCTCTTCCTTCGAAGTTCACACTATCCGTCTCTTTTCACCCATCTCTCTGCGAGTGGCTGTCATCTATCGCCCGCCTGGTCCAGCCTCTCAATTTCTGGATCATTTTGCCGCCTGGCTCCCTCACTTTCTCTCCTCTAACATACCCTCACTCATTCTTGGTGATTTCAACATTGCCACTGACACTCCCACTTCTCCCACAGCCACAAAACTACTTGCACTTACCTCTTCCCTTGGCCTCTCACAGTGGATAGAATCCCCTACCCACCAGGATGGGCACTCCCTGGACCTAATTTTCTCTAATCACTGCTCTATCTACAATCTTACAATCTCCCCACTCCCTCTTTCTGACCACCATCTCCTAACCTACAGCCTCATTACCCCTTCCAATCTCTACCCTTTATCACGCCCAACTACCAGAACCCACAGAAACCTGCAGACACTTAACTCCCAACACCTTTCCGATTTACTGCAACCCCTTCTCAGTCCTCTCACTACCCTCACTTGCCCTGATATTGCTACCACACAATACAATTTGACTCTAAATTCCACCCTGGACTCTCTAGCCCCCATAACCACAGGCAGACGCCCCCGCTCTCATCTACAACCATGGCACACTACACAAACACGCTACATCCAGAAGTGCTCCCGTAGCGCTGAACGACTATGGAGGAAATCTCGCTCCTCATCAGACTTCCTTCATTACAAGTTTATCCTACGCTCCTATCACTGTGCCCTCAATCTTGCCAAACAGAGCTACTTCTCATCATTAATATCAAATTTGGCCTCCAACCCCAAACATTTGTTCTCCACTCTTAACACTCTCCTCTGCCCTCCCCCACCTCCCGCCCCTTCCTCTCTTACAGCTGAAGATTTTGCAAAATACTTTAATAGTAAAATTGAAAATATTCATAATGAACTCTCCTCTCAACGCGCCCATATCACACCTTCTCCTCAAAAAACAAACAGCAGTCTGCCCTCACCCTTTCCCAAACCTATTGCCACTATAAACTCCTTTAACCCTGTATCTGAGGATGAAGTTGCTAACCTTCTATCAACCTCTCGTCTCACAACTTGTCCACATGATCCTATTCCATCACAGCTGATCCCCCCCCTCTCTACCACACTTATCCCAGCTCTCACACATCTATTCAACCTTTCCTTAGACACTGGCAAGTTTCCATCACCTTTGAAACAAGCCACAATTACACCCATTCTTAAGAAACCCACATCTGATCCAGCTTCTCCATCTAATTACCGCCCTATCTCTCTACTTCCCTTGGCTTCTAAACTACTTGAGCGTGTCGTCTACACTCGCCTTACACAATTCATTTCCTCCAACTCCCTCCTTGATCCCTTCCAGTCTGGCTTCCGGCCCCAACACTCTACAGAGACAGCTCTCACAAAAGTTACTAATGACCTGCTCAACGCCAAATCAAAGGGTCATTTCTCTATCCTAATTCTCCTGGATCTCTCTGCTGCTTTTGACACAGTTGATCATCCTCTTCTTGTCCAAATTCTCCACTCTCTTGGCATCCGTGACACTGCTCTCTCTTGGTTCACATCTTATCTAGAAAATCGAACATTTAGTGTCTCCTTCTCTGGCACCTCTTCATCTCCTCGCCCTCTAACTGTCGGTGTACCCCAAGGCTCAGTCCTAGGCCCCCTCCTTTTCTCCATCTACACATCCTCCCTTGGTGCCCTTATACAATCTTTTGGATTTCAGTATCATCTATATGCTGATGACACCCAAATCTACATCTCTGCACCTGAACTATCCCCCTCTCTGCTAGCTCATGTTGCCAATTGCCTCTCGAGCATATCCTCATGGATGTCTGCCCGTCAACTCAAACTCAACATGTCTAAGACAGAGCTCCTTATTTTTCCACCCTCTACTACAGCTTTCACTCCACAAATATCTCTCACTGTTGACAATGCCATCATCACTCCCACCTCTCAGGCCCGCTGTCTTGGGGTCCTACTAGACCCTTCCCTCTTTTTCATTCCCCACATCCAATCACTCACAAAATCTTGTCACTTTCACCTAAAAAACATATCCAAAATACGCCACTACCTCACACAAGACACAACTAAAATTCTTATTCACGCTCTCATCATATCTCGCCTCGATTATTGCAACTCTCTCCTTGCTGGCCTTCCTATCACCCGTCTGTCTCCACTCCAATCCATTTTGAATGCATCCGCTAGACTCATCTACCATACTAAACGATCAGTGTCTGCAGCACCTCTCTGTCAGGCACTCCACTGGCTTCCCATAGCGTCTAGAATACAATTCAAAATCATGACCCTAACATATAAAGCCCTCCACAATAGTGCCCCCTCCTACATCTCTGCTCTCATCCCAAAATACACTCCCACCCGCCCTCTTCGCTCTGCTAATGACCTTCTTCTCTTCTCCTCTCTCATCACCTCCTCTCACTCCCGTCTTCAAGACTTTTCACGTGCTGCCCCTATTCTTTGGAACTCTTTACCTCGCACCACCAGACTATCTGCCTGCCTCAGATCCTTCAAAATCTCTTTAAAAACACATCTATTCAAAAAAGCATATCATCTTTAGCCTCTTCATTCACTATGCATCTCTCACTCTCCTGTACCTCACCCATACCCTTTAGAATGTAAGTTTGCGAGTTTTAATCTTGTGAGGTGCTTTAGGGAAAGCACAGTGTATATCAGATTGAAAGCTCAATAACAGAGTCTTCCATTATTTTCATTGTGGGGTATCGTTTATACTTGTACCTAACCCCTGTATTGCGCTACGGAATATGTTGGCGCGTTATAAATAAAGGATAATAATAATAATAATAATACCAGCGCTTCTATCAGGCAATATATAAAATGGTTGAGCCAGTTGGATCAGGGTACATATTCCACCCCACAGTGAGGGTAATACTTGTCTCACTTGTTTACCTCCACAATACCACCAGATATCTGCTCGTCCAACTAAGTGGTTGGAAAACAATGTGTCTGGATATTCTTTACTGCCCACGTGTATAATGTCCGAACAATAAGGTGCTTGCCCAACACTTATTCTTGAGTTCTGTCCGGTACGGTTAAAGCACGTAAAGTTACCCGGGTACATCATAAATTGGGTTGGTTGGATCCTTGGCACTGGTGGGTACAAATAGTGAAGAGCAGTACACTTGGATACAGGCGCTATTTGTTGGAACAACTGTAACATGCACTTCAGTCCCTTTTCATCATTCTGTTGGTTCAGTTTAAATGGTACCGTTGCCATTGATGGTCTGGCAGTGGAACATGCTATACAGTTACTCATTTCCATGGAGGCCGCTGTACACAGCATCCATTCCAACCAGATGTTTTTTTCTGCATACCCAGTCTCAATTTCAAAAGTGTCAATCAGGCGGTCAGGTTCCAAATAGATGACCTGTGAGGGCACAGTCCTATTCACAGGACTCACCTTGGTGAGATCAATAGTCTGTCTGGGCACCTCTTTTTGCAGTACCTGAATATGCAAATATTCCATGTTGTTACCTCTGCATGAGGTGTAGGTTCCAAGAGTATATGTCCCTTCATCACACTTTTGTGGGTCCTGGATGATCCGGATGGAGTTGCATAGCTGATTTTGGCTGCAGGAGGATGGCTCCACACCCTGTGTCAGCTTTAAGCGTTTCTATGTACTTTTGCACTTCATGTGATTAGGTGGGGAGTAACCCCAGTCAGCTCCTGTATTCCATAAGGCCAGTTTCAAGAGAGTGGCTATACACAAGTATACTGGCGCTTTTCTCACCCCTCCACTACGTCCTCCTCCAGAAAGTCCACATCTTAGTACTTGACATAGGTCTATTTGGTTGGTTCCTATCTGCCCTTCCTTGAACACTAGGGTCACTTGGCCAGTTAAATTGACTTCCATCATGTCTCTTTTCATTCTGTGCATCCACATCTCTCCAATAGATTGCGTCTGGTTGCCTCTGGGTCTTGTTACTTCTTCCCATATGATTATGGATGCTACTATGCAGAGAGTTATCAAGATGAGGCATGTCAGTGAGATTCTTAGGCCACACCAGTTTGGTCTTTTGAACAGGTGCCAGGACATTTTCTTGGGCCAGTTGAGAACCCCAAAACCCGTACCATTCGGTTCTTCACTGGGTTTGAGACGAGTTTCCCCCCCTTTGTAGCCCAGCCTGACTCGCAATGAGTCAGCTAGCAGGTTTTAGGAATCAACTGGCTCAAGCTCTGGCACTTTTACTCTTTTGCAGTGAGTCAGGTGTATCCAGGTGGCTCGTTCGGCAACTTTCAAGGCAATGGGTGTTGACAGTAGAACTTGGTACGGTCCTTCCCACCTGGCCGATACCCAATTTTTACCCTTGATTACTTTAATTAGGACCCACTGGCCTGGTTGTACCATGCAGGGTCCCTGCTGTTGCTGTGGATGAGAGAGAGAGATGGAGGTAATATCTTTCTTACTTTACATTTTTCTCATATAGTCTGCTAAGTTTTCACTCATGTTCTCATCTTCTGAGATAAATGGTCTAAATTCTGGTAGTAGGAATGGTCTCCCATACAATATTTCAAACGGGGTTAACTTCTTCCTGCCTGGAAGCATGTGCATGTTTAGCATGACTAATGGTAAACAGTAAAGCCAATTTTTCCCTGTCGCTGGCATAGTTTTCCTCAATTTATTTTTAATGGTACCATTAGTTCTCTCCACTAATCCAGCTGACTGTGGGTGGTACGCACAGTGGTTTTTCAACTCTATGTGTAATGCTTTACTCAAGTGGTCGATAAGTTTGTTCAAAAAATGTGTGCCGTTATCGCTATATATTTTCTCTGGTATACCAAACCTAGGAATTATTTGTGTCACTAAGGTTTTAGCCACTGTGATTGCGTCAGGGTGTGCACATGGTTTCGTTTCCACCGACCTAGAGTATACATCAATTATCACTAGGCAATATTTCTTCCCTTCACACTTTGTTAGTTCAATGAAATCCATACATATTGTTTGGAAGGGGTATGTTGGTTCTGTGAATGTGCCTCTTATGGGGTGATAGTTACCCTGAGGGTTGTGTTGTGCACAAACAAGGCACCCTGCACAATTTTTTTTTAAAATAGGTGTTTAATCCATAGGCTGAAAATATTCTGCTGACCATGTCTACCATACTCCCTCTTGAGACATGACTAATGCCATGGCTCAACATAGCTGCATATCTGAATAGTGATTTTGGTCAAATTGGTTTCCCTTCTATACTCTCATCAATATTATCAGCATTCAGTTTACTCCCTTTCTTCAACCAGTATGTTTTTTCCTGTGAGGGTGCATCTGCATGTAGTTGCTGTAGAATACTCTTGTCAATGTGGTTTACGAAATACACAGATGTGTAGCTGTGTAAGAGAAAAATGTGTACTTTTCCCGTTAGAGCCGCCTGCTTTGCAGCTGCATCTGCCCTGCCATTTCCTATTGAAATTGCGTCTTTGGTCGTGGTATGAGCCACACATTTACATACCACAATCTTCAAGGGCAGTTGAATGGCTTCAAGTAACTGCAAAAGGAGTTGTTTATGAGTGACTTGCCTGCCAGTAGATGTGACCATGCCTTTATTTTTCCACAATTGTGCAAATATGTGCACAGTTGAGAATGCATATTGGCTGTCGGTGTATATATTTAATATTTGTCCTTTTCCTATTTTACAGGCTTCAGTAAGGGCCACGATCTCAGCTGCCTGTGCTGAAAAATGTGATGGAAGTTTTCCTGCTCTTATAGTTTCTTCTTGTGTTACTACTGCATATCCCGTTGCATTTGTACCATCTTTGTTTCTACTTGATGACCCATCTACAAACAGAGTTAGTGTAGCCTCGGTGTATGCAACATCTCTAAGGCCGTCTCTTGGTGAGACTTCTTTCTCTATGATTTCAGTACATGCATGTGGTGTGCCATCTTCCGGGATGGGAACTAACGTTGATGGGTTCAGTGTTGTGCACCTTTCTATGTGCAAGTGTGGTTGTGACAGAAGTATGGTCATGCATGATAAGTGTCTTGAAGGGGAAAGGTATGAAACCTTATTTTGTAGTAGAATGACAGATACAGCATGTGGTACTCTTAGAGTCAAAGGGTGGAACAGGACTAAGGCTGCTGACGCCAGAACTGCCATGGAAGCCGCCACTACAGCCTGTACACAAACCGGAAGTCCCCTGGCTACAGGGTCCAACCTGGTTGAGTAAAAAGCCAAGGGTTGGTCTCGCAGGCCATGTTTCTGAGTCACAACGGAAGTCATATAGCCTCCCCTTGAGTCTACAGTTTGCACAAATGGCTTGCTGTAATCTGGCAATCCCAATACAGATGTTCCCACTACTGTGTTCTTAAGCTGAATGAATGCTGCTTCAGCTTCATGTGTCCACGCTACCTTTTCATTAGCTGACATTGTTTGTGCATAAATAAGGTGTTGTATGGGCCCTGTAAGTTCTGCATAGTTGGGAATCCAACTCCTGCAGAAATTTACCATCCCTAAGAAAGACATAACTTGTCTCTTTGTGACCGGCTTAGGGGCTTCTAGTATGGCCCTTTTCCTAACTGGGTCTAGTGATCGTCCGTTCCTGCTCACTAGGTATCCCAGGTACTTCACTTCTGATTTCCAGAGCTGTAATTTATCCCGACTAACCTTATGTCCCTCTTATGCCAGGAATGTGAGTAAGGCTAGCGTGTCCTCCTGGCATATCTCCTTAGAAGGAGAGGCCACCAAGATATCGTCCACATACAGTAGTATTTGGCTTCTCCTTGGGGGCGTAAATTTCGCCAAATTTGAGGACATAGCTTGGGAAAATATAGTTGGACTTTCGGTATATCCTTGAGCCAATCTTGTATATGTGTACCTCCTCCCCATATAGGTGAAGGCAAACCAATATTGGGAACCTTTATCTACTGGTATGGAGAAGAATGCATTGGCTAAGTCTATCACAGAAAAATGTGTGTTATCTGGCTGCATGTCATTTAGGAGTGTATGTGGATCTGGCACCGTGGGTGCTCGGGGAATTACAGCTTTGTTTACTACTTGTAAATCCTGCACTAATCTCCAAGCTCCGGTTGCTTTCCTGACTGGGTAAAGTGGGGTGTTACATGGGGATCCTGGGCATTCTATTGTAATCCCTTTCTCAATCAAACCTTTTATAATAGGTTCTATGCCCTTCTCTGCTTCAGGTTTTAGAGGATACTGTCTCTGATGTGGGCGAAAAGTACTTTTTGGGGTGATTTTTACGGGCTCTACCCCCTTTATAAGGCCTACATCAGCGGGCCCTGTGGACCATAAGGTATCCGGAAGGCTCTCTAATGCTGCCTCCTGTTCCTGAGTGAACAGTATCTGTGTGTTGTGTCATGGTTCCTCTAACAGGAGAACTTTCTCCCACCTGGATGACTGTAAGTGTATTCTTTTCTTTGTCTCAGTTACCCAGTTCAGGCTTTTCCGAGGGATGGTTTTACCTCTCTACCTCTGTGGGAGGGATGGACTTACCTCTCTTCCTCTGTGCAAGGGATGGTCTTACCTCTCTACCTCGGTGTGAGGGATGGTCTTACCTCTCTACCTCTGTGTGAGGGATGGTTTTACCTCTCTACCTCTGTGCAAGGGACGGTCTCAATTGTCTACCTCTATGTGAGGGATGGTCCTACCTCTCTACCTCTGTGCAAGGGACAGTCTTACCTCTCTACCTCTGTGCGAGGGACGGTCTTACCTCTCTGCCTCTTTGCGAGGCATGGTCTTACCTTTCTACCTCTGTGCAAGGGACAGTCTTACCTCTCTACCTCTGTGTGAGGAATAGTCTGACCTCGCTAACTCTGTTTGAGGGATAGTCTTATTTCACTAACTCTGTATGAGGGACGGTTTTATCTCGCTAAGTCTGTTTGAGGGATAGTCTTATCTTGCTAATTCTGTGTGAGGGACAGTCTTATCTTGCTAACTCTGTGTGAGGGATAGTCGGACCTTGCTAACTCTGTGTGAGGGATGGTCTTACCTTACTAACTCTGTGTGAGGGATAGCCTTACCTCTCTTCCTCTGTGTCAGGGATGGTCTTACCTTTCTACCTATATGAGAGCAACAGTCTTACCTCTCTACCTTTATGTGAGGGATGGTTTTACCTCTCTACCTCTGTGGAAGGGATGGACTTACCTCACTTCCTCTGTGCAAGGGATGGTCTTACCTCTCGACCTCGGTGTGAGGGATGGTCTTACCTCTCTACCTCTGTGAGGGATGCTCTTACCTCTCTACCTGTGTGCAAGGGACGGTCTCACCTCTCTACCTCTGTGTGAGGGATGGTCTTACCTCTCTACCTCTGTGCGAGAGATGGTCTTACCTCTCTGCCTCTTTCGAGGGATGGTCTTACCTCTCTACCTCTGAGCAAGGGACAGTCTTGCCTCTCTACTTTGGTCGGAGGGATCGTCTTACCTCTCTACCTCTGTGTGAGGGATGGTCTTACCTCTCTACCTCTGTGCGAGGGATGGTCTTACCTCTCTACCTCTGTGCAAAGGGACAGTCTTACCTCTCTTCCTCTGTGTGAGGGATAGTCTTACCTCTCTACCTCTGTGTGAGGGATGGTCTTACTTCTCTACCTCTGTGCGAGGGACGGTCTTATCTCGCTAAATCTGTGTGAGGGATGGTCTTACTTCTCTACCTCTGTGTGAGGGATAGTCTGACCTTGCTTACTCTGTTTGAGGGATAGTCTTACCTCGCTACCTCTGTGTGAGGGATAGTCTTATCTCGCTAACTCTGTGTGAGGGATAGTCTTACCTTGCTAACTCTGTATGAGGGATAGTCTTACCTCGCTAACTCTGTGTGAGGGATGGTCTTACCTCTCTACCTTTGTGTGAGGGATAGTCTTACCTCCCTAACTCTGAGTGAGGGATAGTCTTACCTCGCTAATGCTGTGTCAGGAATGGTCTTACCTCTCTACCTCTGTGCGAGGAACGGTCTTACCTCGCTACCTCTATGTGAGGGATGTTCTTACCTCTCTACCTCTGTGTGAGGGATGGTCTTACATCTCTTCCTCTGTGTGAGGGATGGTCTTACCTCGCTCCACCTCTGATGGTCTTACATCTCTCTCTCCGTGTAAGGGATGGTCTTACATCTTTCTCTCTCTCTGTGTGAGGGATGGTCTTACCCCCCTCCACCTCCGTGTAAGGGATGGTCTTACCTCTCTACATCTCCGATGGACTTACATCTCTCTCTCTCTCTGTGTGTGAGGGATGGTCTTACCTGTCTACCTCTGCGTGAGATGTGGAAAAATAGCTATTCGTATAAAACTTATGAATTGAAGTACTTCACTCATGGATTGGCCTAATATTATTTTTGCATACACACGTTAATATTCTTAGAGCCAAAGAAAAACAACACAGTCTCTCAACCTTTCAAAATAAATATGAAAGTGAAAGTACTTGGTTATGTTTTTTTTTTTTTTTTCCTTACTGAAAATGTTTTTAATCATTGTGGAATAAGGGAATTTCCACCTTATCTTTACAGTGGATATAAAAAGTCTACACACCCCTGTTAAAATGTCAGGTTTCTGTGCTGTAAAATAATGAGACAATGATAAATCATTTCAGAACTTTTTCCACCTTTAATGTGACCTATAAACTGTACAACTCAATTGAAAAACAAACTGAAATCTTTTAGGTGGAGGGAAGAAAAAAAAGAAAATAAAGATAATGTGTTTGCATAAGTCTGCCCCCCCCCCCCCCCCTCTTATAACTGGGGATGTGGCTGTGTTCAGAATTAAGCAATCACATTCCAAATCATGTTAAATAGGAGTCAGCATACACCTGCCATGATTTAAAGTGCCTCTGAGTAACCCCAAATAAAGTTTGGCTGCTCTAATTGGTCTTTCCTGAAATTTTCTTAGTCGCATCCCACAGCAAAAGCCATGGACCACAGAGAGCTTCCAAAGCATCAGAGGGATCTCATTGTTAAAAGGTACAAAAGAGAAGGGTACAAAAGAATTTCCAAGGCATTAGATATAACATCGAACACAGTAAAGACAGTCATCATCAAGTGGAGAAAATATGGCACAGCAGTGACATTACCAAGAACTGGAGCTCCCTCCAAAATTGATGAAAAGACGAGAAGAAAACTGGTCTGGGAGGCGACCAAGAGGCCTACATCAACATTAAAGGAGCTGCAGGAATATCTGGCAAGTAGTGGCTGTGTGGTACATGTGACAACAATCTCCTATATTCTTCATAAGTCTGGGCTATGGGGTAGAGTGACAAGACAAAAGCCTTTTCTTACAAAGAAAAACATCCAAGCCAGGCTACATTTTGCCAAAACACATCTGAAGTCTCCCAAAAGCATGTGGGAAAAGGTTTTATGGTCTGATGAAGCCAAGGGTGAACTTTTTGGCCATAATTCCAAAAGATATGCTTGGCGCAAAAACAACACTGCATATCACCAAAAGAACACCATACCCACAGTAAAGCATGGTGGTGGCAGCATCATGCTTTGGGCTGTTTTTCTTCAGCTGGAACTGGGGCCTTAGTTAAGATTGAGGGAATTATGAACAGTTCCAAATACCAGTCAATATTGGCACAAAACCTTCAGGCTTCTGTTAGAAAGCTGAACATGAAGAGGAACTTCATCTTTCAGCATGACAACGACCCAAAGCATACATCCAAATCAACAAAAGAATGGCTTCACCAGAAGAAGATTAAAGTTTTGGAATGGCCTAGCCAGAGCTCAGACCTGAATCTGTGGGGTGATCTGAAGAGGGCTGTGCACAGCAGATGCCCTCGCAATTTCACAGATTTGGAGTGTTTTTGCAAAGAAGAGTGGGCAAATCTTGCCAAGTCAAAATGTGCCATGCTCATACCCAAAAAGACTGAGTGCTGTAATAAAATCGAAAAGGTGCTTCAACAAAGTATTAGTTTAAGGGTGTGCATACTTATGCAACCATATTATTTTATTTTTATATTTTTTCTTCCCTCTACCTAAAAGATGTCAGTTTGCTTTTCAATTGAGTTGTACAGTTTATAGGTCACATTAAAGGTGGAAAAAGTTCTGAAATTATTTATCTTTGTCTAATTTTTTTACAGCACAGAAACCTGACATTTTAACAGGGGTGTGTAGACTTTTAATATCCACTGCATATACAGTATTTAAACAGAGTTAGCAAGAGATTGAGTTTAGTACATACTAGGTCTCCTCTGAGTGAGGATGAGAGTAAACTGGCAAATAAATCCAAACAGAGAAACCTGAATATTCTCACTGATCCACTGAGGAAAAAGGAAAGTCTGTTGGTGGAGTCTTACCTCTCTACATCTCTGCGAAGGATGGTCTTACCTCTCTACTTCTGTGCGAGGGATGGTCTTACCTCTCTACTTCTGTGTGAGGGATGGTCTTACCTCTCTACCTCTGTGCAAGGGATGGTGTTACCTCTCTACTTCTGTGTGAGGGATGGTCATACCTGTCTACCTCTGTGTGAGGGATGGTCTTACCTCTCTACTTCGGTGTGAGGGATGGTCTTATCTCTCTACCTCTGTGTGAGGGATAGTCTTACCTCGCCAAACTCTGTGTGAGGGATAGTTTTACCTCTCTACTTCTGTGTGACAGATAGTCTTACCTTGCTAACTCTGTGTGAGGGATGGTCTTACCTCGCTAACTCTGTGTGAGGGATAGCCTTACCTCACTATCTCTGTGGGATGGTTGGTCTTACCTCTCAACCTGTGTGTGTGAGGGATAGTCTTACCTGTCTACCACTGTGTGAGGGATGGTCTTACCTCTCTACCTCTGAGTGAGGGATGGTCTTACCTCTCTATCTCTGTGTGAGGGATAGTCTTACCTCTCTACCTCTGTGTGAGGGATGGTCTTACCTCTCTACTTCTGTGTGAGGGATGGTCTTACCTCTCTCCAGCTCCGTGTGAGGGATGGTCTTACCTCTCTCCACCTCTGTGTGAGGAATGGTTTTACATCCCTCCACCGTGTGAGGGATGATCTTACGTCTCTCTCTCTCCAGCTCAATGTGAGGGATGGTCTTACCTCTCTCCACATCTGTGTAAGTGATGGTTTTACCTCTCTCCACCTCCATGTGAGGGATAGTCTTATGTCTCTCTCCATGTTAGGGATGGTCTTATCTCTTCACCTCTGTGTGAGGGATGGTCTTACCTCTCCACTTCTGTGTGAGGGATGATCTTACATCTCTACGTCTGTGTGAGGGATGATCTTACCTGTCTACCTTTCTGTGAGATGTGGAAAAATAGCTATGAGTATAAACTTTATGAAATGAAGAACTCCACTAATGGATTGGCCTGAATTGTCATGATAATTCCATCTCTCTCTCCATGTGAGGGGTGGTCTTACCTCTCTTCCTCTGTGTGAGGGATAGTCTGACCTCGCTAACTCTGTGTGAGGGACAGTCTTACCTCGCTAACTCTGTGTGAGGGACAGTCTTATCTCGCTAACTCTGTGGGAGGGATAGTCTGACCTCGCTAACTCTGTGTGAGGGATGGTCTTACCTCGCTCCACTTCCGATGGTCTTACATCTCTCTCTCCGTGTGAGGGATTGTCTTACATCTTTCTCTCTCTCCGTGTGAGGGATGGTCTTACCTCGCTCCACCTCTGATGGTCTTACATCTCTCTCTTCGTGTGAGGGATAGTCTTACATCTTTCTCTCTCTCCGTGTGAGGGATGGTCTTACCTCGCTCCACCTCCGATGGTCTTACATCTCTCTCTCCGTGTGAGGCATGGTCTTACATCTTTCTCTCTCTCCGTGTAAGGGATGGTCCTACATCTTTCTCTCTCTCTGTGTAAGGGATGGTCTTACCCCGCTCCACCTCCGTGTGAGGGATGGTCTTACCTCTCTACACCTCTGATGGTCTTACATCTCTCTCTCCGTGTGAGAGATTGTCTTACATCTTTCTCTCTCTCTGTGTGAGGGATTGTCTTACCTGTCTACCTCTGCGTGAGATGTGGAAAAATAGCTATTCGTATAAACTTTATGAAATGAAGAACTCCACTCATGGATTGGCCTGATATTATTTTTGCATACACACGTTAATAATCTTAGAGCCAAAGAAAAACAACAAAGTCTCTCAACCTTTCAATATAAATATGAAAGTGAAAGTACTTGGTTATGTATTTTTTTTTTTTTGCTTACTGAAAATGTTTTTAATCACTGTGGAATAAGGGAATTTCCACCTTATCTTTATATACAGTATTTAAACAGAGTTAGCAAGAGATTGAGTTTAGTACATAACACAATGGCATTGAGTTTAGTACATACAAGGTCTCCTCTGAGTGAGGATGAGAGTAAAATGGCAAATGAATTCAAACAGAGAACCCTGAATATTCTCACTGATTCACTGAGGAAGAAGGAAAGTCGGTTGGTGGAGTCTTACCTCTCTACATCTGTGCGAGGCATGGTCTTACCTCTCTACCTCTATGTGAGGGATGGTCTTTCCTCTCTACTTTTGTGTAAGGGATGGTCTTACCTCTCTACTTCTGTGTGAGGGATGGTCTTACCTCTTTACTTCTATGTGAGGGATGGTCTTACCTCTCTACTTTTGTGTGAGGGATGGTCTTACCTCACTACTTCTGTGTGAGGGATGGTCTTACCTCTCTTCCTCTGTGTGAGGGATGGTCTTACCTCTCTACTTCGGTGTGAGGGAGGGTCTTACCTCTCTTCCTCTGTGTGAGGGATGGTCTTACCTCTCTACTTCGTTGTGAGGGATGGTCTTACCTCTCTTCCTCTGTGTGAGGGATGGTCTTACCTCTCTTCTTCTGTGTTAGGGATGGTCTTACCTCTATTCCTCTGTGTGAGGGATGGTCTTACCTCTCTAGTCTGTTGTGAGGGATGGTCTTACCTCTCTACTTTGGTGTGAGGGATGGTCCTACCTCTCTACTTCTGTGTGAGGGATGGTCTTACCTCTCTACCTCTGTGTTAGGGCTGGTCTTACCTGTCTACCTCTGTGTGAGGGATGGTCTTACCTCTCTACTTCGATTTGAGGGCTGGTCTTACCTCTCTTTCTCTGTGTGAGGGATGGTCTTACCTCTCTACTTCGTTGTGAGGGATGGTCTTACCTCTCTACTTTGGTGTGAGGGATAGTCTTCCCTCTTTACCTTTATGTGAGGGATGGTCTTATCTTTCTACCTCTGTGTAAGGGATGGTCATACCTCTCTACTTCTGTGTGAGGGATGGTCTTACCTCTCTTCCTCTGTGTGAGGGATGGTCTTACCTCTCTACTTCGTTGTGAGGGAGGGTCTTACCTCTCTTCCTCTGTGTGAGGGATGGTCTTACCTCTCTTCTTCTGTGTGAGGGATGGTCTTACCTCTCTTCCTCTGTGTGAGGGATGGTCTTACCTCTCAACTCCGTTGTGAGGGATGGTCTTTCCTCTCTACTTTGGTGTGAGGGATCGTCTTACCTCTCTACCTCTGTGTGAGGGATGGGCTGACCTCTCTACCTCTGTGCGAGGGATGGTCTTACCTCTCTACCTCTGTGCAAAGGGACAGTCTTACCTTTCTTCCTCTGTGTGAGGTATAGTCTTAACTCGCTAACTCTGTGTGAGGGATAGTCGGAACTCGCTAACTCTGTGTGAGGGATAGTCTTATCTCACTAACTCTGTGTGAGGGACGATCTTATCTTGCTAACTCTGTGTGAGGGATAGTCTGACCTCGTTAACTCTGAAGGATAGTCTTATCCCGCTAACTCTTTGTGAGGGATAGTCTTATCTAGCTAACACTGTGTGAGGGATAGTCTTATCTCTTTAACTCTGTGTGAGGGACAGTCTTATCTCGCTAACTCTGTGTGAGGGACAGTCTTATCTCCCTAACTCTGTGTGAGGGATAGTCTGACCTCTCTAACTCTGTGTGAGGGATGGTCTTACCTCGCTCCACCTCCGATGGTCTTACATCTCTCTCTCCATGTTAGGGATTGTCTTACATCTTTCTCTCTCTCCGTGTGAGGGATGGTCTTACCTCGCTCCACCTCCGATGGTCTTACATCTCTCTCTCCATGTGAGGGATGGTCTTACATCTTTCTCTCTCTCTGATCTTACCTCGCTCCACTTCCGATGGTCTTACATCTCTCTCTCCGTGTTAGGGATTGTCTTACATCTTTCTCTCTCACCGTGTGAGGGATGGTCTTACCTCGCTCCACCTCCGATGGTCTTACATCTCTCTCTCCGTGTGAGGGATAGTCTTACATCTTTCTCTTTCTCCGTGTGAGGGATGGTCTTACCTCGGTCCACCTCCTATGGTCTTACATCTCTCTCTCTATGTGAGGGATGGTCTTACCTCTCTACTTCATTGTGAGAGAGGGTCTTTACTCTCTTCCTCTGTGTGAGGGATTGTCTTACCTCTCTTCTTCTGTGAGAGGCATGGTCTTACCTCTCTTCCTTTGTGTGAGGGATGGTCTTACCTCTCTACTTTGGTGTGAGGGATGGTCTTACCTCTCTACCTCTGTGTGAGGGATGGTCTTACCTCACTAACTCTGTGCGAGGGATGGTCTTACCTCTCTACCTCTATGTGAGGAATGGTCTTACCTCTCTTCTCTGTGTGAGGGATGGTCTTACCTCTCTACCTCTGTGTGAGGGATGGTCTCACCTCTCTACCTCTGTGTGAGGAATAGTGTTACCTCTCTACCTCTGTGCGAGGGACGGCCTTATTTAGCTAACTCTGTGTGAGGGATAGTCTGACCTCTCTACCTCTGTGTGAGGGATAGTCTTACCTCGCTCCACCTCCGTGTGATGGATGGTCTTACCTCTCTACACCTTCGATGGTCTTACATCTCTCTCTCCGCGTGAGGGATGATGTTACATCTTTCTCTCTCTCTGTGTGAGGGATGGTCTTACCTGTCTACCTCTGCGTGATATGTGGAAAAATAGCTATTCGTATAAACTTTATTGGCCTGATATTATTTTTGCATACATACGTTAATAATCTTAGAGCCAAAGAAAAACAACAAAGTCTCTCACCCTTTCAATATAAATATGAAAGTGAAAGTCTTTGGTTATGTATTTTTTTTTGTTGCTTACTGAAAATGTTTTTAATCACTGTGGAATAAGGGAATTTCCACCTTATCTTTATATACAGTATTTATTCAGAGTTAGCAAGAGATTGAGTTTAGTACATAACACAATGGCACTGAGTTAAGTACATACTAGGTCTCCTCTGAGTGAGGATGAGAGTAAAATGGCAAATGAATCCAAACAGAGAACCCTGAATATTCTCACTGATTCACTGAGGAAGAAGGAAAGTCGGTTGGTGGAGTCTTACCTCTCTACATCTGTGCGAGGCATGGTCTTACCTCTCTACTTCTATGTGAGGGATGGTCTTACCTCTCTACTTTTGTGTAAGGGATGGTCTTACCTCACTACTTCTGTGTGAGGGATGGTCTTACCTCTCTTCCTCTGTGTGAGGGATGGTCTTACCTCTCTACTTCGTTGTGAGGGAGGGTCTTACCTCTCTTCCTCTGTGTGAGGGATGGTCTTACCTCTCTACTTCGTTGTGAGGGAGGGTCTTACCTCTCTTCCTCTGTGTGAGGGATGGTCTTACCTCTCTTCTTCTGTGTGAGGGATGGTCTTACCTCTCTAGTCTTTTGTGAGGGATGGTCTTACCTCTCTACTTTGGTGTGAGGGATGGTCTTACCTCTCTACTTCTGTGTGAGGGATGGTCTTACCTCTCTACCTCTGTGTTAGGGCTGGTCTTACCTGTCTACCTCTGTGTGAGGGATGGTCTTACCTCTCTACTTCGATGTGAGGGCTGGTCTTACCTCTCTTTCTCTGTGTGAGGGATGGTCTTACCTCTCTACTTCGTTGTGAGGGATGGTCTTACCTCTCTACTTTAGTATGAGGGATAGTCTTCCCTCTTTACCTCTATGTGAGGGATGGTCTTATCTTTCTACCTCTGTGTAAGGGATGGTCATACCTCTCTACTTCTGTGTGAGGGATGGTCTTACCTCTCTTCCTCTGTGTGAGGGATGGTCTTACCTCTCCACTTCTGTGTGAGGGATGATCTTACATCTCTACGTCTGTGTGAGGGATGATCTTACCTGTCTACCTTTCTGTGAGATGTGGAAAAATAGCTATGAGTATAAACTTTATGAAATGAAGAACTCCACTAATGGATTGGCCTGAATTGTCATGATAATTCCATCTCTCTCTCCATGTGAGGGGTGGTCTTACCTCTCTTCCTCTGTGTGAGGGATAGTCTTACCTCTCTCCAGCTCCGTGTGAGGGATGGTCTTACCTCTCTCCACCTCTGTGTGAGGAATGGTTTTACATCCCTCCACCGTGTGAGGGATGATCTTACGTCTCTCTCTCTCCAGCTCAATGTGAGGGATGGTCTTACCTCTCTCCACATCTGTGTAAGTGATGGTTTTACCTCTCTCCACCTCCATGTGAGGGATAGTCTTATGTCTCTCTCCATGTTAGGGATGGTCTTATCTCTTCACCTCTGTGTGAGGGATGGTCTTACCTCTCCACTTCTGTGTGAGGGATGATCTTACATCTCTACGTCTGTGTGAGGGATGATCTTACCTGTCTACCTTTCTGTGAGATGTGGAAAAATAGCTATGAGTATAAACTTTATGAAATGAAGAACTCCACTAATGGATTGGCCTGAATTGTCATGATAATTCCATCTCTCTCTCCATGTGAGGGGTGGTCTTACCTCTCTTCCTCTGTGTGAGGGATAGTCTGACCTCGCTAACTCTGTGTGAGGGACAGTCTTACCTCGCTAACTCTGTGTGAGGGACAGTCTTATCTCGCTAACTCTGTGGGAGGGATAGTCTGACCTCGCTAACTCTGTGTGAGGGATGGTCTTACCTCGCTCCACTTCCGATGGTCTTACATCTCTCTCTCCGTGTGAGGGATTGTCTTACATCTTTCTCTCTCTCCGTGTGAGGGATGGTCTTACCTCGCTCCACCTCTGATGGTCTTACATCTCTCTCTTCGTGTGAGGGATAGTCTTACATCTTTCTCTCTCTCCGTGTGAGGGATGGTCTTACCTCGCTCCACCTCCGATGGTCTTACATCTCTCTCTCCGTGTGAGGCATGGTCTTACATCTTTCTCTCTCTCCGTGTAAGGGATGGTCCTACATCTTTCTCTCTCTCTGTGTAAGGGATGGTCTTACCCCGCTCCACCTCCGTGTGAGGGATGGTCTTACCTCTCTACACCTCTGATGGTCTTACATCTCTCTCTCCGTGTGAGAGATTGTCTTACATCTTTCTCTCTCTCTGTGTGAGGGATTGTCTTACCTGTCTACCTCTGCGTGAGATGTGGAAAAATAGCTATTCGTATAAACTTTATGAAATGAAGAACTCCACTCATGGATTGGCCTGATATTATTTTTGCATACACACGTTAATAATCTTAGAGCCAAAGAAAAACAACAAAGTCTCTCAACCTTTCAATATAAATATGAAAGTGAAAGTACTTGGTTATGTATTTTTTTTTTTTTGCTTACTGAAAATGTTTTTAATCACTGTGGAATAAGGGAATTTCCACCTTATCTTTATATACAGTATTTAAACAGAGTTAGCAAGAGATTGAGTTTAGTACATAACACAATGGCATTGAGTTTAGTACATACAAGGTCTCCTCTGAGTGAGGATGAGAGTAAAATGGCAAATGAATTCAAACAGAGAACCCTGAATATTCTCACTGATTCACTGAGGAAGAAGGAAAGTCGGTTGGTGGAGTCTTACCTCTCTACATCTGTGCGAGGCATGGTCTTACCTCTCTACCTCTATGTGAGGGATGGTCTTTCCTCTCTACTTTTGTGTAAGGGATGGTCTTACCTCTCTACTTCTGTGTGAGGGATGGTCTTACCTCTTTACTTCTATGTGAGGGATGGTCTTACCTCTCTACTTTTGTGTAAGGGATGGTCTTACCTCACTACTTCTGTGTGAGGGATGGTCTTACCTCTCTTCCTCTGTGTGAGGGATGGTCTTACCTCTCTACTTCGTTGTGAGGGAGGGTCTTACCTCTCTTCCTCTGTGTGAGGGATGGTCTTACCTCTCTACTTCGTTGTGAGGGAGGGTCTTACCTCTCTTCCTCTGTGTGAGGGATGGTCTTACCTCTCTTCTTCTGTGTTAGGGATGGTCTTACCTCTATTCCTCTGTGTGAGGGATGGTCTTACCTCTCTAGTCTGTTGTGAGGGATGGTCTTACCTCTCTACTTTGGTGTGAGGGATGGTCCTACCTCTCTACTTCTGTGTGAGGGATGGTCTTACCTCTCTACCTCTGTGTTAGGGCTGGTCTTACCTGTCTACCTCTGTGTGAGGGATGGTCTTACCTCTCTACTTCGATTTGAGGGCTGGTCTTACCTCTCTTTCTCTGTGTGAGGGATGGTCTTACCTCTCTACTTCGTTGTGAGGGATGGTCTTACCTCTCTACTTTGGTGTGAGGGATAGTCTTCCCTCTTTACCTTTATGTGAGGGATGGTCTTATCTTTCTACCTCTGTGTAAGGGATGGTCATACCTCTCTACTTCTGTGTGAGGGATGGTCTTACCTCTCTTCCTCTGTGTGAGGGATGGTCTTACCTCTCTACTTCGTTGTGAGGGAGGGTCTTACCTCTCTTCCTCTGTGTGAGGGATTGTCTTATCTCTCTTCTTCTGTGTGAGGGATGGTCTTACCTCTCTTCCTCTGTGTGAGGGATGGTCTTACCTCTCAACTCCGTTGTGAGGGATGGTCTTTCCTCTCTACTTTGGTGTGAGGGATCGTCTTACCTCTCTACCTCTGTGTGAGGGATGGGCTGACCTCTCTACCTCTGTGCGAGGGATGGTCTTACCTCTCTACCTCTGTGCAAAGGGACAGTCTTACCTTTCTTCCTCTGTGTGAGGTATAGTCTTAACTCGCTAACTCTGTGTGAGGGATAGTCGGAACTCGCTAACTCTGTGTGAGGGATAGTCTTATCTCACTAACTCTGTGTGAGGGACGATCTTATCTTGCTAACTCTGTGTGAGGGATAGTCTGACCTCGTTAACTCTGAAGGATAGTCTTATCCCGCTAACTCTTTGTGAGGGATAGTCTTATCTAGCTAACACTGTGTGAGGGATAGTCTTATCTCTTTAACTCTGTGTGAGGGACAGTCTTATCTCGCTAACTCTGTGTGAGGGACAGTCTTATCTCCCTAACTCTGTGTGAGGGATAGTCTGACCTTGCTAACTCTGTGTGAGGGATGGTCTTACCTCGCTCCACCTCCGATGGTCTTACATCTCTCTCTCCATGTGAGGGATAGTCTTACATCTTTCTCTCTCTCCGTGTGAGGGATGGTCTTACCTCGCTCCACCTCCGATGGTCTTACATCTCTCTCTCCATGTGAGGGATGGTCTTACATCTTTCTCTCTCTCTGATCTTACCTCGCTCCACTTCCGATGGTCTTACATCTCTCTCTCCGTGTTAGGGATTGTCTTACATCTTTCTCTCTCTCCGTGTGAGGGATGGTCTTACCTCGCTCCACCTCCGATGGTCTTACATCTCTCTCTCCGTGTGAGGGATAGTCTTACATCTTTCTCTTTCTCCGTGTGAGGGATGGTCTTACCTCGGTCCACCTCCTATGGTCTTACATCTCTCTCTCTATGTGAGGGATGGTCTTACCTCTCTACTTCATTGTGAGAGAGGGTCTTTACTCTCTTCCTCTGTGTGAGGGATTGTCTTACCTCTCTTCTTCTGTGAGAGGCATGGTCTTACCTCTCTTCCTTTGTGTGAGGGATGGTCTTACCTCTCTACTTTGGTGTGAGGGATGGTCTTACCTCTCTACCTCTGTGTGAGGGATGGTCTTACCTCACTAACTCTGTGCGAGGGACGGTCTTACCTCTCTACCTCTATGTGAGGAATGGTCTTACCTCTCTTCTCTGTGTGAGGGATGGTCTTACCTCTCTACCTCTGTGTGAGGGATGGTCTCACCTCTCTACCTCTGTGTGAGGAATAGTGTTACCTCTCTACCTCTGTGCGAGGGACGGCCTTATTTAGCTAACTCTGTGTGAGGGATAGTCTGACCTCTCTACCTCTGTGTGAGGGATAGTCTTACCTCGCTAACTCTGTGTGAGGGACGGTCTTACCTCTCTACCTCTATGTGAGGGATGGTCTTACCTCTCTACCTCTGTTTGAGGGATGGTCTTACCTCGCTCCTCCTCCGATGGTCTTACATCTCTCTCTCCGTCTGAGGGATGGTCTTACATCTTTCTCTCTCTCTGTGTGAGGGATGATCTTACCTCGCTCCACCTCCGATGGTCTTATATCTCTCTCTCCGTGTGAGGGATAGTCTTACATCTTTCTCTCTCTCTGTGTGAGGGATGGTCTTACCTCGCTCCACCTCCTATGGTCTTACATCTCTTTCTCCGTGTGAGGGATGGTCTTACATCTTTCTCTCTCTCCGTGTAAGGGATGGTCTTACATCTTTCTCTCTCTCTGTGTGAGGGATGGTCTTACCCCGCTCCACCTCCGTGTGATGGATGGTCTTACCCCGCTCCACCTCCGTGTGATGGATGGTCTTACCTCTCTACACCTTCGATGGTCTTACATCTCTCTCTCCGCGTGAGGGATGATGTTACATCTTTCTCTCTCTCTGTGTGAGGGATGGTCTTACCTGTCTACCTCTGCGTGATATGTGGAAAAATAGCTATTCGTATAAACTTTATTGGCCTGATATTATTTTTGCATACATACGTTAATAATCTTAGAGCCAAAGAAAAACAACAAAGTCTCTCACCCTTTCAATATAAATATGAAAGTGAAAGTCTTTGGTTATGTATTTTTTTTTGTTGCTTACTGAAAATGTTTTTAATCACTGTGGAATAAGGGAATTTCCACCTTATCTTTATATACAGTATTTATTCAGAGTTAGCAAGAGATTGAGTTTAGTACATAACACAATGGCACTGAGTTAAGTACATACTAGGTCTCCTCTGAGTGAGGATGAGAGTAAAATGGCAAATGAATCCAAACAGAGAACCCTGAATATTCTCACTGATTCACTGAGGAAGAAGGAAAGTCGGTTGGTGGAGTCTTACCTCTCTACATCTGTGCGAGGCATGGTCTTACCTCTCTACTTCTATGTGAGGGATGGTCTTACCTCTCTACTTTTGTGTAAGGGATGGTCTTACCTCACTACTTCTGTGTGAGGGATGGTCTTACCTCTCTTCCTCTGTGTGAGGGATGGTCTTACCTCTCTACTTCGTTGTGAGGGAGGGTCTTACCTCTCTTCCTCTGTGTGAGGGATGGTCTTACCTCTCTACTTCGTTGTGAGGGAGGGTCTTACCTCTCTTCCTCTGTGTGAGGGATGGTCTTACCTCTCTTCTTCTGTGTGAGGGATGGTCTTACCTCTCTAGTCTTTTGTGAGGGATGGTCTTACCTCTCTACTTTGGTGTGAGGGATGGTCTTACCTCTCTACTTCTGTGTGAGGGATGGTCTTACCTCTCTACCTCTGTGTTAGGGCTGGTCTTACCTGTCTACCTCTGTGTGAGGGATGGTCTTACCTCTCTACTTCGATGTGAGGGCTGGTCTTACCTCTCTTTCTCTGTGTGAGGGATGGTCTTACCTCTCTACTTCGTTGTGAGGGATGGTCTTACCTCTCTACTTTAGTATGAGGGATAGTCTTCCCTCTTTACCTCTATGTGAGGGATGGTCTTATCTTTCTACCTCTGTGTAAGGGATGGTCATACCTCTCTACTTCTGTGTGAGGGATGGTCTTACCTCTCTTCCTCTGTGTGAGGGATGGTCTTACCTCTCCACTTCTGTGTGAGGGATGATCTTACATCTCTACGTCTGTGTGAGGGATGATCTTACCTGTCTACCTTTCTGTGAGATGTGGAAAAATAGCTATGAGTATAAACTTTATGAAATGAAGAACTCCACTAATGGATTGGCCTGAATTGTCATGATAATTCCATCTCTCTCTCCATGTGAGGGGTGGTCTTACCTCTCTTCCTCTGTGTGAGGGATAGTCTGACCTCGCTAACTCTGTGTGAGGGACAGTCTTACCTCGCTAACTCTGTGTGAGGGACAGTCTTATCTCGCTAACTCTGTGGGAGGGATAGTCTGACCTCGCTAACTCTGTGTGAGGGATGGTCTTACCTCGCTCCACTTCCGATGGTCTTACATCTCTCTCTCCGTGTGAGGGATTGTCTTACATCTTTCTCTCTCTCCGTGTGAGGGATGGTCTTACCTCGCTCCACCTCTGATGGTCTTACATCTCTCTCTTCGTGTGAGGGATAGTCTTACATCTTTCTCTCTCTCCGTGTGAGGGATGGTCTTACCTCGCTCCACCTCCGATGGTCTTACATCTCTCTCTCCGTGTGAGGCATGGTCTTACATCTTTCTCTCTCTCCGTGTAAGGGATGGTCCTACATCTTTCTCTCTCTCTGTGTAAGGGATGGTCTTACCCCGCTCCACCTCCGTGTGAGGGATGGTCTTACCTCTCTACACCTCTGATGGTCTTACATCTCTCTCTCCGTGTGAGAGATTGTCTTACATCTTTCTCTCTCTCTGTGTGAGGGATTGTCTTACCTGTCTACCTCTGCGTGAGATGTGGAAAAATAGCTATTCGTATAAACTTTATGAAATGAAGAACTCCACTCATGGATTGGCCTGATATTATTTTTGCATACACACGTTAATAATCTTAGAGCCAAAGAAAAACAACAAAGTCTCTCAACCTTTCAATATAAATATGAAAGTGAAAGTACTTGGTTATGTATTTTTTTTTTTTTGCTTACTGAAAATGTTTTTAATCACTGTGGAATAAGGGAATTTCCACCTTATCTTTATATACAGTATTTAAACAGAGTTAGCAAGAGATTGAGTTTAGTACATAACACAATGGCATTGAGTTTAGTACATACAAGGTCTCCTCTGAGTGAGGATGAGAGTAAAATGGCAAATGAATCCAAACAGAGAACCCTGAATATTCTCACTGATTCACTGAGGAAGAAGGAAAGTCGGTTGGTGGAGTCTTACCTCTCTACATCTGTGCGAGGCATGGTCTTACCTCTCTACCTCTATGTGAGGGATGGTCTTTCCTCTCTACTTTTGTGTAAGGGATGGTCTTACCTCTCTACTTCTGTGTGAGGGATGGTCTTACCTCTTTACTTCTATGTGAGGGATGGTCTTACCTCTCTACTTTTGTGTAAGGGATGGTCTTACCTCACTACTTCTGTGTGAGGGATGGTCTTACCTCTCTTCCTCTGTGTGAGGGATGGTCTTACCTCTCTACTTCGTTGTGAGGGAGGGTCTTACCTCTCTTCCTCTGTGTGAGGGATGGTCTTACCTCTCTACTTCGTTGTGAGGGAGGGTCTTACCTCTCTTCCTCTGTGTGAGGGATGGTCTTACCTCTCTTCTTCTGTGTTAGGGATGGTCTTACCTCTATTCCTCTGTGTGAGGGATGGTCTTACCTCTCTAGTCTGTTGTGAGGGATGGTCTTACCTCTCTACTTTGGTGTGAGGGATGGTCCTACCTCTCTACTTCTGTGTGAGGGATGGTCTTACCTCTCTACCTCTGTGTTAGGGCTGGTCTTACCTGTCTACCTCTGTGTGAGGGATGGTCTTACCTCTCTACTTCGATTTGAGGGCTGGTCTTACCTCTCTTTCTCTGTGTGAGGGATGGTCTTACCTCTCTACTTCGTTGTGAGGGATGGTCTTACCTCTCTACTTTGGTGTGAGGGATAGTCTTCCCTCTTTACCTTTATGTGAGGGATGGTCTTATCTTTCTACCTCTGTGTAAGGGATGGTCATACCTCTCTACTTCTGTGTGAGGGATGGTCTTACCTCTCTTCCTCTGTGTGAGGGATGGTCTTACCTCTCTACTTCGTTGTGAGGGAGGGTCTTACCTCTCTTCCTCTGTGTGAGGGATTGTCTTATCTCTCTTCTTCTGTGTGAGGGATGGTCTTACCTCTCTTCCTCTGTGTGAGGGATGGTCTTACCTCTCAACTCCGTTGTGAGGGATGGTCTTTCCTCTCTACTTTGGTGTGAGGGATCGTCTTACCTCTCTACCTCTGTGTGAGGGATGGGCTGACCTCTCTACCTCTGTGCGAGGGATGGTCTTACCTCTCTACCTCTGTGCAAAGGGACAGTCTTACCTTTCTTCCTCTGTGTGAGGTATAGTCTTAACTCGCTAACTCTGTGTGAGGGATAGTCGGAACTCGCTAACTCTGTGTGAGGGATAGTCTTATCTCACTAACTCTGTGTGAGGGACGATCTTATCTTGCTAACTCTGTGTGAGGGATAGTCTGACCTCGTTAACTCTGAAGGATAGTCTTATCCCGCTAACTCTTTGTGAGGGATAGTCTTATCTAGCTAACACTGTGTGAGGGATAGTCTTATCTCTTTAACTCTGTGTGAGGGACAGTCTTATCTCGCTAACTCTGTGTGAGGGACAGTCTTATCTCCCTAACTCTGTGTGAGGGATAGTCTGACCTTGCTAACTCTGTGTGAGGGATGGTCTTACCTCGCTCCACCTCCGATGGTCTTACATCTCTCTCTCCATGTTAGGGATTGTCTTACATCTTTCTCTCTCTCCGTGTGAGGGATGGTCTTACCTCGCTCCACCTCCGATGGTCTTACATCTCTCTCTCCATGTGAGGGATGGTCTTACATCTTTCTCTCTCTCTGATCTTACCTCGCTCCACTTCCGATGGTCTTACATCTCTCTCTCCGTGTTAGGGATTGTCTTACATCTTTCTCTCTCTCCGTGTGAGGGATGGTCTTACCTCGCTCCACCTCCGATGGTCTTACATCTCTCTCTCCGTGTGAGGGATAGTCTTACATCTTTCTCTTTCTCCGTGTGAGGGATGGTCTTACCTCGGTCCACCTCCTATGGTCTTACATCTCTCTCTCTATGTGAGGGATGGTCTTACCTCTCTACTTCATTGTGAGAGAGGGTCTTTACTCTCTTCCTCTGTGTGAGGGATTGTCTTACCTCTCTTCTTCTGTGAGAGGCATGGTCTTACCTCTCTTCCTTTGTGTGAGGGATGGTCTTACCTCTCTACTTTGGTGTGAGGGATGGTCTTACCTCTCTACCTCTGTGTGAGGGATGGTCTTACCTCACTAACTCTGTGCGAGGGACGGTCTTACCTCTCTACCTCTATGTGAGGAATGGTCTTACCTCTCTTCTCTGTGTGAGGGATGGTCTTACCTCTCTACCTCTGTGTGAGGGATGGTCTCACCTCTCTACCTCTGTGTGAGGAATAGTGTTACCTCTCTACCTCTGTGCGAGGGACGGCCTTATTTAGCTAACTCTGTGTGAGGGATAGTCTGACCTCTCTACCTCTGTGTGAGGGATAGTCTTACCTCGCTAACTCTGTGTGAGGGACGGTCTTACCTCTCTACCTCTATGTGAGGGATGGTCTTACCTCTCTACCTCTGTTTGAGGGATGGTCTTACCTCGCTCCTCCTCCGATGGTCTTACATCTCTCTCTCCGTCTGAGGGATGGTCTTACATCTTTCTCTCTCTCTGTGTGAGGGATGATCTTACCTCGCTCCACCTCCGATGGTCTTATATCTCTCTCTCCGTGTGAGGGATAGTCTTACATCTTTCTCTCTCTCTGTGTGAGGGATGGTCTTACCTCGCTCCACCTCCTATGGTCTTACATCTCTTTCTCCGTGTGAGGGATGGTCTTACATCTTTCTCTCTCTCCGTGTAAGGGATGGTCTTACATCTTTCTCTCTCTCTGTGTGAGGGATGGTCTTACCCCGCTCCACCTCCGTGTGATGGATGGTCTTACCCCGCTCCACCTCCGTGTGATGGATGGTCTTACCTCTCTACACCTTCGATGGTCTTACATCTCTCTCTCCGCGTGAGGGATGATGTTACATCTTTCTCTCTCTCTGTGTGAGGGATGGTCTTACCTGTCTACCTCTGCGTGATATGTGGAAAAATAGCTATTCGTATAAACTTTATTGGCCTGATATTATTTTTGCATACATACGTTAATAATCTTAGAGCCAAAGAAAAACAACAAAGTCTCTCACCCTTTCAATATAAATATGAAAGTGAAAGTCTTTGGTTATGTATTTTTTTTTGTTGCTTACTGAAAATGTTTTTAATCACTGTGGAATAAGGGAATTTCCACCTTATCTTTATATACAGTATTTATTCAGAGTTAGCAAGAGATTGAGTTTAGTACATAACACAATGGCACTGAGTTAAGTACATACTAGGTCTCCTCTGAGTGAGGATGAGAGTAAAATGGCAAATGAATCCAAACAGAGAACCCTGAATATTCTCACTGATTCACTGAGGAAGAAGGAAAGTCGGTTGGTGGAGTCTTACCTCTCTACATCTGTGCGAGGCATGGTCTTACCTCTCTACTTCTATGTGAGGGATGGTCTTACCTCTCTACTTTTGTGTAAGGGATGGTCTTACCTCACTACTTCTGTGTGAGGGATGGTCTTACCTCTCTTCCTCTGTGTGAGGGATGGTCTTACCTCTCTACTTCGTTGTGAGGGAGGGTCTTACCTCTCTTCCTCTGTGTGAGGGATGGTCTTACCTCTCTACTTCGTTGTGAGGGAGGGTCTTACCTCTCTTCCTCTGTGTGAGGGATGGTCTTACCTCTCTTCTTCTGTGTGAGGGATGGTCTTACCTCTCTAGTCTTTTGTGAGGGATGGTCTTACCTCTCTACTTTGGTGTGAGGGATGGTCTTACCTCTCTACTTCTGTGTGAGGGATGGTCTTACCTCTCTACCTCTGTGTTAGGGCTGGTCTTACCTGTCTACCTCTGTGTGAGGGATGGTCTTACCTCTCTACTTCGATGTGAGGGCTGGTCTTACCTCTCTTTCTCTGTGTGAGGGATGGTCTTACCTCTCTACTTCGTTGTGAGGGATGGTCTTACCTCTCTACTTTAGTATGAGGGATAGTCTTCCCTCTTTACCTCTATGTGAGGGATGGTCTTATCTTTCTACCTCTGTGTAAGGGATGGTCATACCTCTCTACTTCTGTGTGAGGGATGGTCTTACCTCTCTTCCTCTGTGTGAGGGATGGTCTTACCTCTCTACTTCGTTGTGAGGGAGGGTCTTACCTCTCTTCCTCTGTGTGAGGGATTGTCTTACCTCTCTTCTTCTGTGTGAGGGATGGTCTTACCTCTCTTCCTCTGTGTGAGGGATGGTCTTACCTCTCAACTCCGTTGTGAGGGATGGTCTTTCCTCTCTACTTTGGTGTGAGGGATCGTCTTACCTCTCTACCTCTGTGTGAGGGATGGGCTTACCTCTCTACCTCTGTGCGAGGGATGGTCTTACCTCTCTACCTCTGTGCAAAGGGACAGTCTTACCTCTCTTCCTCTGTGTGAGGTATAGTCTTAACTCGGTAACTCTGTGTGAGGGACAGTCTTATCTCGCTAACTCTGTGTGAGGGACAGTCTTATCTCGCTAACTCTGTGTGAGGGATAGTCGGAACTCGCTAACTCTGTGTGAGGGATGGTCTTACCTCGCTCCACTTCCGATGGTCTTACATCTCTCTCTCCGTGTGAGGGATTGTCTTACATCTTTCTCTCTCTCTGTGTGAGGGATGATCTTACCTCACTCCACCTCCGATGGTCTTACATCTCTCTCTCCGTGTGAGGGATGGTCTTACATCTTTCTCTCTCTCTGTGTGAGGGATGATCTTACCTCGCTCCACCTCCGATGGTCTTACATCTCTCTCTCCGTGTGAGGGATAGTCTTACATCTTTCTCTCTCTCTGTGTGAGGGATGGTCTTACCTCGCTCCACCTCCTATGGTCTTACATCTCTTTCTCCGTGTGAGGGATGGTCTTACATCTTTCTCTCTCTCCGTGTAAGGGATGGTCTTACATCTTTCTCTCTCTCTGTGTGAGGGATGGTCTTACCCCGCTCCACCTCCGTGTGATGGATGGTCTTACCCCGCTCCACCTCCGTGTGATGGATGGTCTTACCTCTCTACACCTTCGATGGTCTTACATCTCTCTCTCCGCGTGAGGGATGATGTTACATCTTTCTCTCTCTCTGTGTGAGGGATGGTCTTACCTGTCTACCTCTGCGTGATATGTGGAAAAATAGCTATTCGTATAAACTTTATTGGCCTGATATTATTTTTGCATACACACGTTAATAATCTTAGAGCCAAAGAAAAACAACAAAGTCTCTCACCCTTTCAATATAAATATGAAAGTGAAAGTCTTTGGTTATGTATTTTTTTTTTGTTGCTTACTGAAAATGTTTTTAATCACTGTGGAATAAGGGAATTTCCACCTTATCTTTATATACAGTATTTATACAGAGTTAGCAAGAGATTGAGTTTAGTACATAACACAATGGCACTGAGTTAAGTACATACTAGGTCTCCTCTGAGTGAGGATGAGAGTAAAATGGCAAATGAATCCAAACAGAGAACCCTGAATATTCTCACTGATGCACTGAGGAAGAAGGAAAGTCTGTTGGTGGAGTCTTACCTCTCTACTTCTGTGTGAAGGATGGTCTTACCTTTTCTACTTCTGTGTGAGGGATGGTCTTACCTCCCTACTTCTGTGTGAATGATGGTCTTACCTCTCTACCTCTGTGTGAGGGCTGGTCTTACCTGTCTACCTCTGTGTGAGGGATGGTCTTATCTCTCTACTTCGTTGTGAGGGATGGTCTTACCTCTCTACCTCTGGGCGAGGGATGGTCTTACCTCTCTTCCTCTGTGTGAGGGGTGGTCTTACCTCTCTACTTCGTTGTGAGGGATGGTCTTACCTCTCTACTTTGGTGTGAGGGATGGTCTTACCTCTTTACCTCTGTGTGAGGGATGGTCTTACCTCTCTACCTCTGTGTAAGGGATGGTCTTACCTCTACTTCTGTGTGAGGGCTGGTCTTACCTCTCTTCCTCTGTGTGAGGGATGGTCTTACCTCTCTACTTCGTTGTGAGAGAGGGTCTTACCTCTCTTCCTCTGTGTGAGGGACGGTCTCACCTCTCTTCTTCTGGGTGAGGGATGGTCTTACCTCTCTTCCTCTGTGTGAGGGATGGTCTTACCTCTCTACTTTGGTGTGAGGGATGGTCTTACCTCTCTACCTCTGTGTGAGGGATGGTCTTACCTCTCTTCCTCTGTGTAAGGTATGGTCTTACCTCGCTACTTCTGTGTGAGGGATGGTCTTATCTCTCTACCTCTGTGTGAGGGATGGTCTTACCTCTCTACCTCTGTGTGAGGGATGGTCTTACCTCTCTATCTCTGTGTGACGGACGGTCTTACAGCTCTACCTCGGTGCGAGTGATGGTCTTACCTCTCTATCTCTGTGTAAGGGATAGTCTTATCTCGCTAACTCTGTGCGAGGGATGGTCTAACCTCTCTACCTCTGTGCGAGGGATGGTCTTACCTCTCTACCTCTGTGCGAGGGACGGTCTTACCTCTCTACCTCTGTGCAAGGGACGGTCTTACCTCTCTACCTCTGTTCACATAATGGACGTGATTTACTGTGGTGCAGAGGTTTAAGTGACACAGAAAAGGTCCCAGTTATTGCAGAAATTAAAAGTACATATGGAGGAAAAACATAATTTCAATTGTAGTGGTTAAAAAAGTGAAACTGAAATATCCACCTCCTAATTCTATGGCTTTATTAACTGGAATTAATTAAGATTAGCAGTGGGATTAATAAAGAAGAAACCATGCCCTGTTGAAAGACAATAATAGTGACAGTGAAGTTTAAAATTAAATTGTTTTAATTGTACTGTTTATATATATATATATATATATATAGCAGCAGAAATGCATCTTACTTTTTAGCGGAAGTTGGGGAACTTCAGTGAGAGAAAAAATAGCTATGAGTATAAACTTTATGAAATGAAGACTTTCACTCATGGATTGGCCTGAAACTTCATGATAGTTCTTATACTCTTCATTTATCTCCCAGTTGATATCTCACGTTTCATGTTCAGAGTTAGCAAATAACCAAAAGATTCTTGTTGCATACACACGTTAATAATCTTAGAGCCAAAGAAAAACAACAAAGTCTCTCAACCTTTCAATATAAATATGAAAGTGAAAGTACTTGGTTATGTATTTTTTTTTTTTTGCTTACTGAAAATGTTTTTAATCACTGTGGAATAAGGGAATTTCCACCTTATCTTTATATACAGTATTTAAACAGAGTTAGCAAGAGATTGAGTTTAGTACATAACACAATGGCATTGAGTTTAGTACATACAAGGTCTCCTCTGAGTGAGGATGAGAGTAAAATGGCAAATGAATCCAAACAGAGAACCCTGAATATTCTCACTGATTCACTGAGGAAGAAGGAAAGTCGGTTGGTGGAGTCTTACCTCTCTACATCTGTGCGAGGCATGGTCTTACCTCTCTACCTCTATGTGAGGGATGGTCTTTCCTCTCTACTTTTGTGTAAGGGATGGTTTTACCTCTCTACTTCTGTGTGAGGGATGGTCTTACCTCTTTACTTCTATGTGAGGGATGGTCTTACCTCTCTACTTTTGTGTAAGGGATGGTCTTACCTCACTACTTCTGTGTGAGGGATGGTCTTACCTCTCTTCCTCTGTGTGAGGGATGGTCTTACCTCTCTACTTCGTTGTGAGGGAGGGTCTTACCTCTCTTCCTCTGTGTGAGGGATGGTCTTACCTCTCTACTTCGTTGTGAGGGAGGGTCTTACCTCTCTTCCTCTGTGTGAGGGATGGTCTTACCTCTCTTCTTCTGTGTTAGGGATGGTCTTACCTCTATTCCTCTGTGTGAGGGATGGTCTTACCTCTCTAGTCTTTTGTGAGGGATGGTCTTACCTCTCTACTTTGGTGTGAGGGATGGTCCTACCTCTCTACTTCTGTGTGAGGGATGGTCTTACCTCTCTACCTCTGTGTGAGGGCTGGTCTTACCTCTCTACCTCTGTGTGAGGGATGGTCTTACCTCTCTACTTCGATTTGAGGGCTGGTCTTACCTCTCTTTCTCTGTGTGAGGGATGGTCTTACCTCTCTACTTCGTTGTGAGGGATGGTCTTACCTCTCTACTTTGGTGTGAGGGATAGTCTTCCCTCTTTACCTTTATGTGAGGGATGGTCTTATCTTTCTACCTCTGTGTAAGGGATGGTCATACCTCTCTACTTCTGTGTGAGGGATGGTCTTACCTCTCTTCCTCTGTGTGAGGGATGGTCTTACCTCTCTACTTCGTTGTGAGGGAGGGTCTTACCTCTCTTCCTCTGTGTGAGGGATGGTCTTACCTCTCTTCTTCTGTGTGAGGGATGGTCTTACCTCTCTTCCTCTGTGTGAGGGATGGTCTTACCTCTCAACTCCGTTGTGAGGGATGGTCTTTCCTCTCTACTTTGGTGTGAGGGATCGTCTTACCTCTCTACCTCTGTGTGAGGGATGGGCTGACCTCTCTACCTCTGTGCGAGGGATGGTCTTACCTCTCTACCTCTGTGCAAAGGGACAGTCTTACCTTTCTTCCTCTGTGTGAGGTATAGTCTTAACTCGCTAACTCTGTGTGAGGGATAGTCGGAACTCGCTAACTCTGTGTGAGGGATAGTCTTATCTCACTAACTCTGTGTGAGGGACGATCTTATCTTGCTAACTCTGTGTGAGGGATAGTCTGACCTCGTTAACTCTGAAGGATAGTCTTATCCCGCTAACTCTTTGTGAGGGATAGTCTTATCTAGCTAACACTGTGTGAGGGATAGTCTTATCTCTTTAACTCTGTGTGAGGGACAGTCTTATCTCGCTAACTCTGTGTGAGGGACAGTCTTATCTCCCTAACTCTGTGTGAGGGATAGTCTGACCTTGCTAACTCTGTGTGAGGGATGGTCTTACCTCGCTCCACCTCCGATGGTCTTACATCTCTCTCTCCATGTTAGGGATTGTCTTACATCTTTCTCTCTCTCCGTGTGAGGGATGGTCTTACCTCGCTCCACCTCCGATGGTCTTACATCTCTCTCTCCATGTGAGGGATGGTCTTACATCTTTCTCTCTCTCTGATCTTACCTCGCTCCACTTCCGATGGTCTTACATCTCTCTCTCCGTGTTAGGGATTGTCTTACATCTTTCTCTCTCTCCGTGTGAGGGATGGTCTTACCTCGCTCCACCTCCGATGGTCTTACATCTCTCTCTCCGTGTGAGGGATAGTCTTACATCTTTCTCTTTCTCCGTGTGAGGGATGGTCTTACCTCGGTCCACCTCCTATGGTCTTACATCTCTCTCTCTATGTGAGGGATGGTCTTACCTCTCTACTTCATTGTGAGAGAGGGTCTTTACTCTCTTCCTCTGTGTGAGGGATTGTCTTACCTCTCTTCTTCTGTGAGAGGCATGGTCTTACCTCTCTTCCTTTGTGTGAGGGATGGTCTTACCTCTCTACTTTGGTGTGAGGGATGGTCTTACCTCTCTACCTCTGTGTGAGGGATGGTCTTACCTCACTAACTCTGTGCGAGGGACGGTCTTACCTCTCTACCTCTATGTGAGGAATGGTCTTACCTCTCTTCTCTGTGTGAGGGATGGTCTTACCTCTCTACCTCTGTGTGAGGGATGGTCTCACCTCTCTACCTCTGTGTGAGGAATAGTGTTACCTCTCTACCTCTGTGCGAGGGACGGCCTTATTTAGCTAACTCTGTGTGAGGGATAGTCTGACCTCTCTACCTCTGTGTGAGGGATAGTCTTACCTCGCTAACTCTGTGTGAGGGACGGTCTTACCTCTCTACCTCTATGTGAGGGATGGTCTTACCTCTCTACCTCTGTTTGAGGGATGGTCTTACCTCGCTCCTCCTCCGATGGTCTTACATCTCTCTCTCCGTCTGAGGGATGGTCTTACATCTTTCTCTCTCTCTGTGTGAGGGATGATCTTACCTCGCTCCACCTCCGATGGTCTTATATCTCTCTCTCCGTGTGAGGGATAGTCTTACATCTTTCTCTCTCTCTGTGTGAGGGATGGTCTTACCTCGCTCCACCTCCTATGGTCTTACATCTCTTTCTCCGTGTGAGGGATGGTCTTACATCTTTCTCTCTCTCCGTGTAAGGGATGGTCTTACATCTTTCTCTCTCTCTGTGTGAGGGATGGTCTTACCCCGCTCCACCTCCGTGTGATGGATGGTCTTACCCCGCTCCACCTCCGTGTGATGGATGGTCTTACCTCTCTACACCTTCGATGGTCTTACATCTCTCTCTCCGCGTGAGGGATGATGTTACATCTTTCTCTCTCTCTGTGTGAGGGATGGTCTTACCTGTCTACCTCTGCGTGATATGTGGAAAAATAGCTATTCGTATAAACTTTATTGGCCTGATATTATTTTTGCATACATACGTTAATAATCTTAGAGCCAAAGAAAAACAACAAAGTCTCTCACCCTTTCAATATAAATATGAAAGTGAAAGTCTTTGGTTATGTATTTTTTTTTGTTGCTTACTGAAAATGTTTTTAATCACTGTGGAATAAGGGAATTTCCACCTTATCTTTATATACAGTATTTATTCAGAGTTAGCAAGAGATTGAGTTTAGTACATAACACAATGGCACTGAGTTAAGTACATACTAGGTCTCCTCTGAGTGAGGATGAGAGTAAAATGGCAAATGAATCCAAACAGAGAACCCTGAATATTCTCACTGATTCACTGAGGAAGAAGGAAAGTCGGTTGGTGGAGTCTTACCTCTCTACATCTGTGCGAGGCATGGTCTTACCTCTCTACTTCTATGTGAGGGATGGTCTTACCTCTCTACTTTTGTGTAAGGGATGGTCTTACCTCACTACTTCTGTGTGAGGGATGGTCTTACCTCTCTTCCTCTGTGTGAGGGATGGTCTTACCTCTCTACTTCGTTGTGAGGGAGGGTCTTACCTCTCTTCCTCTGTGTGAGGGATGGTCTTACCTCTCTACTTCGTTGTGAGGGAGGGTCTTACCTCTCTTCCTCTGTGTGAGGGATGGTCTTACCTCTCTTCTTCTGTGTGAGGGATGGTCTTACCTCTCTAGTCTTTTGTGAGGGATGGTCTTACCTCTCTACTTTGGTGTGAGGGATGGTCTTACCTCTCTACTTCTGTGTGAGGGATGGTCTTACCTCTCTACCTCTGTGTTAGGGCTGGTCTTACCTGTCTACCTCTGTGTGAGGGATGGTCTTACCTCTCTACTTCGATGTGAGGGCTGGTCTTACCTCTCTTTCTCTGTGTGAGGGATGGTCTTACCTCTCTACTTCGTTGTGAGGGATGGTCTTACCTCTCTACTTTAGTATGAGGGATAGTCTTCCCTCTTTACCTCTATGTGAGGGATGGTCTTATCTTTCTACCTCTGTGTAAGGGATGGTCATACCTCTCTACTTCTGTGTGAGGGATGGTCTTACCTCTCTTCCTCTGTGTGAGGGATGGTCTTACCTCTCTACTTCGTTGTGAGGGAGGGTCTTACCTCTCTTCCTCTGTGTGAGGGATTGTCTTACCTCTCTTCTTCTGTGTGAGGGATGGTCTTACCTCTCTTCCTCTGTGTGAGGGATGGTCTTACCTCTCAACTCCGTTGTGAGGGATGGTCTTTCCTCTCTACTTTGGTGTGAGGGATCGTCTTACCTCTCTACCTCTGTGTGAGGGATGGGCTTACCTCTCTACCTCTGTGCGAGGGATGGTCTTACCTCTCTACCTCTGTGCAAAGGGACAGTCTTACCTCTCTTCCTCTGTGTGAGGTATAGTCTTAACTCGGTAACTCTGTGTGAGGGACAGTCTTATCTCGCTAACTCTGTGTGAGGGACAGTCTTATCTCGCTAACTCTGTGTGAGGGATAGTCGGAACTCGCTAACTCTGTGTGAGGGATGGTCTTACCTCGCTCCACTTCCGATGGTCTTACATCTCTCTCTCCGTGTGAGGGATTGTCTTACATCTTTCTCTCTCTCTGTGTGAGGGATGATCTTACCTCACTCCACCTCCGATGGTCTTACATCTCTCTCTCCGTGTGAGGGATGGTCTTACATCTTTCTCTCTCTCTGTGTGAGGGATGATCTTACCTCGCTCCACCTCCGATGGTCTTACATCTCTCTCTCCGTGTGAGGGATAGTCTTACATCTTTCTCTCTCTCTGTGTGAGGGATGGTCTTACCTCGCTCCACCTCCTATGGTCTTACATCTCTTTCTCCGTGTGAGGGAACGTCTTACATCTTTCTCTCTCTCCGTGTAAGGGATGGTCTTACATCTTTCTCTCTCTCTGTGTGAGGGATGGTCTTACCCCGCTCCACCTCCGTGTGATGGATGGTCTTACCCCGCTCCACCTCCGTGTGATGGATGGTCTTACCTCTCTACACCTTCGATGGTCTTACATCTCTCTCTCCGCGTGAGGGATGATGTTACATCTTTCTCTCTCTCTGTGTGAGGGATGGTCTTACCTGTCTACCTCTGCGTGATATGTGGAAAAATAGCTATTCGTATAAACTTTATTGGCCTGATATTATTTTTGCATACACACGTTAATAATCTTAGAGCCAAAGAAAAACAACAAAGTCTCTCACCCTTTCAATATAAATATGAAAGTGAAAGTCTTTGGTTATGTATTTTTTTTTTGTTGCTTACTGAAAATGTTTTTAATCACTGTGGAATAAGGGAATTTCCACCTTATCTTTATATACAGTATTTATACAGAGTTAGCAAGAGATTGAGTTTAGTACATAACACAATGGCACTGAGTTAAGTACATACTAGGTCTCCTCTGAGTGAGGATGAGAGTAAAATGGCAAATGAATCCAAACAGAGAACCCTGAATATTCTCACTGATGCACTGAGGAAGAAGGAAAGTCTGTTGGTGGAGTCTTACCTCTCTACTTCTGTGTGAAGGATGGTCTTACCTTTTCTACTTCTGTGTGAGGGATGGTCTTACCTCCCTACTTCTGTGTGAATGATGGTCTTACCTCTCTACCTCTGTGTGAGGGCTGGTCTTACCTGTCTACCTCTGTGTGAGGGATGGTCTTATCTCTCTACTTCGTTGTGAGGGATGGTCTTACCTCTCTACCTCTGGGCGAGGGATGGTCTTACCTCTCTTCCTCTGTGTGAGGGGTGGTCTTACCTCTCTACTTCGTTGTGAGGGATGGTCTTACCTCTCTACTTTGGTGTGAGGGATGGTCTTACCTCTTTACCTCTGTGTGAGGGATGGTCTTACCTCTCTACCTCTGTGTAAGGGATGGTCTTACCTCTACTTCTGTGTGAGGGCTGGTCTTACCTCTCTTCCTCTGTGTGAGGGATGGTCTTACCTCTCTACTTCGTTGTGAGAGAGGGTCTTACCTCTCTTCCTCTGTGTGAGGGACGGTCTCACCTCTCTTCTTCTGGGTGAGGGATGGTCTTACCTCTCTTCCTCTGTGTGAGGGATGGTCTTACCTCTCTACTTTGGTGTGAGGGATGGTCTTACCTCTCTACCTCTGTGTGAGGGATGGTCTTACCTCTCTTCCTCTGTGTAAGGTATGGTCTTACCTCGCTACTTCTGTGTGAGGGATGGTCTTATCTCTCTACCTCTGTGTGAGGGATGGTCTTACCTCTCTATCTCTGTGTGACGGACGGTCTTACAGCTCTACCTCGGTGCGAGTGATGGTCTTACCTCTCTATCTCTGTGTAAGGGATAGTCTTATCTCGCTAACTCTGTGCGAGGGATGGTCTAACCTCTCTACCTCTGTGCGAGGGATGGTCTTACCTCTCTACCTCTGTGCGAGGGACGGTCTTACCTCTCTACCTCTGTGCAAGGGACGGTCTTACCTCTCTACCTCTGTTCACATAATGGACGTGATTTACTGTGGTGCAGAGGTTTAAGTGACACAGAAAAGGTCCCAGTTATTGCAGAAATTAAAAGTACATATGGAGGAAAAACATAATTTCAATTGTAGTGGTTAAAAAAGTGAAACTGAAATATCCACCTCCTAATTCTATGGCTTTATTAACTGGAATTAATTAAGATTAGCAGTGGGATTAATAAAGAAGAAACCATGCCCTGTTGAAAGACAATAATAGTGACAGTGAAGTTTAAAATTAAATTGTTTTAATTGTACTGTTTATATATATATATATATATATATATAGCAGCAGAAATGCATCTTACTTTTTAGCGGAAGTTGGGGAACTTCAGTGAGAGAAAAAATAGCTATGAGTATAAACTTTATGAAATGAAGACTTTCACTCATGGATTGGCCTGAAACTTCATGATAGTTCTTATACTCTTCATTTATCTCCCAGTTGATATCTCACGTTTCATGTTCAGAGTTAGCAAATAACCAAAAGATTCTTGTTGCATACACACGTTAATAATCTTAGAGCCAAAGAAAAACAACAAAGTCTCTCAACCTTTCAATATAAATATGAAAGTGAAAGTACTTGGTTATGTCATTTTTTTTGTTTCCTTACTGAAAATGTTTTTAATCTCTGGGGAATAAGGGGATTTCCACCTTATCGTTATTTACAGTATATAAACACAGTTAGCAAGAGATGGAGTTTAGTACTTAACACAATGGCATTGAGTTTATTACATACTATGTCTACTCTGAGTGAGGAAGAGAGTAAACTGGCAAATGAAGCCAAACAGAGAACCATGAATATTCTCACTGATGCATTGAAGAAGAAGGAACGTCTGTTGGTGGAGAGACCAGAAGAACTTGGTGATCTGCCATTTCTGAGAGATGTTCCATTGATCAGTCCAGATCTGGTGCAAGGTTTGATCAATGAACTCAAGATAGTGACCTTTATGAAAGGTAACAGCATGAATATGGAGACTACAAATGCATATTCTGAACCTGATAATAGAATAATGTATTTATGCTTATTATTTTGGAAACAACAGAATTATTTGGGCCATGATTCCCGTCCAGGAACATTAATCTATGAAGTCTCAAATTATTTGGGGTACAAGGATTCAGTTCTCTCAATGAACAGGAAGCATAAAGGTTGTCTACTTACGATGTACGATATTGAGCATTCATTTGAAATATGGATGAGTCATCGTGGAACATACAAAAAAGGTTCCTATTCCTGCTGTGGGGAAAAATCCAGGGATACCTTGTGTGAAGAGTCATATTTGGGTTCCATATTAAGGTAATAACATATGCAATAGTCCCATTACCTCTTCAATCTAGTAAATTTCCTCTTGGATACTATGTGTTAGGTATTTTAATCTGATCCTATCACTATGTGTTAAGGTCATGGCCTTATGTTTGATACAATTAATCAAAATCTTTGTGTTTTAGATTATTTATGATTATAGATTGTGTAAGATTTCTGGTCCGAAGACTAATACATACTGGTTAGGATCCAGAGTGTCAAAGATGCCAGAGGCAAAAGACCAGTGAAAAGGCAGGTTATGGTCAGGCAGCAAAGACTCTCAGTCATACAGGCAGAAGGATTGTAAGGAGGAAGATCATTCCCAAAAGACAAGGAGTGGTTCTCAACGACTCTGGCTCTATAAAGTTTCATAGGTTGTAGTATACAGTAAATCAGGCACCTTGGCAGATGGTATAATGCTAGTGCACTAATAGGAGGAACTCTAACTTAGGTACTGGTGGATATAAATCAGCACTGTAATGAGGCATACGTAGGTGGCTTAGGCAGAAGAGATAGAAAAAGGCTCAGGCTAGGTCACAGCACGTCAGGCAAATGTCTCTGGTAGAAGGGAACTTGTAAGGCATGTACCATGCAAACCAGGATGTGTATATAAGCACAGGACGGGTTGTAACTTGTTTAAATTGGGAAACTGTTTCCTTAATTCGTGTGAGCATTGGGTGTGAATTAACTTTTAACTATGATCTAGGAGAAACATGAAATGAATCACAGTGCAGTTGCTTATGTGTAGAGCTCATGATTGTAACACGGCTTGTGGATTTTGATCTGTCTGTAGGATGTGATTGGAGATGCAAAACTGAATTCAAGTGTGTAAAAGGAGAACTTAAACTATGGGCATCCAGGGCCAGCCTAAATATGTACCGTACTTACACATAGGGTCAAAACTGAGAGCTCTGTCCTGTTGCAATTATGTTTCTTGCATTGTATTTATTTCTCTTTTGTTTCAGATTTCTGCATTATTGTTATTTATTCATTCTAGAAATAAATGAGTTTGCAAAAAGAGTTGGTAAGAAAATGTTTTAGCATAATGAGAATCCTTCTATTTTACCCTTACGCTACAGCACGACTTTGCTTCAGTTTCCTTTTGTTACTGATTTATAGAGTAGTACAGTATTGCCATTGTATTATTACTGTATCTCACAGAAACCACAATGAGATTCTACATAGTTTCTCCAAGCAACCCAAGCAGGATCCATTTTATTGTATGTGTAACTTATGTGAGGTGCTAAGACCTTGCCCGGTGTGCCAAGGAGGTTTGAGCCAGTCTGTGAAGTCATCTTTCATGTAATCATGTGCCAAACAGATAGCAATACAGTGAAACAAGTCTATTATCATTTTTACACGTTATTATCATTATTGGTGTGTTATAGGTCCCTGATGAAAAGCCACTTTTTTAGCTAAAAATGCTAGTTTATTTGGCCAGCTTTGTTGGTGTATTATAAAATATTCCCATCATGTGTTGTCTATATGGTTTAGAGGGGTTAATAATAATCGTTGTGTTTCTGTGACTGAATACCTCTTCCTCTGTAGATTTTGGTTCTGGTTTCTCTCAGGGTTGTGGTGGATTTTCTGTGCCATGTTTTTGGTTCCTATGTGTATGTAACCCATTACTACATTTGTTTAAGGTTATATGTAAGTTTCCTGGATTATTATTATTAGCATGAAAAGTCCCAAAACAAACAAGCTAAATTAGAATAAAATTCATAATTAGTTGTGGCCAATCAGAGGCAGGTACAAGAATGTATCTGTTTCCCTCTCACTGGCTGAGGCAAAGCTGCTCGGGAGGCAGCCCTGATCCTAGCTGATTGGCTAGGACACAACTCCTTGCAGCTCATTGGCTAGGACTCTCTGCCTATATAGGTGCCTTGGGGTTGAAGCTCACACAATACATCTCAAATGTACTTTGAATTACAAATGAACAGAATTTCTCAATTAAATGATTTGATATGAGACGTCCAATCAGACAGAGACTTACACAGGAGATCCCAAAAACTAACATATACCTCAAAATATTGGCCTCCAGATTCCAACCTGGGCAGTAGGTCACAGAGAAAGGGCAAGAAAGTGCACAGCCAGACCCAGGGTTAGACAGAGAAACATGGGGTCAAATGGATATATGGGGGTCTGGGATCCATCTCCTATCTAAATGACCTGAGCGATGTGGACTAGATACTGGAGGCAGAATGGAGCTGAGAGCAGTGCAAATAAAATATTACAGATAATAATTACAGAACAATAATTGTCAAGCTCTTTTCACAAGCAATTAAGGAATAAAGATAGACTAGTGATAAGAAACAGCCAAAATGATGCAAGGTAACTTAAAATGCGTCTGCTGAAAGTAAACTAATAGCTGATTTGGGGATAAAAATAATAGTACAGAAAAAAGCAGTACAATTTTCAAATAATTTTCACTGAATTATGGCCACATGTTTTGATGCTATTATACCACAAGCCCGGTAGGGAAAGAGTAAAATGCACATTTAGTGGTTTAAGATCCTTTACCAATCCCCATACTATCTGTGATGCAGTGGACATCCAAACTCATTGTACTCTGGTACCATGGATCCACTTTAACTATCTCCTGTCCAGTGGGTTGAGGTACAATGAAAACAATTAAATGGAATTCATTGTATTGGGTCTTATTTTACTGCGTTGGCGGCTTGGACCACATGCCTCGGACAGAGGTCTGGGAGCCAATACTGGAAATGACGCACACACAAAAGAGTCTCAGTACAAGCTCATTTATTTGCAGGATGGCAAAAACTTATATACCTGACAGCAAGAAGGCATATCAGAGGAGGTTGCAATTTCAGCAGAAACAGTCTGTGGTTCGTCTAGCAAGTCAGATCACAAGATGTTCTCGGAACATAGATAACAGGAAGCAAGTGGTCATATTCTATGTGTCAGTTACTTTTCCAGTTCCTCAACATAAGGAGAGTTTTTTATTAACCCTTCACATTGGATCTATTTTTTTAATTGCAGCCCCTTCTCCTTTGTGTGGGGGAAAGAGGGTGCAATTTATAAATACATATATTTACGTAGCCATGTAATCCTTACTACTTTCAGTGATTTGTAACATTGTACATGGTGGGGAAAAAAAAATTTTTTTTAGGTTAGATCATTTTTTTGTGTATTGCAATATTAATTTTCATTTCATTTCCACTTCCAAGGTCTGTGAAAAAAATTAAACAACATCAACTGGAAAAGCTTGAACAAGTATTGTAAGTATAACTGTGTTCCCAACATAATTTTTTCCTAGAGGATCTTCTCGGAAGGATGAATGGGGTATAATATAATTGTTTATCATAGGTAGTGTGTTACTTTTTTAAAATAGTAGATACTCTCGGTAGTCAGTATGGCAGTTACATTGCTCTGAGGCTGTGCTCGTTATCGACAATAAATCCAGAGTAGGGATGAGAAAAAGAAGGGAGATTAGAGTAAAACATCAGTGGACTCTTGTAACTGAGACCCTACAAGTGTCCGTGTAAGCTGGGTGTATGTAAAAGGTTTTTTTTATGGATAAAGTTTTTTAATGATACAAGATAATAATACAATATGAACATAATTTAAAGGTATATGAAAGGTTTCTGGATTTTGCTAAGTATATAATATCCATGTGTATCTATTTACTTGTATGTACTTTGTTTTATTAAAAAGTGCTTATAAACTATCTTTTTTTCAAAAATAGCTGGGGGGGATAACTCAACTCTAATCGCAGGACAGGAAGCAGGGGCATATCTACAGTAGGAGCAGCCGGTGCAATGCACCGAGGCACTGCTCTGGTGGGGTGGGGGGGGCTCTGTATTGCTGAAGTGCCCCTCAAAAACATTTCTTTTTATTTCTTTGTTTGAATTCTCAATGCCCCTTCTCACCCCATGAAATTAAAAATTATATATATATAAAGTGGGTTTATGACTTGTCAAAATCCAATCCTTTGCTTTGCTTTAAAGTTGTAGTACAGCTGGCATATGCATTTGAAGGAGCTATGTTATGTATATAGTGGCATTTTGGATTTAGGAGCAAGAATGCATTGTCTGCTCATTTGCATGTCCGCGCCCAATGGCTCAGAATGCATTACAATAACTGTATTTATTTTTAGACTTGCAGATGGACTTACAAATGTATGATTTGTTTCTATATATATATAAATATATATAAATATATATATACATATTTTTTTTTTTATAAATTATGGGTCAAAGTTGTCATGGGAAAAAATACTGTTCCATAGCCCTGGTGCCATCTAATGGCCAAATCTGGTAATGTATGATTAAGTTTAATTTTGCTACTTCTTGTGTCCCCTATTGACCCAACCTCCCCCCCCCCCCCCCCCATCCCTTGGCATGAGGGGATCTGCATGATAGCATTGAGGTAATTGTTTATGATGCCACAAAGGCCAAAAGGACAAACAGTCTGTAATTCTAATTAACACATTAAAACAGCTAGTTAGTACACAGCAGACACTTATTTGCCTAATATTAAACACAGAGAATACTGAACATCTCAGGGATGATTCACTTTAGAATACATTGCTTTAAGAATATTTTTGGGAAGATAGAGTCCATTTTACCATAAAACAGCTTATCCAAGCTATCTGTCACATACTATGAAAAAATCCCACCCAAACCTGAAAACAAAACATTGCCACCCTCCAGGTACTGAATTTTTGGATAATTGTCTTAGTGAATATTTAAAAATCTTTACTAGGTCTTTTCTGAGCGAGGATGAGAGTAAACTGGCAAATGAAGCCAAAGAAAGAACTTTGACCATCCTGACTGATGCTCTGAGGAAGAAGGAAAGTCTATTGGTGGAGAGACCAGAAGAACTTGGTGATCCGTCGTTGCTGAGAGATGTTCCATGGATCAGTTCAGATCTGGTGCAAGGTTTGATCAATGAACTCAATAAAGTGACATTTATGAAGGATGACAACCCACAACCAAACCCTTTATTTGCATATGTCTACCCTGGCTCTAGTCATAGAGTTATTTACTTGTGTCCTTTATTTTGGAAACAACAAGAATACCTGGGGAGCAATTCCCGCATAATAACACTTATCCATGAGGTTTCACATTTTTTGGGGTATGAGCATCATGTTCTTACAACTAATGGAGCAGATGAAGCCCAGAAGCACAGAATACAACCACTTACAATTTATGATATTGAGAAATCTTTTGAAATATGGATGAGTCATCGTGGAACATATACAGAAGGTTCCTATTCCTGCTGTGGGGAAAAATCCAGGGATACCTTGTGTGAAGAGTCATATTTGAGTTCTATATTAAGGTAATAACATATGCAATAGTCCCATTATCTCTTCAGTCTAGTACATTTCCTCTAGGATACTTTCTGTTAAGGTAATGGATTTATGCTTGGTAAAATTAATCAAAAACATTGTGTTTTTATAGTATTTATGATGATAGATTGTGTAAGATGTCTGGTCTGAAGACTAATACATACTGGTTAGGATCCAGAGTGTCAAAGATGCCAGAGGCAAAAGACCAGTCTACAGGCAGGTTATGGTCACGCAGCAATGACTCTCAGTCATACAGGCAGAAGGATTGTCAGAAGGAAGGTCAGTCCCAAAAGACAAGGAGTGGTTCTCAACAACTCTGGCTTAGCAGGATTGTAAAGTATCATGGGTTGAATTATACAGCAAATCAGGTACTGGCAGACTGTATAATACACTGATAGGAGGAACTCTGTATATCAGGTACTGGCAGCTGGTGTAGTGCACTAATAGGAGGAACTCTAACTCAGGTACTGGCGGCTGGTGTAGTGCACTAACAGGAGGAACTCTAACTCAGGCACTGGTGGATGGTGTAGTGCACTAATAGGAGGAACTCCAACTTAGGTACTGGTGGATGGTGTAGTGCACTAATAGGAGGAACTTTAACTTAGGTACTGGTGGATGGTGTAGTGCACTAATAAGATGAACTCTAACTCAGTTACTGGTGGATGGTGTAGTGCACTAATAGGAGGAACTCTAACTAAGGCACTGGCAAATATAAATCAGCACTGTATTGAGGCATGCGTAGGTGGCTTAGGCACAGGATATGGGAAAAGGCTCGGGCTAGGTCACAGCATGTCAGGCAAATGTCTCTGGTAGAAGGGAACTTGTATGAATCATGCAAATCAGGATGTGTATATAAGCACAGGAGGGGTTGTAACTTGTTTAAATTGGGACACTGTTTCCTTAAATCGTGTGAGCATTGGGTGTGAGTTAATTTTGAACTATGATCTAGGAGAAACATGAAATGAATCACAGTGCAGCTGCTTATGTGTAGAGCTCATGATTGTAACACGGCTTGTGGATTTTGATCTGTCTGTAGGATGTGATTGGAGATGCAAAACTGAATTGAGGTGTGTAAAAAGAACTTAAACTATAGGCATCCAGGCCCAGCCTAAATATGTACCGTACTTACACATAGGGTCAAAACTGAGAGCACTGTCCTGTTGCAATTATGTTTCTTGCATTGTATTTGTCTTTTGTTTCAGATTTCTACATTATTGTTATTTAATCATTCTAGAAATAAATGAGTTTGCTAAAAACGTTGGTAAGAAAATGTTTTAGCATAATGAGAATCCTTCTATTTTACCCTTACTCTACAGCACGACTTTGCTTCAGTTTCCTTTTGTTACTGATTTATAGAGTAGTACAGTAATACTTCAAAATATTGGCCTCCAGATTCCAACCTGGGCAGTAGGTCACAGAGAAAGGGCAAGAAAGTGCACAGCCAGACCCAGGGTTAGACAGAGAAACATGGGGATAAATGGATATATGGGGGTCTGGGATCCATCTCCTATCTAACTAAATGACCTGAGAAAGTGGACTAGATACTGGAGGCAGAATGGAGCTGAGAGCAGTGCAAATAAAATATTACAGATAATAATTACAGAAAAATAATTGGCAAGCTCTGTTCACAGGCAATTAAGGAATAGAGATAGACTAGTGATAAGAAACAGCCAAAATCATGCAAGGTAACTTAAAATGCCTCTGCTGAAAGTAAACTAATAGCTGATTTAGGGATAAAAATAATAGTACAGACAAAAGCAGTACAATTTTCAAATAATTGTCACTGAATTATGGCCACATGTTTTGATGCTATTATACCACAAGCCCGGTAGGGAAAGAGTAAAATGCACATTTAGTGGTTTAAGATCCTTTACCAATCCCCACACTATCTGTGATGCAGTGTACATCCAAACTCATTGTACTCTGGTACCATGGATCCACTTTAACTATCTCCTGTCCAGTGGGTTGGGGTGCAATGGAAACATTTAAATGGAATTCATTGGATCTATTTTTTTAATTGCAGCCCCTTCTCCTTTGTGTGGTGGAAAGAGGGTATAAGTGCAATTTATAAATGAATATATTTATGTAGCTATGAAATCCTTACTACTTTCAGTGATTTGTAACATTGTACATGGTGGGGGGAAAAAAATAATTTTTAGGTTAGATCATTTTTTTCTGTATTGCAATATTAGTTTTCATTTCCTTTCTATTTCCAAGGTCTGTGAAAAAAATGAAACATAAACTGGAAAAGCTTGACAAAGTAAGGTAAGTATAACTGTGTTCCCAACAGAATTTTTTCCTAGGGGATCTTCTAGGAAGGATGAATGGGGTGTAATATAATTGTTTATCATAGGTAGTGTATGGCAGTTACATTGCTCTGAGGCTGTGCTCGTTATCGACAATAAATCCAGAGTAGAGATAGGAAAAAGAAGGGAGACGAGAGCAAAACATCAGTGGACTCTTGTAACTGAGACCCTACAAGTGTCCGTGTAAGCTGGGTGTATGTAAAAGTTTTTTTTTATAAATACATTTTTTTTAATGATACAAGATAATAATACAATATGAACATAATTTGAAGGTATATAGAAGGTTTCTGGATTTTGCTAAGTATATAATATCCTTGTGTATCTATTTACTTATTTGTACTTTGTTTTATTAATAAGTGCTTATAAACACTCACGAAGATACACACTCTGTAGTAGTGGCTGTGTAGTGTTTAATACTAACCAATCAGTGACCATCTCTCAGCAACATTCTGCAACATGCTGCTGAGACCTGGTCCCTGATAGGTTAGGACACTACAATGAACATCTAGCTCTACAGGGCTTGTCCCTGCATATGCTGCAGAGGGCAGACCCATGTAGGGACTATTTGTATGATTTTAGGCAGTAAAAACAGAGCTTATAAGCACTGTTTAATAAAAAAAATAAAAAAATACATAAAAGTAAATAGATATGAAAACCCCACAGCTAAACCCCCTGAGGAGCCATACAAAGCCCAGGCCTTGGAGGACAGGGATCAGAGGTCCCCCTGGGAATCCCTAGGAGATAAAGACTGTGCACTATCTGTGAATAGCAACAGCAGCTTGACTACCATATTGTGTTTTGTTCACTTTCTATTCTTGAACCCAATCTGCATACCAACACTGCTACAGCTCTTTTCCTCCTTATATAACTGCCGCAACCGCACCTTGAAGACTGGGTAGGCAAAACAACTTGCCAGGCTCACTGATCAATTTGGATAAAGCAATAGCACCGCCTAGTGGCATACTGAGACCAGTGCGGCTTAAAACTCATTTCAAGTCCTGCACTGAAAAGTTTGCACAGATCACACTTGGTGGGACTCTGATAAGTACACAACCCAGATCTGCTGGGGGCACTGAACTGCGGGGCATATCAGCCTAAGGAGATGTAGCTGAAGGAGCCGAGCACAGTTCCCACCGGCAGGGCCTGAGAGATGCCAAGATCTCAGTACAGAATCTAGATATGAACAGACAAGACAGACTACAACAGACCTAAATACTTGAGAGGTAAAAGCTAATACCGAGTGACCCCCCCAGTGGAATCCACCCGTGGTCTGGACACTCAATGGCTACCCCGGGTAGAAGCAGCTCCATAAAAATGGGGAAAAACAAAAAGTCATTAACATCCAAAAAAATTGACGAACATTTCAAGGCTTCAGAAACACAGGTGGCACTGATGAAGGACCCTGTCTCGGAGCAATCTGACACCTCTGACCTGGATCCCCTGGAGGGGGCCCCACAGCCTGAAGTCTCCATCAACAGCGATTCAATGGCAAGAATTGAGGCTCTCCTGGCCTCTCACATAGACAGGGCGGTCATATCTTTGCAGAAAGACATACATGAGATTGGCCAAAGGACCCATCAACTTGAAGAGACCGTTGACCAAGTGGTAGAGGCCCAGGAGAGAGATAGGGCCACCATTGCGGATAACACCTCCCGTATTTGTGGCATAGAAGATAAACTGGAGGATTTGGAGAATAGATCCAGGCGATTCAACCTGAGGATCAGAGGCGTGCCTACGGCAATAGTCGACCTTCCTCGCTACCTTATGGCCACGATCGACGAGATCCTCTCAGGTCATCCAGACCACGAATGGGAAGTGGAGCGTGCCCATAGAGCCCTTGGGGGAAGTCGTAACCTAGACCTTCCCAAAGACATCATTGTAAGGCTACTACGCCAACAATCAAGGGATCTAATCCTGGCAACTACCCGCAAGAAGGCTGTGATCACAGGCCCAGACGGGGCCAAACTTCAATTTTTTGCGGATCTCTCCCCTTCCACACTTCAAAAACGGAGGCTGATGAGGCCAGCCCTGGAAGTTCTTCTCCACCACGGCATCAGGTACCGTTGGGGATTCCCATTTGCCCTTATTTTTTCAGTAGGGAGCACCCAGTATACAACACGTTCTCTAGAAGACTGCCAAGAACTTCTGAAGAGTCTGGATCTCTCTGGGGGGGACCCGACCTCGACATCACTTGCATCAACAGCTTTACCTCTCCCGAAAAGGCAATGGTCTGAAGTGACCAGGCACAAGAGGCCCACTGACCAAGCCTCAAAGACCACTCATAGACGACCCTCCCAGATCATGGACTCGTAAATGCAATAATTCAGCTGCTGCCAACTCCAGTGACTTTCAAATAGGCTGGTCCGCTTGAAATGACAACTGGCTAGCAAAGACTTATTTCAGCATCCTAAGGATTTACAAGGGCTTAAAAACACCATATCAAAATTCCCTGGTAGAGACTAACATGGAAGCCACCTGGAACTGACCTGGCCTTTTCCCAGGACGTGTTATTTTTCTTACTTTTTTTACTTAGGTCCTCAAAGGAGCCTGGGGCCCTTAGCGGGCCATGTTTACCAAAGACTTTTGGAATGTTACTAATCCATGTTTTGCTTTTCCTCCCCTCTTCAGCAGGTGTTAGCTGAATGATAAAGCTATAAGTTTTAATACACATGCAGATAGTATAGCCAGTCCGTCAAGATCTTTCTTTACTGGACCGGGTCTAAAGGTTTACTCTGCTTTAGTCAAGATAAAAAATTATGTTGTTAAACGTTTAAATAAGCTATTCATGGTTCTGTCTTTATTCTGTTTTCTTAATACTTTTCTAGGTTACTTTTGCTTGGCCTTGCCGGCGGGAATTGAAACAGAGGCTCTAGGGTTCCAAGAGGGTAGAATGTTTAAGACAAGACGGGTGGTCTTGGGACAGTCAGACCTTTTGGCAGCAACTGTTCTCTCTTCCCTCTGTGTTTTCTTCATTGCTGCTCTTCTCCTTGTCACCTATCAGCATGGGCTCTCTTGCCCCTGTACTCCCCCCTACTGCCTAACCGAAACTTGCCACTTGGTGCCTCCTAGTTCTTGTTTTCTCTTTCTCTATGGCTGTTTAGGGGATTTTGAGCCAAATCAGGGTTTGCTCTACATAGCTGGGCTTAAGGCGGCGGCCTGTCTGCTGGACATTGGGCCAAGTTGCCTGGCCTCAGAGAGTGGAGGACCCCTGGTACTATTGGAACGGATCTCATCTCAGCCTATTGAGTTGGGTTCTAGTAGTTCTGAGATACTGCCAGACTTGTCCGGTATAATCCTGCCTCCCTTAGACTTCTTGGGACCGCCTCTGCACTACTTATACTCATGCCTCTTTTCCCCCCACAGAGCTAATCATACTGGACCTCTTCTTGGCCGGGCTCAACCACTCCTATCCCCCAGAGGGGGAAATCCGCTCTGCACTCCCTCCTCGGCGCTCCTCCGGAAGGGTAAGGCTACATTAATGCACCAGAAATATACACCTCAAGTCTATCCATGACCGCACCAATGACACTACTTTCCCATAATGTGAAAGGTTTCAACTCCCCTTTCAAGCGAAGGAAGGCTTTCCTATACTATAAGACCCTTAACCCCATGGTGATCTTCTTACAGGAGACACATTTCGCCAGGAATAAAGCCCCAACCTACCTCGACAAAAATTATCCTCATTTTTACTACTCTACCCAGGTCTCCAAAAAAGAAGGAGTGGCGATTTTGCTCCACAAGAGCCTCCAATTTCAAATGACAACCAAGATAGTGGACCGGGAGGGCTATTACATCATTTTAAAGGGGACGATTCTGGGTTCTCCAGTTTCACTAGCCTCCTTCTATGCCCCCACGAAAGCACCACATAAGACCCTGATCAGATTTTTAAGGGTCCTGGAGGGGGAGAATGGGGCAAACTAATTATAGGAGGGGACTTTAATCTGGTATTAGACCCAGTGGCAGATAGATCTAAAACTTCACAAGAAGTTCGCTTCTCCAAAAAAAACAGGCAAATCTTAAAACTTCTGCACTCCTTAGATCTGGTTGACGCCTGGAGAGGTCTGCACCCCAGAGGAAGGGACTATACTTTTTATTCCCCCACACACGGGACTTATTCCCGTATAGACACAATATATATATGTAATTCGCTTCTAGACAGCTCAAACAAAGCGGCTATTGTTCCGTGCACCTGGTCGGACCACGCGGCGGTCACACTAGAGGTAGACCTGGGAGCTCAATTTCGGATGCCCTATACCTGGAGACTTAATGAATACGTAGTTTCGCAATCCAGATTCCAGGAGCAAACTGAGAGGGAGTTGGTGGAATTTTTTGAGTCCAATGCGGGTGGGGAGACAGGGGCGGGTTGGGTCTGGATGGCGCACAAAGCCTACATAAGGGGGGTGTTTATCAAGCTAGCCTCCCAATTCAGAAAACAGAACAGGCTAAAAGAAAAGGAGCTATCAGGGAAACTATCTCAACTGGAGCGGCAACATCAGCTTTCTCCCTCGATAGCTTTATGGAAACAGATAGATAAGGCCAGGCTAGAGCTGGATAGTATTTTGACCATAAAAACGGATAAGGCATTAAGGAGGACTCAACATTTGTTTTATGCTAAGGCGAATAAACCTGACAAGCTACTAGCAAGGAGCTTAAAAGCTAAATATGCTCAAGCCAGGGTATCCCAAATCAAAAATAGGAAAGGCGATCTCACCTACAGCCAAAATGAAATCCAGGAGGTCTTTAGGGACTTTTATCAAAATATTTACTCCACTCAGAAATTGGCCTCAGAAAATGTTATTCATTCCTACCTAAACTCCCTTGATTTGCCCCAAATTTCACCCCTGGACTTACAAAATTTGAATAAAGATGTGACGGTCAAAGAAATTTTAGATGCCATTAAAGAACTGAAGCTAGGGAAGTCCCCCGGTCCGGACGGGTTCACTAACATCTATTACAAAAAGTTCTCGGACATACTGGCCCCCCATTTATGTAGTCTCTTCAATTCAATTCTAAGAGGAGAGACAACTCCCCCAGAGCTGAATCATGCAGACTTGACGCTCTTCCCCAAGGAGGGCCGGGATCCAAAGGAAGCTAAAAAATATAGACCAATCTCGCTTCTTAATGGGGACGTCAAACTGCTGGCCAAAATTTTCTCCCAGAGGATCTCTGTCTTCCTACCCGCCTTAATACATAAGGACCAATCAGGCTTTATTCCAAACAGGCAGACTAGTGATAACATCAGGAGGACTTTAAATGTCATTCATTTGGCCAGGGCTAGGGGTCTCCCTGTGTGCCTACTCGCATTGGACATCGAAAAGGCGTTCGATACCCTGGAATGGCCCTTCCTATTTGCCACTTTGGATAAGTTTGGGTTCAGAGGAAACTTCTTAAACCTGCTGCGTACTTATTATACACTCCCCAGGGCCACACTAAAATTGCCTGGTTCTCATACGGCCTGTATTAAAATCGAGAGAGGTACGAGACAGGGCTGCCCATTGTCTCCTCTTCTCTTTGCTCTGGCCATTGAGCCTTTGGCTCAGGCGATCAGAGTTAACTCCTCTATAGAGGGGGTGCGGGTGGGACACCAGCAACTAAAATGCTCCTTGTTTGCTGATGACCTGCTTTGCACCCTTTCGAACCCTAGCTCTTCTGTAGGCGCCCTGATGGACACGATAGGAGTCTTAAGCAATGTGTCAGGCCTGAGGTTAAACCAGGACAAGACAGAAGCTTTGAGTGTTGGGATCCCTTTGGATATTTTGAATCACCTGAAGGGAGTACACAAATTTATATGGCCCCCCTCACACATCAAATATCTAGGGATTAATTTGACCAACTCATTAACTAATTTGTATAAAGCTAACTATCCACCTCTCTATAGGGCTCTGCGGCGAGACCTGGAAAATTGGACAAACCGACATATCTCATGGACGGGTAGAGTAGTCACGGTTAAAATGAATATTTTGCCGAGGCTGCTCTATCTTGCCAGGACGCTGCCAATCCAGATAAAAAATACAGAATTGGCCCGCTTCCAGACCCAAGTCTTTAAGTTCATATGGAGAAATAGACCCCCTAAGATAGCGAGAAAAACGATGTACGTACATAAATCCAAGGGGGGCCTATCTCGCCCTAATTTCCTGAGTTACTTCAGAGCAGCCCAGCTTGCCTCTATCCCACTAGCTCACTCCATTCCACTTCAACCAAACTGGGTCTTTGTAGAGGAGTTGCAGATGGCCCCGCTTACGTGGGGTATTATCCTGTGGGCTCCAGGTGAAAGCGCTTTTTACTCTAGAATACAGAACCCCATAACTAAGTTTACACTGAGAGTTTGGATCTGGGCTAGGAGGAAATACAAACTGACTTACCCGGTTTCTCCCCTCACATCGATCTTTAAATCGCCCTCCTTATTAACCACCATCACTGCAGAGTCCAAGGAATACTGGACTTCGCATGGTCTGGATAAGCTGGGGGCTTGGTTTGAGGGAGGGATTATGAGAACTTCAGAATCCATGATTAGGAACTTCGAGGTTCCACACCGGGAACACTTTAATTACATTAAAATAAGGAGCTGGATTGATGAGATACAAAGAACCCATGGACCCCCGAGGGAAACTTGGATGTCGGTGGTGTGTAAGAGTGAGGCCCTGTCCAAAGGAATCTTGGGGTCAATATACCAAATCTTCAATAGTCCACCAAGCACTTGGAGGCCTTCCTTTGTATCGAGGTGGGAGTTGGACCTAGGGCAAATTTGGGATGGGAATAAATGGGCTGAATCCTTAACGAACCTATCTAAGGGTTCACTTAATTATAGTTTATTAGAAACCTCCCTTAAGATTTTACATCGGGCATATACAACTCCAGTTCGACTAAATAAGATATCCCAAACAAACTCAGATAGATGTTTTAGGGGGTGTCACGGAAGAGGAGACTTCATTCATACTTGGTGGAGTTGTCCTAAGGTATTTAAAATTTGGTCTGAGACGACCAATCTAATTTCGCTAATACTCAAAACCCCACTCCAACCATCAATAGCAGTCTGTCTCCTGGGAGCACGCTTCTCAAAATTGGGAAGGGAGGCGAATAAACTGGCCCAACTGATATTTCTAGCAGCTAAGAACACCATCGCAAGACGATGGAAGAGTAGGGATATTAATTTCCATGATGTAACAAACAAAATAAACTTTATTTGCATTAATGAGCGGATGACCCATATCATATCAGATACACATCACTGCTTCCTGGAGGTTTGGGAACCCTGGATTCTATTCACAGACAGTAATATATAATAACTAAGTTAAGGGAACACATTAAAGAAGCCATTCCTGATGTGCGGCTGGGGAGTGGAGTGTGGAGCGGACGGGGAGAAGTGGTGAGAGGTCCCGGAGAGAGGATGGCTACCTTAAGATTGGCTGAGCAGGGAATTAATGGGGGATGACACCCCACCATAGGTGTTATATAATGTCACTTGTTTTTGTTTTTTTGTTTTTTTTCTATTTTATCTTCTTTTAACATATCTCCTGCTGCTCAGGTTCATCCATGGAAATGTGAATTACTGCAATTTGAGCAATGTGACTTTATAAGCTGTATATATTGCTGAGTATTAAGAAACTAGTGTGAATATTTTTGGACAGAATCACAATAAAAAAGAAAAAGAGTTGGAATGGAGTTTTTATTTAAATGGAATGGTTTTAATATATTAGCAATATGATGTTAGTTATAAGACAACATGTGGACTATGTTTTTCATTATTCTTTTTGTTTTGTCATTGCAATTCCAGAACTTCTCAATAAAATTTATGTTATAAAAAAAAAAAAGTAAATAGATATACAGGTATATTATATACCATGGGACATCCAGTAAACTTCCACATCCTTTTAAGTAGATTTGGTAACATAGCATGATTCAAAACATTATGCATAATCAAATTGTATGAACATTTTAACGCTTCTCAACTGCAAATGTGGTATCTGGACTAATTGCAAATAAAAAGTAATTCCAGAGACATTCTGAATTGTTTGTGCTCCTCATGTATGCTAATGTGAGCCTCAATATGCATGAGGCATGGGAGTAGGAGACCCAAAATACCTGGGGGGGGGGATAACTTCACTCGAATCGCAGGACAGGAAGCAGGACAGGAGCATTGCTGAAGTACCCCATAAAATAATTTCATATATATATATATATATATATATATATATATATATATATATATATGTTTTTTGTGTTTTTTTTTGTAAGTTATGGGTCATAGTTGTCATGGGAAATCATACTGTTCCATAGCCCTGGTGCCATCCAATGGCCAAATCTGGTAATGTATGATTAAGTTTCATTTTGCTACTTTTTGTGTCCCCTAATGACCTCACATAGAATAGTGTGTCCAGTTCTGAAGACCCTATTTTCTTGTATTGCATTCTCCAATATTATGTACTGTGTGTGTACACAAGAAAATTTAAATATAAATATATAAAAATAAAAAAAGATTTCTGTATTGGAATTTAAATTACAAATAATAAATGCTAATTACTGTTGCACCCTGGAGGCATCCATGATACTTTGGTAAGACATTGTGTGTGACATGGGCATTTATGTTTCTAGTCAGAATGGCTTGCATCTACAAATGCAAGTTGCCTACTAATCAAGTGTGGGGAAGGAACTGGTGGCAAATTCAGTGAAATCCAGTATTCCAAGAAATGCTACTCCCCTTTCCTTCTTGCCCACTCTTCCACCCCTCTCTCCTCTGACAGATAACAATATATCCTCCATTATATTCTAACTCTTAAGAAGTGATACAACAAAAACAAGATGTATTCCTCCATATATAAACAATATTTAAAAAATATTTTTTTTTCTGACTGTTTTTATTTTCATAATTTACACAGCTAGTGTTGCTAGATTGTTGTATACTTCAGAAATAAGCACCAATGTTCTTGAACTACATGGGTTCCTTATATATAGCAATCATGTTATTGGCTGTGATGTATATTTTTGAGAGAGAGATATCTCCAGTTCCATGTTTACAATATTTACTAAAAACATTTCCAATAAGAATTTAAAAAATGTCTTGAAGGTTAAACATGGTGGTTTAGTAAATATCCTTTTCTTATCACAGATTATCTCGGATTTAAGCTATTTATAAAGATCCTTTAATTTCATAGGTTGTTAAACTGAAGGACCTTCTCCACAAAATATTCACTTCTGGTGCCAATTTTTGGATCATGCTTTAAATCGAATCAACTCAACATGAAACAACAGATGTAGCTTTCAAAACTTACATTTGAAGTTTAGTATTTCAAAATTCAGCCGAACTGCTTCTCTCCACCTCCCATAATGTGACAGTGGGTGGGAGAGAATCTGTCCAGGAGGTTGTCCTAATAATGGATTTACATTGCCTCTTTCCCAAACTTAAAAAAGTAGTGCAGCCTCCTGGACAGAACTCTCTCCTAACCATGGGAGTGCATGAAACACTAAACTTTAATTGTTTGTTTTAAAAGCTACATTGAAATTATGTCAACACTGAATCTCTTCTCTACAAGCAGAGACTGCTAAGGTTTCTCTATGAATGATTTTATACTCATGGTTTACACCGCTTCTGTCACTTACTTGCATACTTCCTAATTGTGGATTTTTACCAACAGAGCACCTTTAAAAAAAACTAAGTTACTGGATCTACATCTACAGTCAAACGGAGAAAAGAAAAAGAGGAAAAAGATGGAGGAAGGTCACAGTTAAACAAAAGAACTACAACAACAAAAAAAGTATACAAAAAAAATTCAGATTTTATTAAAAACAGTTTATAACATGTGTGTTTGAATTTACCAGTATGAAAAATGTTATGACATTTGACTGTGAAAAATAATGATTAATGATAAAAAAAAAAAAACTAGATTATAAAAATAAAAAAACAAAAATTGTAGCTCCAGTTTTATAGAACATTAGAATTCCATTTAATATATTGCACTTCACACATATATATTGTGACTAATTAATTTTGCTTTAAATACGTTTGATTATGTAGTATTGTAGTTTTGATATTTTAATATTGAAGGAGCACTTTTATATCATGTACTTTGATTAAGCTCACAGACTGTCAGTCTGTCAGCTTCCAAAACTATTTTTTTTATTTTTATTTTATATGTGCTGCCAGATTCTTTCCATCTGTGGTCTGATCATCTTTCAGATATTTTCATTTGAATTTGGGTTCCTGCTTGTATGCTGACTACATGCCAAAAAGCAGGTTGTAGAATTTAGATAACTCACATTTAAGTGGTTGTACTTTCTAGTCCGGCTTGTTAAATAAGACAAAGCTTGTAAAGTGATCATTAGTTATTTACTTGTGTTTGCTTAGGTAGATGTGAAGTTGGAATTATTGTAAATCCAAGAGCAATTTTAATTTGTAATAGATTGTAATTGTATCATTTAAATGGGTATGAAGGTTTTTACAAGAAATATAATATACCTGTGCATCTAGTTACTTGTGTAATTTATTTTATTAAAAAGTGCTTAAATGCTCTGTTTTTCTGTCTAAAATCCTACAAATAGTTCCTAACTGGTTTCTCCCCTCTCCAGCTCCTGAAGACAGTGCACTTCTAAGTACAGGGTGTGCAATGTCTCATAGTAACCAATCACTGGCAACATTCTGCAACATGCTGCTTGAGACAGGTTACAGATTGGCTAATTTGAAAAACTACATCTCAAAGTCTTTGTAGTCATGAGCTTCAGAGGACAGATCCAAGCAGGTACAAATTGTATGAGTTTAGGCAGACTTAATCTCCCAGCATTCCTTGAGGAGAAGAGAAGAAGTGATATGACTGGCAGCACTCTTCGGCCAATAAGAGAAAAGGTTTATCTGTGGTTACCTGCCTACTCTGCCTAATGGTAATTTCGATCCTGCCTATCCCATTATCTCACTTCACTAATTATGTCACAGTGGGTTTATATGTTGAATAGAATACCTAGTTGATATGATAAGAATAAGGATAACCTGATATGTCACTTTAAGAAAACCGGATTGACACAGGTCTGTAGATTTACATCATCAGCCCTGAGACCTTTTGGACTGGGTGAACTAATAGGCCCAAGGAGTGTTTTAGATACCGCAAGTCAGCTGTTTGTACTGGCCTTGCTGGAGAGTTTGGCATTGGCAAATAACTAACCCAGATTATTACACATATTGGTGGGCCAGTATACATGGATTGCAAAAGAGGGTACCCCATGGTTTGGCTCATCAACTACCCCTACTGCTTTGTCTCCCCTGCAGCTGCCCAAGGAAATTGTTTTCCCAAATGGATGGGGAAGGAGGGGGCATGTGCCATGGCCCAGGGGAGGCACATGGCAATTGCGCCATGGAGGCTATGCCCAAAATTGTGTGCCCGTTGGAATTGGAAGAATGTGTGGACTGTGAGGCAATTACAACTCTATCACTTGCACAAGTGAGATCAGTGTGGCTAGAAATTTGTCCAGCAGGACGAATTCCTAGGCCACACTAGGATGGGGGAAACTAGATGTTATGAACAGAAGGGCCCACTGGACTGTTTGGGGTTAATCAGTTATTATATGTGTATTTAGAAGGTGCTAATGACTTGCTTAACAGTTATGTCATGGGTTTAATGCATACATGTAGTTATATCATGGATGTAATAAGTGCGTATACTACTGACATTGATTAACATTAAAATAATGTATCTGTATTAGAAGTAGGATAGTATGCTATGCTTAGATAATACAGTCATATCTGGCATATACAAAAGGTTAAAGATTCTAAAGAAGTTATATGGCTTTGAGAGGCAGCCATGCATAGATCCCTGTATAGAGTCTGGAAGGGGGACGTTTAGTTTATATCCCTGCAAGTTGAGATCTAGCAACTAAGAAATGTGGGCTTGGCTACAGACCTGGGGGGAAGGTGTTTTGTGTTATCTGAAAATGTGTCTTGTAAAAAATAAAGAAGTGCCAGTCTGATGTGGGACATACTAAATAAAGGTGGTGTTGGAGTCTGCTTGTTCTAATCAAGGGAACAGGGTGTGTCATTCTGAGATCCTAAGAAAAGGGGTCTGATGGTACCTGCCTCTTCAGTAATGATGCTGTCATCTGAACTGTCCTGACTGGGTGTGGAGATCTGAACAAAAAGTTGTGACCCATAGAGAGAGACTTGGGGTGAGCATAGTCCCCAAATCTGGCAGGCATTACATCCCAGTAATGGGGAGCAGGGGTACCGATAATTGGGGAACCACAGCAATAGTTTAAAGTGCTAGAGGCCAAAGTGAGAGGCCAAGAAAAAGAGTCAAGGACCACCAGACAAGCTGTATCCTTCCTTGATTAGCCAGCAAGTTCTGACAAATGGAACAAAGGAGCAATTTGTTAATTGCCATCTCAGGCTCCAAGGTACCTGGGAGGGTCATTATGGAAATTGTCATGCCGTGATTGACATGTTGGGCTATTTGGCTATAAGTAAAGGGCTTTGGGATTGGATAAGTGAATGGTTGCCAAGGGTTGTGACTTGATGCTGATTGATGACAGATCTACATAAATATGTTGGACTTTTGCCTAATAAACAGTTCTCAGTGGGATCATACATAATTATGCGTGTGCTCATTATTGAGAGAAGGGATAATCCTTACCAATGGGATTGCACCTAGAGAGGAGTTACAGCCGGTAACTCTACTACACGCTCATCACCCTCCTTGCTTTGCTATGTCTTAATTTGTATTTATCTTTGTCCTGAACTTAACTTATGTACAGTGCTACGGAATATGTCTGTGCATAAATAAATAAACGATAATAATAATAATAATAATAATAATAATAATAATAATAAAAATACCCTGTCCGGTGATTCATGTATTCCTGTGAATCAATAAATAAATATGAATAAATCAATAAATACATATATGCATGCAAATGGATTTGTCGATTTTATGCTCAACATGTCCTTTTAACATCAAACTATATGTCTGTGAAAGCGAAATGGGATGATTACAATTACATTAAAATCCAGCTCAATGAAATATGTAATATTTTTGTATTAAAAATCACTTGTGTTTTTAATTTATATAGATTCCTGTGGTTATTACAAGTAGAGGAATTCTGTCCCTATGCCTAGAAATAAACAATAAAGAACAAAAACCTGGTGTTTTTATTAAGGTATATTATTTAATCAATATAAAAACAAAAACAAATGAAAGATTAAATAGATTTATGATATAAAAATAAATCACTTCCAGTAGGTTCCTGTGGTGTTTTTCTGACTCATGGTACAATATGATTCTTTAAAATGACATTTTTCCCCAGTCTGCTTATTTATCCTGGACTGGATAAGGGCATCGTCCACAACCGTCTTCAGTATACTCACTTCACAGATTAAAGGGAACACACAACTAGAGTTTATATAAAGCCCTCATACCACAAAACAACAAAGTTCACAGAATTTGGTAATAATAAGGGATGTGTGGGAGGATGAAGGAGTGCCATGGTAGTGGGAGGGAGCTAGTGGCATACCACACGTGTTAGTTACAGACATACACACACTATTGGCAGCTTGGGATGTTCTAGCTAGGGGCTCCAGAAATATAAATCTGTCCCTGCCTTCGTAACGCCTCTGCTGCTCACTTGCTCCATACTGTAATATATTTCCCAGTGATGTCAAAACACAAGCCACACCATGAGTACCACAAGCCTGAAACAGAAGCCAGACAGCAAAGGGTTAGTCAACGAAGGTTAGTGGTTGAACTGATTTAACAAAGTTTCAGTCATATAAACTTCTTTCTGCTGACTGGATCACTTTTTTATTGTACTTTAATAAGTAATCACAGTGCTGTTATGGATGCATCCATCCATGGTTTCTGTGTTGGGTAAATCTATCATGCATGGTTCGTCTCTACAAGAACAACATGACTACATTAGCAGCGGTATAAGTCAGATTTAAGTTGGATTATGAAGCATCTGATAGAGGAGAATCAGTAGTGTATGAAAAAAAAATTTGCATAAAATTACCGAAATAAACATTATTAATCTTACCCTAAGTTTGCTAAATCTCTTGAGTTTGCCAGCAGTTGATTTTCAGAGTTAACACCCCTGTAAATCCCTGCTAAAATGATCAAACCATTCATAATTCCTTTTGACCAATCACGGACAGCTAATACATTGTATATATCTATAATGGCAGTTTTTGTAGCAAGGAATAGTGGGACGTGTAGTCCCCTGCACAAGGAAGCTGGAGGAGACAGACACTGCTGTGTGGATCTTTGCATTGTGTTGCTGTTGACGACTTGAAGGTTGTAAAGGGTACAAATCCATACCCAAATGTAGTGTTTTTATTGGGAGGTTCCATGTAAGCAGCTCTGGTGGTGTGGAAAACAAGTTTTATTTTTAAATAAAATAAATCTGTATGTGCATAGAATGACTCCATGTAATGTGTGTGTCTGATATAAGCAGCATGTATTAGATTAGAGAAAGGGGAAACAGGGAAAACTAGCTGTTATGAACAGAAGGGCCCACTGGACTGTTTGGGGTTCATCAGTTATTATATGTGTGGTTGGAAGGTACTAACAACTTGCTTAACATTTATATCATGGGTGTAATGCATACATGTAGTTATATCATGGATGTAATAAGTGCATATAGTACTGTAATTGATTAACTTTAAAATAATGTATATGTGTTAGAAGTAGTTTATAGGATATGCTCAGATAAGATAAAGTATTAAAATGCTCCATTTTCTCCAGGAAATATTGATAAAGTTTAAAGAATTTATGTATGCTAAGATCTGACACTATTACAGGGTGCAGGGTAATTTTCCAATTATAAAATGTTGTGTGATGGCATGGACTGTAAGTGGTTAACTCATGGAATGTGTAGCCTTGCTACAGAGTCATAAAGCCAAAAAACTGAATTGGGAGTTTGGGGGCAAGGATAGTGGGTTAAATACTGAGGCCCTCATTCAATTGCAATTTGGCCAATTGAATAGGGGTCTAAATAAGCACATAACATATTTTTTTAAAGAAGTTTTTACTTAGTAAACATCTATCCAAAAGCAAGGTTTTCACTAACTAAAAACTTATTTAAAAAATATGTTATGTGCTTATTTAGAGCACTATTGAATTGGCCAAATCGCAATTGAATGAGGGTCTGAGAGATTTGGCCTCTTTGATGTGTATACCAGACTCAGCTACATCTGTCCTGATGCAATGCCCATTAGTCGGCTTCTGCCATAGCTTAGTCCCATCTCTAATATGGGGACGGGAGATGTATCTGAGGATAGCTCCCAGGTGGTGAGGGTGGGGCTGAAGAGGATGTCTAGAGCTGTGTGAAGAATGTATATTTTTTTGGTGATTTGTAAAACTTGTGGAGGAAAAATAAAAGCCAGTCTGATTTTGGACACACTAAACAAAGGTGGTGACGGAGTCTGCTTGTACTAATTAAAGGTACATGGTGTGTGATTCTGAGATCCTAAGAAAAGGGGTCTTATGTTACCTGTCTCCTCAAAAATTATGCTGTCATCTGAAGTCATCTGAAGTGTCTGCTGGTGTCGAGATCTGAACAAAATGCGACCCATATAGAGAAAGAGACTTGGGGTGAGCATAGTTACCCAAAGCTGGTGGGCGTAACACAAGCCTGTAACCTATACCTGTAATGGATAAATCAAACAGACAACAGATATGTGCTATAAAGGGTGTAAATCAGATTAATATTGGCTGTGCAGTGCATTGCCACAGTAACAGTTACTCATAAGATCTCAAATTATTGAAAACAAGGCACTGAAGTGGTTGAATGGGTGCAGATATGAGAACCCACCAGTCCATCTAAATAATTGATGATATTGAGAAATCTTTGATATAATCGTGTTGAAAGTGAGAGGACCTGAAATGCAGCCGGAGTTTGAGCACCGATCAGTCTAATACATGTGAGTACCACAGGAGGGCATTGTTTTCCCACAGATTATACTTGGGAAAAGAATAGAAACAGAAAAAGCACTTTTATGAATATTTTAAAAGCACATTGAAAATAAAACAATTGCATTGTAAGTTGTTTAAAGGAGTACATATTGAGTATTATTATTATGGTGAATACAATTATTTTGGTTGCCACATCTGAGAAGATTGACAGATATAGCAGTTTTTCACAGGACGCAACAGTCACTCATTACCCTACTGCACACAGAGTATTACTCTTTTTTTTCCACCACTGTCACACTTACTCCACAAAATGGTCATTGCTAGATAACAACAGAAATTACCATTTTTGTAATATATACATAATTTTTTAGAAGTAAAAATATTGACCAGGTTATGTTCCTTCCTTGAAAAAATTAAAACACTCACGTATTAACTTATGTGGGTGTCACAGTGTGAGTGTCTAGTCTACTGACAACATATATCTGGCAAGAATGGACCTTTAGTACCACAGCTGCACATATAAAGAGCAAATACACTGGGATAATGAAGCATATGACATCCAAAATGAATCCGAAACCAAAGCCTGGTTATTTGTTTATCTGCATACACATTATTCGTGGGACTTTCCTAAGTGGGGTATTATAGAGCCGAAAGAAAATGAAATAAGGTGATACAACAATTTTAAGGTCATTGCGTGAAGTATTAACACTGTCTCCAAGATGAGTTCTATACGATGCATGGAGGATTTACCATAATGTAGAAAGATTACATATTTTCAAATAGGCATCAAGCCTTCACAAGATTAGATTACTTTTTACTCGATCACAATATCCCAGAAAAGATCATGTCATGATCTGCTACTTCAATTGGACTCGGTAAGAACCTGCTTCAACCCTATCCAGTAGAATTGTGAGGTCCTTTCACACCTCTGATAGCTGAAGATGGACCAAACCCAAGAACCATGCCCAGAAACTTGCTTCAACAGACCAGGATATCAGTAACACAATAGCCACTGCATATGGCTATTCTCCATACACCGTACAATACCTTGGAATTAGTATTAATTCACAAACTGACACACACTTTGAAAATGTAAGTGCAAACACAACTGTAAAAACCTTTATTTAGACTGTCACACTTATATAGTTTTTTGGCCATAGGCTGGCCAATCACGACAACCCCCACTCCTTAGGTACACAGAAGAGAGACCAATTAGCAATAGTCTGCCCCTGATTCACTGGGAGACCCTGTACATCTAGTGATTTCAGACCTTCAATTACCCCAGTAGTGCAGTAAGCTAATTGTCAGGGCAAGTTAGCTTATTCTAAGTTGTTGAAGTTCCAGTGGTACTTCAAGTAAACAATACTGGAGACCCTCTATCTTATTTGCTTACATGACCTGCTTATCTTGTTAGGCTCCGGCCCCTTTCATCTGATCTTCTAGGGGAATATTCTTTTGTTGGCAACTTCTTTCTGTGCTGAGATGCTCCTTATGTCCATTATTTCTCACTCTGATTCTCCTTGTCCTTGGGACCCCATCCCTATAGTGTTTTATTTTCTTTATGGACAGACCAGCAGTTTGATACCAAACATCCACATAATATTACAACCTACATGTAATACATGAAATCAGCATACATTATAATAATAATAATAATAATAATAATAATAATAATAATAAATAAATGAACAGAAACATAAAACAACATATATGTAACAATGCACCCAAAACTATAATACATAGGAGAACAGCACCATGGGGCCCCAGACCAGGGTAATCTGTCTGAGCATGATGCCCAGGGTCAGGGGAAATTATAATAGTCCACCGGAGAATCCTGTGGGATATAACTGTTGCCAGCCCAGGCCCATAGCATTTTACTAACTCTGCAGGCTAGGGGTTTCCATGTGCATGACAGATCACAAGAGTGGAAATTGATTCAATAAAAAGTTTGAATCATGCAATTATTAAATTGTCTGCACAAAATAATATTAATCCTACAATTAATGTATACTACATTATTTAGGTCGCAAAAACAAAGAAAGATCAACTAAATAATGAAATATTAAAGTTCTATAAAATAAATCAAAATTCTGTCCAATCTAGTTCCATGTTATGGAACTTGCACAAAGCCTATATTAGGGGTATGTTAATATCTTGGTATATTAATATAAAGAAAAAGAGAAGTTATAATTTAAGAGTGATGTATATTAAACTTACCCAGTTGCAAATATTAAATAAACTTCCTCCAGCATCAACATTAATGTCAGAAATTCGTTTGATTCTAACTCAAATTAATAAGATTGTTCAAAATCAAACTGATCAAGCAATTTGGAGTGTACACCAAAAATATTACCATTTAAGTAAAAGTCAGAAAGGACCTAGCAATTAAATGAAAAAAAAAAAAGAATTGCAATAGGATTGAAGAATTAAAAGACCAAAATGGGATAATTTGTAATAAACCTAAAGAAATAGTGGACATTTTTAAAAGATATTACAAATCATTTTACAATCTGGAAAAATATTTACATATAATTAAACCATCTAAGGAAGAAAAAAAAATGTCTTGGCTAAGATTAAGCTTCCTATAATAACTAAAGAAGAACTTGTTAATTTTGTAAAGGACATTTCATATAAAGAAGTCAAAATGGCCATCAGTAGCCTGAAACCAGGCAAAGCTCCAGGCTCCTATGGCTTCTCTAATCTGTACTATAAAATATGGGCTATACCTTTGATAAAATACTTATATAAATTTTTCAATGAAATCAGGACATTGGGAGTAGCACCATTAGAAATGCTAAAACTATTATAACAACAATTCCTAAGGAGGGTATGGACCTGAGAGATTGTAAAAATTAAATTAAATTCAGATATTAAAATTTACGCTATTATACAAGCTCTCACTGCTAAAGATAAATGCAGGCTCTGACAACACTTGTAAATTAATTAATCTACTGGCCTACATTAAACAAAATGATATCCCATCTCATTCTATAACTTGACGCTGAAAAAGCGTTTGATAGAGTGAATTGGTAATATTTAGAACTAGTACTCCAGAAATATGGTCTAGCTCAGTTTGAATCCCATGCTATTAAAGCATTATATTCTAATACGTCTGCTTACTTGGGGCCTCATTCAAATGCGATTTGGCCAATTGAATAGCGCTCTATATAAGCACATAGCATATTTTTTACAGAAGTTTTTAGTTAGTGAAGACCTTTCTTTTTGATAGAAGTTCACTAACTAGAAACTTTTTTTTTTAAATATGCTCTGTGCTTATTCAATTGGCCAAATTGCATTTGAATGAGGCCCTAAGTATCAGATAAATTCTCCATTCATAATGGGATGCGCCAAAGATACCCATTGTCTCCTATAATATTTGTTTTCATTTTAGTTCCACTAGCTGAAGTAACCATGAGCAATATAGATATAGAAAGCATTATAATTGGGAGTATAGAAAATAAATTACTGCTTTTTTCTGATGATGTTCTCATCACAATAAAAAAAATCCTATATTTTCATTAGAGTAGTTGAGAAAAGGCCCCCCATTTAATTAGAAACCAGTAATTACCTTCATACAGCCAGTATGTCTGCAGGTTAGAAATATGTTACAGTTGTATTCAATTGACTCAATCCTGCAAATACAAGCTAACAGCCCCAACATGCAAACCATGAACCCATACATAGCATTTCATGGCATGATCATGATCTATTAAAGCAACGCCATAAGTTACAATTTGGATAGAGCCAATAGTAAATAAGACCATCATCATGACATCAGTAAAACATGGGGCCTCATTCAATTAATGGCCGTAAAATGGCCGCAAAGCTGCAATTCCTTGCGAGGATGACCCCACAAGGCAGTAACCTGTTATCCAAGCCGGGCGAACTTGTGGCCACAAATGACAGTATTAGCTAGCGGTGACGTCCCCCCTAATGTCCAACATCAATTACAGAGCTGTACAGTGCTGCATTGAATATATATTTACCACTAAAGATCCACCGCGGCACTAATTGTTGCCCCAAGCCGCAGGGATACTAAAGGATGGTCCCCACACTAACCCTTGCAGTTGGCTCCCGGTCAGGGCCCTGCTGCATTAGAAATAAAAAATTCCCTTAAAGGACCTGCAATCAATAAAGCTATTAACTCCTGCCACATAGGTACTAAAAGTGCCCCCCCGGCATCTAAAATTTACCCCATCACTCATGGAGGTCATTATAGACTCTCATGAGACTAAAATTAACCCCCTCAGTCCAATAGGGGTCTATATAGACCCCTATAGGACACTATTACCCCCTAGGTTAACCCTATAAGTGCCACGAGGGTCCTCCAGGACCCTCTTGACAAAGTTTAAGCACTACACTATTAACCCTAACTATACTCCATTAACTCCTTAACCCTAACTATACCCCATTAACCCATACTAAACACTATTTAATCCTAACTGGGACTATTTAACCCTATCTGGAACTAATGACAATAAATGGGCCCATCTAACGCTATCTGGGCCTATTTAACCCTAACTGGGCCTATTTAACCCTATCTGAAGAGAATAACCAATGACAGTATTGGCTAGAGGCGATGTGCCAGCTAGCCAATGTACTACATGTAATCCTCATGTCCCCCAATGTGTCCCCTGTCAATTACAGCATTGTACAGTGCTGTATTAAATATCTATTAACCCCTAAACATATCAAAACCTGTCCGAGTACGGGCTTGGATTCAAATCTCCCGCCTCGGCTCCTTAAATGATCCGCGGCACACTAAAGATTACCCCCACAGCAACTAACATTAACCCAGACCCCATGCTGCAGGGTCCTTATCGCGACCCCAGGAAGGGTCCCCACATTAACCCATTAAAAATTCTAATTTCATGTCATAAAGGAAAGAAAAAATCCCCTGCCACAGAGGTACTATAAGAACCCCCCTCCCGGCACCTAAAATGAACCCCATCACTCATGGGGGTCAAAATAGACCCCAATGAGAACCAAATTAACCCCCTCAGTCCAATAGGGGTCTATATAGACCCCTATAGGACACTATTAACCCCTAGGTTAACCCCATAAGTGCCATGAGGGTCCTAATAGGCCCAGTTTGGGCTATTAGTTCCAGATAGGGGTAAATAGGCCAAATTAGGGTTATTAGTTCCAGATAGGGTTAAATAGACCCAGTTATGGTTAAATAGGCCTACATAGGGTTAAATTGGCCCAGTTAGGGTCAGATGGGCCTAGTTACGGTTATTAGTTCCAGATAAGTTAAATAGGCCCAGTGAGGGTTAAATAGGCCCAGATACGGTTAGATGGGCCCAGTTAGGGTCATTAGTTCCAGATAGGGTTAAATAGTCCCAATTATGGTTCAATAGTGCTTAGTATGGGTTAATGGGGTATAGTTAGGGTAAAGGGGTTAATGGAGTATAGTTAGGGTTAATAGTGTAGTGCTTAAACTTTGTCAAGAGGGTCCTGGAGGACCCTCGTGGCACTTATAGGGTTAACCTAGGGGGTAATAGTGTCCTATAGGGGTCTATATAGACCCCTGTTGGACTGAGGGGGTTCATTTTAGAATCATGAGAGTCTATATTGACCTCCATGAGTGATGGGGTCATTTTTAGGTGCTGGAGGGCACTTTTAATACCCATGTGGCAGGAGTTAATAGTTTTATTGATCGCGGGTCCTTTAAGGGAAATTTTAATTTATAATTCAGTGGGGCCCTGATTGGGACCCAACTGCAAGGGTTACTGTGGGGACCATCCTTTAGTACCCCCGCGGCTTGGGGCAACCATTAGTGCCGCGGTGGATCTTTAGTGGTAAATATATATTCAATGCAGCACTGTACAGCTCTGTAATTGATGTTGGACATTAGGGGGGACATGAGGATGACATGTAGTACATTGCCTAGCTCGCACATCACCGCTAGCTAATACTGTCATTTGTGGCCACAAGTCCGCCGGGCTTGGATAATAGGTTACTGCCTTGGGGGTCATCCAGGCTTGGATGACCTCCATGGCAGCAACTCGATTTTCAAGCCTAGTGAACGGCGGCCACAAATGACAGTTTTGGCTAGGGACCATGTGCCAGTCAGCCAATGTAGTACATGTAATCCTCATGTGTCCTACATCATTTATAGTGCTGTACAGTGCTTACTTGAATTTTTTTTTAACTTTTTAGTTTGGCGGGCTTTAAAGCCTGATCTGCTGGCTAACACCCGTGATCAGGTACAAGCCCGCCAATGCCAACAGCCGATTGCAGGACTTGCGATCGGCCGTAGGAAGGGGTGTGCTTCTGCCACTTTCCTTTGAATAGTAAAGTAGCTAAGTGGCCGCAGCATCCAGGAAGGGATCACAGCGTTGCGGACATTTTGCGGCCATCATTTGAATGAGGCCCATAGGCTCTTGTTCTTTTATGCTTGGTATATTTTTATGAAAAAATAAATACAAAAAAAAAAGATGAGTGCTTTGACAAAAAATTAAGAAAAATTAGCAGAAAAAGCAAAGCTAAAAACTGATCAAAACCTACAAATCACCCTCCAGAAACTTCATACAGAAGGTGGAAAAATACCACAAAATTCAGCCACAAAGTAGGTCAAGATCAGAAAGATGAGCACCCAAAAGTGGCCTTTCTCAAGGACTAATCACAAAGCACATTGTATGCATACATCTATCCAGATTCAACCAAAAGAATAATTTATTTGTGCCCACTTTTTTGGATAGAGCCAAAACACTTGGAATTCAAAACCAGGAACTCTTGTTCATGAGGTTTTCCATTTTCTTGGATATGAATATTTTACTGAAAACTTCACCAAAGTGTCCAAAATGCAGAGGAATATGTGGGATCCTGAGGAAGACAATGAGCTGACTGCACACACCATTGACTACAAGTTTGAGGTGACACTCATGTTGTGGTGAACGAACCTGGGATTCAGTGTAATCATCATTTTCCTTTATTTATAACTCAGTTTTCATAGAGAAGGTTGGATTTACCTACTCTGCTGCTTTCAGATAAAAAAAAGTGTACAGTTCTACCACCTTCTAACAAAAGGGCAGCAATTCCAGTTGTTGCAAAGGGAAGTACTATTTCACCTTGACCTCAAATTAAACTCATCAATAAATTATATAGATACATTTTGCCCAATCCACCGGGTCCATCTAGGTAGAAAAAATGCTCCTTGAGCATTTCCTCATCTAGTGCTTGTTGTATGGCTTTACATGCTTCCAATTGCAATGCATTTAAAGTGGCTATTTTTTCTTCTGCTTTTTGTTTTTCCACATCAGAGTCATAATTTTCAAAGTTAATTTCATCTATAATTCCTGAATCTGGCAGATTAAAAGTTGCACTACTTAACCCATGATAAAGAAAGACCTATTGAATTTCCATTCATGGTTTTAATTCTGCAATGGACTCACTGTAACGTTTCAAAAAGTCTTCACACATATTTAATTTAAATGTGTTCCACAAAGCTAATGCATTTTGTATATTACAAAATATGCAAATGAATGCAAACTGTTCCCTCATCTGCAGTGGCATTTGATATAGTGTTGCTTATTCTAGACATCTCTCCCATTCAGTATCATCTGCCAGGAAGTTTCTTTCTCACACAGGTAATTGAAATGTATCAAATACTATGTCATTAAATGATCTCAAATGTTCAAAACTTTGTGCACCAGGAACATTTAAAATGAGTAAACGTAAACCAAAATGTTCAATGTCTCTTGGAATAACAGTATAAAATTCTGGGAATAATTTTATAACCACTCCTTTTTCTTTTTCGCCATAGACCATTAACAAAAACATAATGATATGGAATCTCAATGTATAAGAATTCCCTTGCCTCACTGTCATTACAATTTAATGTAAACCAAGCAGTAAGTGTCGTTTCTCGAAGTTCATTTTGTGCCAGAGCATTTCCTTCATTACCAGCTTTAACATAAACTAAGTCTCTTTGTGGCAAATGAACAGCTAATCTATTAACTGCATGTGACCGATCATGCATTTCAAATTTCAGAAGGCGGCACATTGCTTCTGGAGCACTTACATAGCGAGCATCTTCATGACGTGGAAGTTCATCATGTACAATCTCATTTTCTTCTTAATTTTAGCCACTTTTCACCACAACCGTTGTTGCATCATATCCTTTGTAAATATATTTGTACACATATTTAATTGATTTTATAGAAGTTCAAGCTTCCACATTTATGTGTGTATTGCACTTCATCAGCAAATGTGGATTATATGGAACAATATATCTGCTATCTACATTTTTTTCCACGAATAATTGCAGTTTGACCTTCTCTTCTTCGATACAATGGAAATCCATCACAATTTGCAAAAGTTTTCACTCTAAATTCTTTAGGGAAATCTTTTGCGCATTTATTTTTTTCCATGCATGGTGATTGCGTATTTATATCTCCACATGGGCCATGAATCATGCAATGTGTTACAATGTCATATAGTGTTGCATGTTTTTGTGGATCTGTAGTTCGGAAATAATAACTGAATCCATTCAAGCAGCGGCATTCAATTTATATTTTTCTTGAAGGATTATAAGAATATGTGCATGTGGAAGGCCTCTTTTTTTAAATTCTATGGTGTAAACATAAGCCACTCACTTTCCAAATAAATTACTGATGTTTATGTATTAATGTTGATAGTTTAATTTTGAAGACTCTAGCCACTAAATATGGTCTATCAGAAGCACATTGTCCAGTTTTCAAATTATCAACAATCTTTGACCATTGTGGATTACATGTAAATGTAATAAATAAATCTGGTTTCCCAAATTTAGTAACAATAGCCATTGCCTCATTGTATCTTTCTCTCATATTTCAAGCAGATCCTTGGAAAGAAGATGGCAAAATTATTGCTCGGCCAGAAGTTCTCTGTTTGCAGCAACTTCAACTACATAATCCATAAGTCCACAATACTGTTCTACATGTAGTTTATTTTGTTGATATTGTATAACATTTAGATTTTTTGCTTCTACTTACAGATATGAATCAATGATCCAATGTTGTGTCAGTTTTCCACTATATAATTTTGGAATGGCTATACATCTTGGCACATGACCGCCAGCAATGGTGTGAGACTCTTCATGATAGGCATAGCGGAGATGGAGGTGAGTTGGCTGTTGATCCACTAGCCTCTGCACAGCCTCCATGTGTTTTTGTTGCCCTCTTGATGGGTTAGAGTGGATTAGGGTGGTGTATGTACCCCTGATCCCCTTCAACATTTCTAAGTGGTGGTGGTGAAGGGGCTTGTGTACTGTAATGAAGCTGTGAGCTATACCATATAGGGTCACTCTAGATGGGCAGGTCAGATCAGAGGTGTCAGAAAAATCCCAGTCCACTAGAGAAGGAACTGGCAACCAGTCCAGTATCACCTGTCATATTCCTATTAGGCCCTCAGGGAGATGTTGATGCTCTACAGTATCACTAATTGGACTTTGTATGTGTATTAACCCTTTATTTTGATTATATATTATATATATTATTATCTCGCAGAGTTGTGGTTCGAGAGGCACAAATGCTCCTAACCACAACTCTGTGATTTCTACACTCTAATATTGGGCATCTCCATGAACGATGCCCCCCAGAGAAGCAGCGATCTCCTTTGATTTACCAGAACGGTACAACAACGGTCCCACATACCCAACATATATAGAATCATATTGACTGAACAAGGAAGTGCGGGCACTTGACGGACTTAGCGCTCAGCATCTAAAACTACAAATCCAATACCAATGATATATTATTATATATATAATGCTATTTTTCTTACTGTTATATGTATTGATCTATGGCATAGTAACTAATGGCTCACTAATTTACATATATAGGAATGTGACTCATATGTGATGCATTATTATTATTATAGTTTATTTATAACGCGTCAACATATTCATAGCGCTGTACATAAATTAGGTTCAGACAATGATAAATACAGATTAACCTTTAGCAAAGGAAGGACAGCCCTGTCTTTGAGCTAGGAATCCAATGTCCATGGTGAATAGAAACTCGCAGACTTACAATCTAAGGGATAGTGAGTGGTAAAAGAGGGAGAGAGAGGTAATAAGTGTGTTAGGGTGGAAGGTGATATGCTTCTTAAAAAGGGTGTGCCATAACCCCAACCATTGAACACATACCGACATGGTTATAATGATGTAACAAAGCTTTATTTCATACACAAAGCACAGTCAGAAATGGTCAAGACTGTGCAATTAATATCATGGGTGTGGTGTGGGCGGATCCCGGGAGAGCAAGAGGCTTGTGGGGGAGCAAGAGGCTTGTGGGGAAAAAAAGGATACCTAAAGGGGGTAATGTCATAGTCTAGAATAAGCATTGATGCATAGCACCTACCAGGGTCACATGTGGTCACAACACCACTGCAACCGGAATCGGATGAAAAAAAGGATCATCAGAAATCACTCCATTTAATTGAAGAAACCATTAATGTGTATAGCACTTACAACTTGTCTGGATCTGCTCAATGAAACTGATGATTCAACCTCGGGACTGTGTAATCCAATCCAGTTTCACATATACAGTGTGGGGACAAAACAAAAATCTGACAAAAAGCGGTCAAATAAAAAAAGGTGGAGGAGGATAAACAAAAATATTCAACATGCATGTACAGTACAGTGCTAAATACTGTACCAATAAACCAACTCACCTGATTCCCATCTGCAAGCATTACTATTAGCTAGGTCTCCGGATAATCAGCAAAATGGGAAAATACCCATAATATGGAGAGGACACAAAGCTCAGCAGCCAGATTCAATGTCACTAACATCAGAGCCAAGGATCTGTTCTTAGACTGATATTGAGGTAAGGATTACATGCATCACTAGTGCATATATTAATGCTGGCTGTCATTAAAATGCCATTGTGAGACTTTTCAAGTCATCCTCCATAGCGGTATTAGTCTACATTTAAGCTAACACTAATCATGTCTTAGATATCTGGCTATATGATAGCTTTAAGATTGTGGGAGCTACATGTTAAGGGGGGGGGTGTCACTGAAGGAATGTCTTCCTGAGAGGCACTAGGAAAACCTTACATCTCATACATTTCCTTCACAATGCTTGCAGATGCAGAAGTTGCCTTCATGGACCTTAATTGTACCTAAAACAAAACAAAATAATAAACAAAATAACACATACAAAATAAAGCCTTAACAAAAAGATAGGGACTGCAGCATCTCTTCTCAACAGCATTTCTCAGTGACCAGCAATTGTTGACATGCTCAACAGAACCCTTTGTGTCCACAGAGAAGGAGATCATGGACCATGTGATGGAAGGTAGCCATCTGCATAAAAAATATCACCATCACAGAGGCCAAGATCCAAGACTCTGTAGCCAGTCTAGATCAGGTTAACATTGTGACCAATAGACTGTCACTGAGGAGTGCTGTTGAGAAGGCACAAACATATGTGTAGCCCCTAAGTCCTCCTCCATCTAGGCACAGGGCCAAATTCCCCGTGGCTGGCCGCCATCTCCTTGCTGGTGGTGGTGGAGGAGGGCAGGGGGAGGCAACCCCCTGGGAGGCAGTGGCATCTGCAGTGGTGGAAGAAGAGAGGAGGGCCGGGCTGCGGGTGGCCGGGGGATGCCTCCGGGGTGTAGGAGGCGGGACTGGAGACCAGAGCCTGTCACATGGCTTCGGCAGTGACTCGCTGGAATGCGCTCTGGTCCGCCCTAATCCTTGCCAGCCTGGCCAGGTAGGATTTAGTCATTAGATGATGCCTCCTCTCCTCCCTATTGCGCTTTGCCAGGCTGCAGAGATGCTGGCCTGGATCCCACGAAGACACTCCATCTGCTGCGCATGAGGGCCAGCACCTCTGCCTGCGGAGCCTGGCCTGATGTTGGGGATGGAGGCCCCTGGGGCGTGATCTGGTGACATCTAGCCTTGAACCTGAATGATACTCCTAATTGCAACTCAGATTAGTTATCATTTGCTCTATGTGATCTATTCTTTGGCTCTTGGTCTTAATTGTTCTTGGCTCCTAACGCTATCTAAATACTGGCTGAGGTCTGTAACTGCATAGGCTGCAGTAGGCACACAAATACATGGACTATTTATTGGTTGATTACTGTTGTTGTGCCCAGGAATGGATATAGTGTTGAGCTTTTTGCTTTCACAATTTGGGCTTGAGCACTTAGTTTACTCAGATAATGTCAGTCCAAGATAATTCTCTCTCGGTTTCTGTAGATAATATGTTGATGTGGTTATTATTGAAATATTGGAAACAACCACAAGTACCCTCCTGGAAAGAATTAAAGAACACTATCTCAAAAAATAGAGAAATTATGAAATTAGAACCGCTGGTTAATTCCCGAGATAATATCCCTAAGGCCACTCGTATAATAAAATGGCAGCTTTGGGACCAATATCTAACATTAAGCTAGAAAAATGGGGGCGATGAGATATCTATTGATATGCTCCCGCGACGAACACTAAGGGAGAGGTAAGGAGAGAGAGAGTGAAATTTCTTCTTTTTTGTTTTTTTTTATTTTTTTTTCTCCTCCCTTTTTCCCCCCCTCTGTTTTCTGCTGATTGCAAAACTTGAGAGATATCAAAGATGTTAAGAGGATATTTGTATATCCGTGTATTGCCTATTACTCTCTCTTGTATGGTGTAATTATAAATATGTTTATAAAAAAAGAAAAAAAAAATAAAGAAAAAAAAAAAAAATATGTTGATGTGGATAATATGTGTATGTTAGTATATTTCCACACTATTTCTATGGGATCTTGGATGGGTTTTGTTGTTATATTCTTAGGGCTTTGTAGATCTCACTCTTGGAGCATGCCGCTTCTCCTGGTACACCGGCAAATGTGGTGTATCTGAAGTACTAGATATAAGAAAGAAGTGAGGGGGAGAAAGTGCAATAGATACTCCTAGTGCAGATTACTTTGTGCCTCTTTGTAGTATTAGACAATATACTTCTACGGAGTGGTCTCTCACCTTTGGTGACCTCCAGAATGTGAGTTAATTAAATGATGGATGTGATTCTTTCTCACAGGTAGGTGTCAGAAGGGATGTTTCAAGACCTCTCCGTGGTTTTCATAGTGCACCCCAATATACAGTGTGTTTCTATGATCTATGAGGTGTACTTGAAATTACCTCTGTGAGGTGTCAGCTATACTGACAAAAACACTCACATTTCTGTATATCTCTACATAAGAGTATGCACCAATGATTTTATATATATATATATATATATATATATATATATATATATATATATATATATATATGTTCATGTGTGTCTATGTAATCTAAATCCAAGTCCAATGTAAAGATACACACACACTCAATTACTTGAAAATATATACTTTTATTATGCCATACAAAACATACTGGTCAATGCAGGAATTGGACAAAATATCCTAAAAAATATAGGTATAACCAAAAAGTAAAAATTGGTAAAAAAACACAATATAAACCGTGATATCATAGAAGACACTAAGGTATCAATGTTTATCAGTGGTAAAGTACCCTAAAAATGTGTATGTATGTAAATGGTAGATCAAACCCGTTTCGCTGCTCTTTGTCGCAGCTTCCTCAGTAACTGTGGTCACAGCTAAGCATTCATTGTGAGATGAAATATCATTATCAATGGTCATGGCTAGTGATTTATCATGACAACTAGCTAATGGTTAGTAATGCTTGCAGATAAAGATCAGGTAAGTTGGTATATTGTTACAGTTATGGTATTTAGCACTGTACTGAACAGGCAGGTTTTTGTTTATTTTTTTCCCTCCTCAGTCTTTTTTATGTTTTTTCAATTTTTTGTTTTTTGGAACAAACTGTATGTGTGTAACTGGATTGGATTACATAGTCGAGGTGTTTATGCATCTGTTCAATTGAGCAGATGGAGACTGTATGTAGTGCTATGCGCACTAAGTGACCCTAGCAGATGCTATGCATCATTATTATTATACAGTATTACATTTAACCTTTACGGTGTCCCCTTTTACCAAGCAGCCTCTTGTCCTTCCGGGATCACCACATCCATGATATTAATGCACAGTCATATACACTTATATGTGTGCTCTGTGTATATAATGAAGTTTTGTTCTACCGTTATCAATGTTTCCATGTGTTTTCAATGGTTAAGGTTCTGGGACATAAACATACATAAAATTGATGTAATGTTAATATATTTCTAGATAGATGATCTTCCTGTACACCCATCTCTTCACGCATTTGTGCACTGTAATCATATGTTTGCATGTTGCTAATCTCCAGTTAATTGTGATTTAATGTTATGTCCGAGGGTTTACACTTTAAATGTTAAAAGTGATGTTTATATCATGATTTTTAACATAATTTCCCATACTGGTGCACCTAACAACTAAAATGTGCATGAAGTTGCCATCCATCTGAAATAGTGATCCCTATTTACTGTCCATAACATTGTTATGTAAACATTTCAGCTCATTAGAGTGACATGGGCACGGTTTCCAAATAATCACATGTATTAATCATCACTATTTTATGTGTTATTTTCACCATTTTGGATATCATGCTTGAAAAACATTCTTGGTGATGTTTGTGAGTTAATACTCGGTGAAAAGTATACATTGTAGCACTGTACATATCACCATTCCCCTGAAGAGCTGTTAACCAAATGACAGGTAATATTACTAATTAATACAAGAAAACTTGATATGATTTCACAAAATTATTATTGGTATACATCTTGCCACATGCCCAATGGCAATGGTGTAGGACCTTAGAAGATGGTTGTAGCCATGATTAGCCTTGATGGAGTTCAGTTTACTGTTGCTCTAGGTGCCTCTCCACAGCCTCATTGTTTGATTATGGGCCTTCCTGAAGAGCTTGAACACATTAGTGAAATCCCCCTTGTCATGATTTGTCCCTAAATCCCCATTTCCCTGTGCCTCTAACAGCATGTTCCTTACATGCTCCCTAGGACAACGCTGTGCCATGCAGAGATATACCCATGTAGGAAGCATCAATGTCACCCCTTTCTGTTTTTAAGGCCCAAGGGTGTCCATGCTGCCATTTCTCTCACCCCATTTTGTATGAGCTAAGGTTCTGTTTTAGATGCCATACCTTCTCACGGATGTGGGTAAATGATCTGTGTCAGTAGGGTGGTGCTGGTCAATAGTGTTTTTGAGTATTATTTGAGGTGTGTCTATCCCTTTAATAGTCAGTGCATTAGAGCAGCTGTTGTGGTCCCTGGCAATCCACACCAGTGTCTTTGCCAAGAAAACCATAAGGATAAGCACAATCAGAAACATAGACCGATAAGCCTGGTGTGCTGAGTCCATATGGTCACCGAGAGTCAGACACAACTAAAGGACTCAACAAGTACAAAAATGATCAGCTTTATTAAATTGTGATTCTGCAAATTTAAAAGGGCTCTATTTAAGCACACAGCATATTTTTTTACAGAAGTTTTTAGTTAGTAGACTTCTATCCAAAAGCAAGGTCTAAACTAACTAAAAACTTCTGTAAAAAAAATATGTTATGTGCTTAAATAGAGCTGAATCGCAATTTAATAAGGCTGTATCTGTTTAATAGCTCTAATATAGTTACATAGTTACATAGGCCCTCATTCAATTGCAATTTGGCCAATTGAATAGGGGTCTAAATAAGCACATAACATATTTTTTTAAAGAAGTTTTTAGTTAGTGAACATCTATCCAAAAGCAAGGTTTTCACTAACTAAAAACTTATTTTAAAAAAATATGTTATGTGCTTATTTAGAGCCCTATTCAACTGGCCAAATCGCAATTGAATGAGGGCCATAGTATTTAGGGTTGAAAAAATACTTTCAGTCCATCAAGTTCAACCGTCCAAGACAACAGAGTTGTCTCTCAGTTGTCCAAGATCTCCTCTGATCTGAAATATGCGGATTAACTATCAATTAATTAGTTGTTAATTAATTATTAATCTTTTTTTTTTAAATTATTAATTATTCCAGAGGAAGGCAAATAGAAAAAAAAAACAAGCGAGACTTAGCCAATTCCTTCCTGATCCCAGACACCGGCGACCGGATTTCTCCCTGAATCAATACTGTCTCTCTAATTATCCATGATAATCCACTGTCACCACCTCCTTTGGTAGAGAATTCCCCAGATTAACCACCCTTACTGTGAAGAACCCTTTTCTTTTTTTAAGGTGAAATCTTTTTTCCTCTAACCTCAAGGGATGTCCTCTTGTCAGTTGAAAACCTCTTGGCACAAAAAGCTCCCTTGACAAATCTTTATACTGACCCTGGATGTATTTATATAAGGTAATCATATCCCCTCGTAGACGCCTTTTTTTCTAGAGAAAAAAAGTTTAATTTGGTTAGTCTTTCTTCATAACTTAGCCCCTCCATTCCCCTTATTAGTTTTGTAGCCCTTCTCTACACTTTTTCCAGCTCTAAAATGTTCTTTTTATGAAGTGGTGCCCAAAATTGTCCTCCATATTCCAAATTAGGACATACTAGAGATTTGTATAGTGGGAGAATTATATTTGCTCCCCTTGCTTCTATATCCTTCTTAATACATGTTAATATTTTATTTGCCTTTGCAGCTGCTGCTTGGCTTTGAGCACTGCAACCTAGGTGGTTGTCCACTAGTACTCCCAAATCCCTTTCAATATCTGAAACCCCTAGATTTGCTCCATTAAGAATATAAATTGCATGGCTATTTTTCCTTCCCAGATGCCAAATCCAAAAAAGACTACATCCACGGAGTTGATCTGATCCAAGTTCCTACTAACCTCCTCATAGAAACTAATTAGATTTGTTTGACATGACCTATCTCTCATAAATCCATGTTGACTCCTACTTATGATTTTGTTCAAATAGACATATTCTTGTATATTATCCCTTATTAACCCTTCTAAAAGCTTCCCAACTACAGATGTGAGGCTCACTGGTCTATAATTCCCCGGATTTGCTCTTGCTCCCTTTTTAAATATAGGTATCACATCAGCCTTTATCCAGTCATCTGGTAGAGACCCTGTGTTGAGTGAATCTTGAAAAAATAGATATAATGGTTTGGCTATTACAGAACCCAGTTCTCTCAGTACCCGTGGATGTATTCCATCTGGACCCGGGGCTTTATTAACATTTATTTTCTCCAATCTCTTTTGGATTTCTTCCTGCGTTAACCAATTATTTGGTGATGGTAGTGTAGCCCCATTATGTTGCGGTGTCCCAACCACTGGTACCTCCCTTGTGTATACTGAAGAAAAGAACGTATTTAGCTCATCTGCCTTTTCCTGGTCACTAATTATCAGACGGCCTGTGTCACATTGTAATGTTCCTATTGATTCCTTCCTCGCCTTCTTCCCATTAATATATTTAAAAATATTTTAGGGTTAGTCTTACTTTCCTTTGCAACTGACATCTCATTTTCTATTTTAGCCAGTCTAATAGCCCTTTTGCAAGCCTTGTTGATTTCCTTATAGTCACATAAAGCTGCCTCTGTTCCCTCCTTCTTGTATACTTTAAATGCTTATTGTTTTTTCCTTATCATGATCTTTAAGTCATTGTTAAGCCACATGGGATGTGATTTACTCCTATTCATTTTATTTCCATATGGTACATGCCGATGAGTATGTTTATTTAGTAAGGATTTGAATGTTGTCCATTTATTTTCAGTATTTTTCCCTGTAAGTACTTTGTCCCAGTCTATATGTAGTATTGCTGCCCGTAGCACATTAAAGTTATCCCTTTTAAAATGTTGTTTTTGTTGGCTCCTTACAACTCTGTTTTTTGTATTCAATCTCAAATGATACCATTTTGTGATCACTGTTCCCCTAGGTTTCCCCTATTTTAACATTTTATATTTTATCAATATTACTTGTGATGACCAAATCCAAAATGGCCCCATTTCTAGTAGGTTCTTGTATAACCTGGGCCAGATAATGTTCCCAGAGTGTACTCAAGAACCTGCTCCCCTTAGCTGAACTGCTGGTCTCATTTATCCAGTTTATTTCAGGGTAGTTAAAATCTCCCATTATTAGAAATTGCCCGTGCTTAGCTGCATTATCTATCTGTAACAATAATTATTCATCACCCTCAAGTATACTGTATTTAGGGGTTTGTAGCATATTCCCACCAATATGCGTTTAGAATTTATCTCCTCCGCTATTTAACTCAACCCACAAACATTCAATGTTGCTGTTAGTTCCAGCATAAATATCTTCTCTGACTACAGGTTTAAAACCAGGCTTAACATACAGACAAATTCCTCCTCCTCTTCTACCATTACCCCTATCTTTCTTAAATGAGTTATATCCATCCAAATTTGGTATAAAATTAAAAAAATAATTTGCTTTGTATCTGTAACGGATCTACTGGCACCCCGACCGGGTAGCTCCGTTGATGGACGCGTCCTAGCTTGCGTCGAGGGCTACAAGCACCGCACCGGACACCACAACCACCACAGACTCCACAACCGCCGTAGCTTAACTGGAGCCGCACCGTCTTCCTTCCACCCTGTATGAATCTCCAGCATCCAGGATCGTGTGGGGAAGACCTCTCCAAGGAGAGTACATCAGGAACAAGGGTTCAGTAGTTTAAAGCTCAAGGGAGTATGCCAAAGCATAGCAATCCCCAGTATGATATAGCAATCCCCTCCAAGAACGAGACGAGGCTACGTTTTGAAGGGTCAAATAGAACTCTCTTGCTGGTACACCCAGCCTGGTTTTTATTACAGTCAGGTACAAACAGAACACACCCAGGGGGAGGTATAGAACAATCAATAACACAGTAGTAACGCCCACAGTTTACCTCCCCTTTGTTTGGGAGATAATTGAGTTTATTACTGTATCTACTCAATTATCTCCCAGCTAAAACCTACACATTTTTATAACTTTATGATTTTACATAGTACATAAATAAATCTTACATTTTTATAAACAACATAAATTGTGGAACAACATATTAAAAAATGGCATGAATCAGACCAATGGGGTTCAAAAGTTAGTAAAAGTATTTTTTACACATAATACACAGACATTTCACATATCCCCCATAGTTGGACACACAATACACATATAGGGACAATAGGTGGGTCACACCTCCCTGAGGCTACCTGGCAACTTTGATACAATCAGACATGGATTAGATCATCCTTCTTTGTTCTTATGTCTGAGAATGAAAACACTTTATGCAATAGACTTCCTTATCTTAAGAGGAGTCTCTGTAACAGGATTATCTCCCATGCCAAGGTCTGCACTAGACTGGGCCAATATTCTGCAGATCATAAACCAACATACATACAGTATAATAGTAGGATCATATTTTAACCATAACAATCATAAAACAGGGTAAAACAGTGATGGGTTCCGTTACACACCTCCCCCGTGACTATAAGCCGGCATACACGGTCTGATCCCAACGGATCGGCCTGGGGATGTCCGGACAAAAGTATTTGTTGGTCAATTCTCTAGTTTGACAACCCATCAGCATTACTGCAATTCACCTTTACTCACATTTCACATATCCCCAGATAGCTGGGATCTGAGCGCACAAAACTACTGAATAGTGCTCAGATCCTATTCACACAGTTCAATTGCCATGTAACTAAAGTCTTTCCCATAGTCTTCTATTATATGAATGGGCTCCATGGCATAGCGATCTGTGGTATCATGGTTCACACAGGGCTAGTACCGAATGACCCCCCTGTATGTAAAGGGCCAGAATGAGTGACATACACTCTGGTATGGCCGAATACTGTGTTTAAAGGTCAATCTGTCCCAGGGCCATAGTCGCAGGGCAGGAGGCTGGCAAACAGTCCTCTCCAAGACAAAGTGGCGAAGGGCACTTCGTCACAGTATCCCTATGTAAAATAGCTTCTCTTGCTGAACACATGACCTTCCTTTCACATTAGACAGAAGATTTTTTGGATTGAGATAATCAGACTAATCTTTTCCTGTCTCAGCTAAAAACATGATTTAAAGAAACCTTCTGGATTTCCCAGTTAAATACACTGATACTAAGAGGCCTGGATATAGATTTGTGCCAATCACCTTTATAGGATTAGGGGTTTGTCTTCTCTGTAAGATCCATTTAACTTGAAAACTGTAATGTTCATAAAAATGACAGAAGCAGGAGGATTATTACTATTATCAATGTATTTACAAATGGCCCATATATACTGTAGAGCTAAGTACAGGGATACAGTGGGTATATAAGATGAGTATGACACTATATACAGGGTTGGGGCCCTGGTCTCTTAAAGATCAACTGCTCACAAATGCACTTTTGTCTGTGAAGTATCACACAATATAACAAGCTGTGTAAGCCCAGGGCATAAAAACACTTTTAGGAGTAAAACAATCCATGAAATGTTTTTAATACATCATGTTTCCTAACTATGGGCCTCATTCAATTGGAATTTGGCAAATTGAATAGGGCTTTAAATAAGCACATAGCATATTTTTTTAAAGAAGTTTTTAGTTAGTGAAAACCTTGCTTTTCGATAGATGCTTACTAACTAAAAACTTTTATTTTTAAATATGTTATGTGCTTATTTAAACTCCTATTCAATTGGCCAAATTGCAATTGAATGAGGCCCGATGTCTTAAACACACAGCAATAAGTAGAGAAGTATTAGGTATCCATAATGTCAGGATTATGCTCTGCTCCCAGAACACAGCAAAATACAGCAACAAGTCCCGCATAAGTATTTACGGTTCTTACTACTATCACTTAAAGATAAATACTTATGTGGGATTTGTTGCTGTATTTTGCTGTGTTTTTATATGACCTGTATTAAGTGGTATATTTTATTGTATACAATAAAAGGTTACATTTTATTTTCATAGTCTCCTCCAATTCTTATATTCAATATGTTCCCAAGGGTATATTGTCTAGCTTTCAGAACGCTCTTTTTGTCTCCCTTTTCATAAACACATTTGCATGGCCCTGCTGAGCTTCCCAGAATGCAGTGTAATAACTGTAGTCCTCGAAATTCTGAGCAGGAAACAAGTTGTTTAACTTGTTTTAGACATTCAAATGTGAACACAGATGTATTATTTATTTTCAGTATCTCACAAAAGTGAGTACACCCCTCACATTTATGCAAATATTTTATTATTTCTTTCATGTGACAACACTGAAGGAATGCCCCTCTGCTACAGTGTAAAGTAGTAAGTGTACGGCCTGTATAACAGTGTAAATGTGCTGTCCCCTCAAAATAACTCAACACACAGCCATTAATGTCTAATCCACTGGCAAAAGTAAGTACACCCCTGAGTGGAAATGTCCAAATTGGGCCCAATTAGCCATTTTTCCTCCCCAGTGTCATGTGATTTGTTAGTGTTACAAGGTCTCGGGTGTGAATGGGGAGCAGGTGTGTTACATTTGGTGTTATCGCTCTCACACTGGTCACTGGAAGTTCAACATGGCAGCTCATGGCAAAGAACTCTCTGAGGATCTGAAAAAAGAATTGTTGCTCTACATAAAGATGACCTAGGCTATAAGAAGATTGCCAAGACCCTTAAACTGAGCTGCAGCACGGTGGGCAAGACCATACAGCAGTATCACATGACAGGTTCCACTCAGAACAGGCCTCGCCATGGTCGACCACAGAAGTTGAGTGCACATGCTCAGCGTCATATCCAGAGGTTGTCTTTGGGAAATAGACGTACGAGTGCTGCCACCATTGCTGCAGAGGTTGAGGGGGGCGGGGTCAGCCTGTCTGTTCTCAGACCATACGCCGCACACTGCATCAAATTGGTCTGCATGGCTGTCGTCCCAGAAGAAAGCCTCTTCTAAAGATGATGCACAAGAAAGTCCGCAAACAGTTTGCTGAAGACAAGCAGACTAAGGACAAGGATTACTGGAACCATGTCGTGTGGTCCGATGAGACCAAGATAAACTTATTTGGTTCAGAAAAAGGTAAAGCGTGTGTGGCGGCAACCAGGTGAGGAGTACAAAGACAAGTGTGTCTTGCCTGCAGTCAAGCATGGTGGTGGGAGTGTCATGGTCTAGGCCAGCATGAGTGCTGCCGGCACTGGGGAGCAACAGTTCATTGAGGGAACCATGAATGCCAACATGTACTGTGACATACTGAAGCAGAGCATGATCCCCTCCCTTCAGAGACTGGGCCGCAGGGCAGTATTCCAACATAACGACCCCAAACACACCTCCAAGATGACCACTGCCTTGCAAAAGAAGCTGAAAGTAAAGGTGATGGACTGGCCAAGCATGTCACTAGACCTAAACCCTAGTGAGCATCTGTGGGGCATCCTCAAACAGAAGGTGGGGGAGTGCAAGGTCTCTAACATCCACCAGCTCCGTGATGTCATTATGGAGGAGTGGAAGAGGACTCCAGTGGCAACCTGTGAAGCTCTGGTGAACTCCAACCCCATGAGGCAGTGCTGGAAAATAATGATGGCCACACAAAATATTGACACTTTGGGTCCAATTTGGACATTGCCACTTAGGGGTGTACTCACTTTTGTTGCCAACGGTATAGACAGTAATGGCTGTGTGTGGAGTTATTTTGAGGGGACAGCACATTTACACTGTTATACAGGCTGTACACTTACTACTTTACATTGTAGCAGAGGGTCATTTCGTCAGTGTTGTCACATAAAAAGATATAATAACATATTTACAAAAATGTGAGGGGTGTACTAACGTGTGTGTGTGTATGTATATATATATATATATATATATATATATATATATATATATATATATATTTATTTATATATAGTAAATACAAAGTACATCTGTGTTCACATTTGAATGTCTAATGCAAGTTAAAAATATAAAAAAACCTGCTTCCAGCTCAGAGTTCCGAGAAAAACAGTTATTACACTGCATTCTGGGAAGTTGAGTTGGGACACACAAATATGCCCACAAATGCCTCGCTCTTCATTCCGTAGCCATTATCACACATGGCCTCCTTAAAGCTTATGCATGCTGTATTACACAGCTTTAATGCAAAGCCAAGGTTGGAATAAACACAAGCTGAGTATCCTATCCATGTACAGATGTTTCAAGCTTACTGGCTATCATCAGCATGGAGCCGGATCTCAGCTTGTGTTGTGGACCTTATGAGTAGGTAGTTCACCACAACAATCATTTATAACATGGTGGGCAAAAGAGCGATAGAAGCCCTCCACCGTACAGTAAAAAAAAAAAGAAGTACATCTGCGTTCACATTTGAATGTCTAAAACAAGTTTTAAAACCTGCTTCCAGCTCAGAATTCTGAGAAAAACAGTTATTACACTGCATTCTGGGAAGCTGAGCTGGGACACACAAATATGCCCACAAATGCCTCGCTCTTCATTCCGTAGCCATTATCAAACATGGCATATATTATTATTATTATGCATTATTTATTTACGCTACGGTGGTGGCTACTATCGCTCTTTTGCCCACCATTAATTAAAATATTGTTGTGGTAAACTACCTTCCCACAAAATCTACTACACAAGCTAGGAATCGGCCCCATGCTGATGAGATGCAGTAGCCTCCAAACAGCTGTGAGTAGGTTTCCTGGCTAGTGCAGAATCTATCCCGGTCTTTGCTTAAAGCCACGTAATGCAGCAGGCATATGCTTAAAGGAAGCCAGATTTAAAATTATGTAATAACTGTATTTTTTTTTTAAATTCTGATCAGGAAACAAGTGTTTGTTTATACGTTCAAATGTACTATTTATATACTGTACTACTGTATAGTGGAGGGTTCCATCGCTCCCTTGACCACCATTCAATGATTGTTGTGGTAAACTACCTCCTCAAAAAATCTACTACACAATACCTGATATTAGGGAACAGATTGGTAGCCTACATTGAATAGATGAGTTTCAGGTAGTGTTTGAAAATGTCAAGAGTGGAGGAGAGTCTGACAAATAGATAATTCCACAGTGTAGGGGCACTAAAAAAGTTTTGCAGACATTGTGCGGTGGTGATAAAATGTGAAGAGACGTAGGACATGGGCAGAGCAGATGGGGCGTTTAGGGGAGAATCTGGAGATTAAATCCAATATCCAGGAGGGAGCAGTGTTGAGAGCTTTAGTGGCGTTAGCATTTTTAACTTAATTCTAGCAGATACGGCACGGCAAGAAAAGGATAGGTAGAGTGGGGCAGCACATAAGAAACAGGTGACGTATACAAGCCTAGCGGATGAATTTAATATGGCTTGGATCAAGAAAGATTTATAAAGGAATTGCAGTAATAGGTGAGGAAGTAATGTGAATAAAATAGGAATTTGGTAGTTTGTCTAAGAAACATGACAGATTTTGGAGAAGTTTCGCAGATACAGTCAGCAGGTTTTAGTAAGTGATACGATGTAGCGAGTTGAAGAGATAGTGCCGAGTCCAGAATAATCTCCAGGCATCGGGACTCAGGGTGGTGTTAAATATGAACAGCTCAGGAGATATCAGAGGAACAAATGACAAAACTAGGAGAATGTTTTCTTGCATTTTTATTAAAGTATAATATTTAATCAATGACAACAAAAAAAAGGAAACATATTAAATAGATTTATAATATAAAAATGATTGCTTCCAAGAGGCGCCTGCGGTGTTTTCGGATGCATCGTACAAAAAAAATTCTTCATAATAAAGTTATTGCCCAGTCTTTTTCCCTTTCGTGGAACTGCAAATATCGCATGCACCTCCCCCCGTCCCCAGTGTGAAACAAATACAGCTCGCTTGCAGATTAACCTCTTCTTTGCTAGAGGAATCTGCAGTGTATTATAATGTAGTACTGCAGCTGTCTTTAGCATTGGAGAGGTTAAAAAGCAACGAATAAAAAAAAAAAAAAATGGTCAAAAATGTATTTCAAGTTTAACACAAAATAGTAGCAGACTGACACATACATATGGACACAAACATAACATTGTAGTGTTTAAAAGTGGAGAATTGTGAATCAGCTAGAATTTGTTGCCGCCATAAGGGGAAAGCATTGCAACCCATAGACCGCTAGTGACAATACACACAATAATGTAGTACCACTGAGGTATAGCAACATTTTGAACTTAGATTCTAACTATGTAAAGATAACAAAATATCAATACAATATAAATATTTGCAATTGGAAGTTGTTGAACAAAAAAAAAAAAAAAATTGGATGTCACCAAGCACAAGAGAACCCGCCACCAGGCTGGTCTTGTATACAATAATGTAATTCATGTACGGTTCCTTTGATTCTTTTTGCATATGTCTTTTGTGAGGAGTCTATTAATGCTACAAGAAGGTAATTGGGTACAGATAAGAATGCCGGCCCTGGAGCAGGATCTTGAGCGGAGCGACAACCAACATGTAGTTGGATCAAAGACATGTTTTGGTTACTAAAAACACATCTTAACAATATTTCATATTTACATATTTCCTACCCTGTCATAATTGGAGCTGTTTTTCATGTACTATCACTGTGTCTTTAAACGGACACAGCAAACATAAATAAGGCATTACAATAAAATAATCAATATTTTATTTATTTTATCCCTGTAAAAAAAAAAAAATCCACAGAGCAAAGCCAGCAACTTCCTATTATTCCAGTCATGTGGATAGCTTCCAGTGCAGAAGTTGGCATCACATGACCATATGGACCAATAAGAAGTCACTGGCCGTGCTTTGTGCGCTACAAGCTGCAATGTGGAGAGTCACAGGTTGCTACTCTCTGTGGATTAAGAGGACAGAGAGGGCTATATGGCAGTCCCCCAGAGGCATGAAGAAGAAGATGTAAGAGTAGTAATAGATAAGAATGTCATTATGTTATTGTTACAACTTTTTGTCTGTTTAAGCAGTTAATTAAATACAGTATAATTGTGGTGTGTATTTTCCCCCATGTTCTTTCATTGCCTTTTTAAAGAAATAAATATATATTTTTTTTTTTTCGAAATCAAAATGCAACAAAGATAATATGCATTTTGTGTCAGCTGCAGATTACAATGAAACGGATTTGGAGTAATTTGCCATCTTGCCATAATCAATGGAGTCTTGGTAAACAAAAAGCATAAACACTGATTGTTTGGCCAAAGGGCTTATGCATCATTACAAGGTTTTGTCCCATATAAATCCAGAAGCAGAGGGCACAAAAGTTCCAGATATCCTCTGGGTGATGTGTCCTTCAAGCATTAAATAGGTACCAGAATTGCAGTGAATACTGCAGCTATGGTGCTGTGTGGGATCATTCACACTAGCAGACACAATTAGATGTGGTGCTGTTGGCAGACAGTCATTGTTGGAGGGAATAGCCCCTCGCGTCCGACACGAATTTTCAGTTTAGTCACGTACAGAGATAAAATACAATGATTGTGCTGTAATGAACTTGGAGGTACAAGTTCAGAACCACTATTGTCCACATCAGTATCCTGGTGAGGTTAGAGAATCCCATCTAAGGGCAACCAAAAGTCCCTTTCAGACTCCATGTCCAATGCTTAGTCTGAGGCTAGAAAGTTCAATTTATAGGTCAAGTGCTATTTCCCTGCTCCTGTTCAAACAGCAGCATGGCAAGCTGGGAGCGGGAGCCCAGTCCCTCAAGGTTGCTCTGGACACATCGGTGGTAGATTTCCTCACTAAGTCTTGGATTGCAAGAGCGTGAGCGGTAATGCTGCAAAAGGGCAGGCTCCACTGCTCGGAAGACATGAAGACCAGAGTAGCGGATGAACATTTCATAGATATCTAGCATCTCCAGGATCTCCTCATTCTCCTGAACATCAGCTGCCATCTTTGTTCGGGCTGCCATATAATCAGCATTATAAAAGCATGCTTCTTCAAAAACATCTCTATCAAAGCGCCCAGCATCTCTCAGAAGTTCTAGTGTAGCAGGAGGTGGCTGCTGGCCATGTTCAGAAACATCTGGGTTGTAACCTTGGAAATGAATGGGGAAGAAGACCTGCCAGTTGTTGATGGTGTTCATGCGGCAGCGGTTAAGGAACTCCGTGGTGACATGGCTACCAACCCCAGCAAGAAAGAAGAGGGTATCAACTGGATGTTTCTTGGAGATTATGTCCATAAGACGAATTTGGGATGGGGCATCAGTCTTCACACTGATCCACGGGATCTTGATGTCATGGTATTTGCGTTCATACTCTGCAATCTGACTCTTGACTTGGCCAAAGATGTCATTCTGACTGACCTGCTGGGCCTGAAAGGGGTCGTAGATGAAGAGCAAAGTAAGGAGAGAGTTTTCGTTGCCTTGAATGTCTGTGAAAGCCTGGAGGAATCGGGAAGCATACTCCCGATCCTGTGCGGTCAATGGAAGAATGATGTTTATGCGACTGGCTTCTGTCACATATGGCATGGGGATAATCTCCACCTCACTAAGAGGACGAACCAAATTGACCCTTTTGGTGATGGAGCGGCTATGACCTTTCTGTGTCACCAGCTCCAGCTGAAGATCCAATGTGTATTCCATACCCCTTGTGGGATCAAAACGACGATAGCCATTCAGCAGTTGCTGTTTGCGTACATGTAGCACTGGCTGGTATTTCCGGTTGAGCTCATCTACGGCCGTACTGATGACATCAGACACATCTGCAAGATCAGCTCCTATCAACTCACACTTGGGGGAGCCATCTATACAAGAGAAAGTTTGGTCTTCAGTGAAGTAATCCCAGCGCAGCACCTCAAACCGGGTTCGTGGTTGGAATGGTGCATTAATCCCAAGGGGCCAAATAGCAGCTTGCTCCCCTTCCACTGATAAGGAGCTGGTGTTCTGTATTTCTCTCTGTCAATATAAAGAATTTAAAAAAGTGTTACAAAAAAAAAAAAAAAAATGGAGAAGCAGCCAAAAGCAAATGTTTAAATAATTACAATGAAATGGATTATATGCCAGGAAAAAAGTATTATTATTATTATTATTATTATTATTATTATTATTATTATTATTATTATTATTATAATAATAATAATAATAATAATAATAATAATAATAATAATAATATTTAGGACTAGCAGAGCGTCTCCCTTTTTTGGGAATTCCCTACAATGTCCCTTCTGAAATAAGAGCACTCCTACTAGATTTTAGTATTTACATTGTTCCATGTTATTCAACTTGAAGGCACTGTAGCCTTGTCTCATGAAGCCTAAATTCAATATAAAATTAAATTTCTTCCACAACTGAAATGGTTGAAAACGCCAACAAATGAAACCAAAAAAAATGCAAGCTTAAAGTGTGTAATTCGTTATTAGCAAGGAAAAAAATACCAGAAATCTTACTTATTGTAAGATTTCTGGTATTTTGTTCCTTGCTAATAACGAATTACACACTTTAAGCTTGCATTGTTTTTCCAGATAAGAGGCTGACAAAAGGAGGGAAGATAGGGGAGGCGGATTACTGCAGTGTGCAATTTAATAGATAATAGGTCCCATGTATAGCATCCATTGCTGAATGGTGATGAAATAAGCTAGGCTTTATGAATAGCATTGAATATCTTCACTAGCCATCACAGATATTATTTATTAAAAAAAGGGACACAACAAAGATTACAAAAAATCTACCTATAAAAAAAAAAAAAAAAAAAAAGGTTATTTGCAGTTGGTTTTGTTTTGCTTACATTGTTTAGGGACTGTAATATTACCAGTAATTATGGATATGGCCAAAGGCGCTTGACATTGTTAATATAATTATGTGTTGCCTGTACATTGTTATCTTGTATCCTAGTTATAATATGTTATACAGGGAAATGTGATATAGAACAGAATATATGTGGAAATGGTGAAAATGCTCTGCACAGACGCCTACCTGCAGAACATTGCATCTGCACACATACAGGCCTTGATTCAAGCTCGATGACTGCTCCCTAGGAGGCCTGAGTAAACACTTGAGGTTAACATCAATGTTTTTTTGTCCTAGCTAGTTATAGACACCTGTCATGTAGTTTAGACATCTGGTGAGTTTTATCTCAAGGACTTCTATAGCAACCAAGGCAGATGTGCTGACATCACACACACACACAGGTACACAAGGGTTTGGTATGGGAGATGTATAAATATGTTGGTTCTAGGATTCAATAAATGTTCAGTCCTAGTTTCACATATACACAGTGTGAGGCTGTTTTGTGTTTGTATCCTGAATTGGGTAGTGGTCTTGCTGGAGGGCACTAGTAACCTAATGGTAATGGTTTTATAAAGGGCTCTGAAAGGGATAAGGTGGTCTTTTTTTATGAAACATTTTAAAAAACATGCTGCCAGACTGTATAAATTCCAGATGTCTCAACCCTCGGAACCATGTATTGTCTGTGGAGTGGGAGCTGCCCAGAGGGAAATACAAACTGGAAACCTTTCAAGACTTTCATTACTAGCAGGCAGCAGTGTAACATGAGCAGCTAGCAATGTACACAAATACACTTTATAGTCGCCTCTCACTAGCATGATGCATGTATGGTATGTCTGTTTGGAGTGGGAGCCACCCATAGGGGTTGCTCTCCAGAGACAATTCATCATCCAGGGGTTGGAGATCCTGATTTACAGCCTTATTAAATTGCGATTCGGACAATTGAATAGGGCTTTTTCAAGCACAGAGCATATTTTTTTTTTTTTTTTTTTTTTTTTTTTTTACAGAAGAAGTTTTAGTTAGTTAGCTTATATCCAAAAGCAAGGTCTTCACTAACCAAATACTTCTGTAAAAAAATATGCTCTGCTTATATGGAGCCCTATTCAATTGGACAAATTGCAATTTAATAAGGCTGTTAAAGTTTGTAATATATTGGAAATGCGAGCTTTACCTGTAAAAGTGCCACCTAAAAAGGGACATGGTAAAGATAGCACTAAGGAATGAGTTGGCGCATTACAAATAAATGTTTACTATTATTGTTAATAATAATCATTATCTGCTACTCTTCAAATAGGCTTAATGATGTAAGAATTAGGGGGGGGGGGGGGGGACTTTTCAAATTAACAATTACTGTATATACTCGAGTATAAGCCGAGTTTTTCAGCCCTCTTTAAGGCAAAAAAGGGCCCCCTCGGCTTATATTTGAGTCACTCTCCCCCCCCCCCCCCCGTGTCTCTCTACCCCCCCTCCTTTTTAAACCCCCCCCAACCCTCCACCTCCACCTAAACCCCCCTAAATACCTCCCGGCACCCGGTATATGCTAATGACGCGGCGTGCATGTTACGTCACATACGCGCCGGCGCAAGGAGCGGAGGCCAGAGCACAAGCAGATAAGTGAGGGGAGAGGGAGGTTGAGGCGGCCGGGGTTGAGGAGGGGGGAGGTAGAGGTAGAGGAGGGGGGAGGTAGAGGTAGAGGTAGAGGAGGGGGGAGGTAGAGGTAGAGGTAGAGGAGGGGGGAGGTAGAGGTAGAGGTAGAGGAGGGGGGAGGTAGAGGAGGGGGGAGGTAGAGGTAGAGGAGGGGGGAGGTAGAGGTAGAGGAGGGGGGAGGTAGAGGTAGAGGAGGGGGGAGGTAGAGGTAGAGGAGGGGGGAGGTAGAGGTAGAGGAGGGGGGAGGTAGAGGTAGAGGAGGGGGAGGTTGAGGAGTGGGGAAGAGACACGGGAGATAGAGGGGGGACACAGAGAGCACAAGAGGGACACAGGGGGCAGCACATTTCCCACCCTCGGCTTATACTCGAGTCACACATTTTACCCAGTATTTTGTGGTAAAATGGGTGCCTCGGCTTATACTCGGGTCGGCTTATACTTGAGTATATACAATTTTGCTGCAGTGTAATCTACCATTTTGGTTTCTGTTCATCGCCTTCCTGAGGGCAGAGGAGACTGCACAATGTAAATGTGACATCTAAAACTGACAATGTAGTTAAAAATCAATTTGCACATTACCAATCTTAGTTCTCTGAAATACCACATAGAAATAACCTGACTACATTGGTCCTTTAATGACTTTTCAGGTTGATACATCTTTGTAATGGCAAAACTTAATATGACCATTTGCTTAGATAATTTAAGAGACATTCATGTACAGACTGCAATTAATTAACTGCACTAATATTTTAAACTTGGCTGCCTATTTATACTATTACATTATAAAATGGTAATTGATTCAGTTGCTATTGCTCTCTGGAGGATGAAATGGCTGTTTGAAGCAGCGCATTTGATCCATTTACATGAAATGAGCACGCACGACTATATACAGTGTCCTAATTTCCAGAAATGCATTAAGAGTTATTCCCCATGACCACAATATCACCAGCCTTACATTACCCAGCTTATGCAGTGGGATCTGGTCCAAGTAAGGGCCCTATTTTATTTATGGATGTTCACTTTAATCTATAGACACCATCTAATATTTACATATTTTTCTGGCTGGTCTACAGGGCAGCGCAACTAGCTTTTATACCCTTGGCGCACTCACAACCATCCCAACCGGCATGAATTTTTATTGAGAACTGGGTTATGCGCCCCTGCTCCTGGGACTCTGTAGTCTGGCTTAATCCACTACCGTCTACAATAAAGAATTCTTCAAACCCTATGCTCAGACACATGGCATCATGTGTAACTTGGGCCTACCGTTATTCCACACTCTTTCCAAATCACACCAACTAATATCAGTATTCACACACCCTCAAGCCCCAAGAGACATCTCAGCTACCTCCCAGCATTGGGGGAAATCTAACAAATTAGACAGACTAGGCTCGTGGGTAAGGGACGGTCAGATTCTCTTGTTTAAAGTGCTGAGGGATGAATTTGCCATCCCCTTATATGAACACTACAACTACAGCAGACTGAGACATTTTGTTTGCAAGACAATCAGCGGACTAGGCCCACCTAAACATAACAGGCTCTCAAAGTTATGTCAAGAGGCTCCTCTCACTAGGGGAATGATAGGTGAAATGTACGATACGTTTAACTCCCCCGAAGAGGAAGATAGGGTTAGATATATCCGGGAGTGGGAAAAGGACCTAGCTCTCCAATGGGACTCAAATAAATGGGAGAAATCGTGGTCCAATATTTTCAGGGGCTCTCTGAATTATAGCGTGCTAGAAACCTCAATAAAAGTTCTTCATCGTACGTATATCAGATTAGCCAAATGGAACAGGACAGAAAGCTCAAAATGTTTTAGAGGTTGCCCCGATGTAGGCACATTCATCCACATCCGGTGGAATGGTAGTAAAGTTCAACAAATTTGGAAAGGAGTGGGTAACCTAGCAAAGGGTATTTTCCATCAATCGGTGCAGTTAACAGCAGAAATCTGCCTGCTAGGGATATCTAGCTCTGTATTTTCCCCATCTCGAAACAAACTCCTACAATGTATCCTACTAGCTACAAACTCCCACATAGCCCGAAACTGGAAGTCGAACTCACTCGACATAGGGCCAATTGAGGCAAAGGTCCACTTTATTGCAGCAAGGTAATCTCACACTCCCTTGCAGACACTATACCCACATTTTTGGAGATCTGGGGCCCCTGGATAACATTTACAGGCATCCGGGTTCCGGTCATAAACTAAAACCAAATCATTTTAGATGGATTACATTTTTGGAGAAGGGAGAGAACTGGAGGCCGGGGACTGATGGAGAAGAACTGGATCCGGAGAACAAGAACAGGTATAAACAGATTAATTCAAAATAATAATAATAATAATAATAATAATAATAATAATAATAATAGTGACCAAGTTGACAATTTATTTGTTAATATGTTTATTTTATTGTATTTTAGTATCTGAACACTCTCCTCTCCTATGGGGAATATCCTCTGTACCAGAACACCCTGTATTACGGTCTCAATTTGAAGACTTCAGCTACTTCCTAGGATTAATAAAGTTAGCAGTAATTGTATAGAGGGTATTACCTGTAAAACTCTGTGATGATGATTGTATTTGATAGGTTAGGAATAACCAACATCTGTGAAGCTCGCTATTTAGAAGGTAGCGAGGAGGAACATTTTGAAAATGGGAAGAGGCGGATCTCATGATCAATACAGTGGTTGCAATTTTAAATGTGTTCAGATTATCCAAGTAGTGAATTAACCAATTTTAACAATACAGCTGAAATTTCTTGGTTCACGGAATATGGTAAAACGTGTATACTTACGGAACATGTCACTAAACAAGAATGTAACTGTATGTCATGTATCTGCCTGTAATAAAACACCTGACTAGTTCAGTTTTTCCCCTACTGGATCGGTACCTGGTCGTGGTGACGGGGCTTGTGTACTTGAATTAAAGCTACAAGCTATTACATGTACTGGCACCCAAGATGGACAGGTCATAGCAGAGAAGTCAGATAAATAGCAGTCAGCTGGAGAAAAAACTAGCAACCCTCTCCGGTATATTTGCTAAGAAAACCCATATAAATAAACACAACCAGAAACACGGACAGATGGGCCTGCTGTGCTGCTTCCATATGTCACTGAGAGTCGGACACAACCTAAGAATTAATTAATTAATCCAGGATTTCATAGTGTGAGTATCCTATAGTGTTCCTTTCCCACTAAACCTGTATGGTACTAGTGGGGTGAGAATCACAGCCCCTCACCCTCAGCCTCACTGCATTCCCATTTTAATAACATGAAGAGCTCCCACCCAAAACTGGTATAATTTCCATTTGCTTCCCACTTTATAGCGATGGCAATACCTAAAGGAATCCCACTTTAACCAAATACATGATTAGACATTGCCCACAAGACAACAGACTATAATAAATAACATTACCTGTATCACATATAATAGTTGTCAAACTACAAATCGTTGTCACGCTTTGCCAGCTCACAAACTGCGTCCCTCGCAAAGCGAGGGACACAGTTTGGTCCACAAATGCAAACCCTTGCGAAGTGAGGGGCCGCATTTGCGGAAGGTGGAGGCTCCAACGTCGGCTGCAATGAGCCAAAGGCTCATTGCGGGCCGCAAATGTGGCCCCTCACAAAGCAAGGGGCCGCATTTGCGGAGGTGGAGGCTCTACGGCTCCTCACAAGCCGTTACAAACACACACACACACAAGCGCCAAAATACGAATCACGGCTCTTGCAACGCAAAATTTACGGACTTATGAGACGCAGGACTTACAAAAAAAAACATTACGAACTCGCAAAATTACGGCCGAACCGCGCGCACCTGAAAACATTAAAAACACAATAAATACACTCAAAAAAAAAAAAAAAAAAAAAAAAGCTTACCCACAGCGAGGGGGGGCACCCAGGACCTCTGCAAGTGAAGTTACACCTCAATTTAAGTCCAAATCACCGAGTTTACACACACGAAAATCCCCTAAGCGAGAGAATAAATGGCCGCCGAAAAAAACAAAAACGAGGCTACAGGAACCTAAAGCCGCAAAACACCAAGCACAGACGGATTTTCAAAAGAGCCGCCAGAAGTAAAGATACACTTTTAGCAAGGACGCTAAATCAGCCACACCCGCGTACCACATACACATTCGCCGCCATTTTACAACACTAACTTACACAATGCGGAAGTACACAGCTACCCTAATGGCAGGAACATCAAAACAGATTGTCAGCTCTTCGGCACAATGCATCCTGCATATTACTCAAAAATAGGTAAAGTATATTAATTTATTCATTATTTCATTGGCATACAAAAATACATATACACAATAAAAAAAACATTGCAATAAACACAAAAGACATTCACCGCGCGCCTCACAACCAACTCCAACGCTGCTCATAACACACAAAATACCCCAGGGGACAGCCTTGCAATAAGAGCTAAAAGCAGGTCAGCGCTGACCTTACAATGACAGAAAATGCTCCTCTAATATCAAAAAAACAACATCCAAAGGTGCACAGCGCAAGCTTTGCAATGAGCGCTGAAGGTACTCAGCGTAAAAAATGGTTTACATTACGTCTCAAACAACATTCCCTGGCTTACAATTTCATGCCCGTCATTTTTTGACGGGCAGTTCGCTAGTACCTTATATAAATACCTTAGCACTGTGTGCTTGTTTCCAAAGGCCCCGATTACTTAACGTGTTAGTTTTGTTTTTGCCTTGTGCTGAACCCCTGTATAGCACCACTGAACTATTATTATTCTGATGATAATAATAATTTTATAAGTATTAAACATAATTTGCAGTACAATCACTTAAAAATATTGCACTACAGCTTTAAAATGTTTTATAAGACTTAATTGTTCAGATTATCCAACACAAATACAGGGCTAATGCTAAAGGAAAAAATACTTCTCATTCAAGTAACTAGACTGAAAAAGGTAATTGCTCCAAATGGCCACTAGGGAGCATCACTATAATGTCTGTGCCATAACGGAGCCAGTAGAGCAGGTCTAACTAGACATGGCCTTTAGCATTTGATTCTTTCGTCATGAATACTTTACTAACCCCAGGACAGAGTCCAGTTATCTATATAAACAAGAAAAATAATCTTTAAGGGTTTCTAATGACAGCATTTAACTAGAAATTCTGGGAGAACCTGAAATAGGGGCCCTGCTGGAATAAATAAGGGTTACTTGGGTGTAAGAATGTTAAGTAGTGACGTATCTTGCAGAAAGAGGAATGCAAGAATGAAGGTTAAGATTTCATGTTGGAAGGTAGAATATTTACAGGTAATGTGTGAAAATACTAAATAGACGAAACGGTTTCCAATGGAAGTGGTAGGGTCAAACACTTGAGGAACGGATGCATGCCTGAGAAAAGTACAAGGTCACCTTGAGGCTTTGATAATCCATGCTTTTAGGTAGAAAGAATGACCAGACTAGACAGGCCTTTGACGCTTTAATCTGTCTTTAACCTGTCAATCTAGGTTTAAGTTTCTAGTTATAACATTCATTTTAATCCTGCAGCACAACTCCACCTGCAATGTGATTCTGTATAGAAGTTTGCAGAATTCACAACAGAACATTTTAGATTGGATTATCCCTTCAAGAAGTGTCTGGTATCACCCACACATGTGCATGTAGAGGCTTTATTACCTGCAGCTCCTCAATCTCTTGGTAAGTCCTCTCCAGCTCCAGGTGTGCAAAGTGTTTGTGAAGTCGGTACATCTGCACGGGATCCAGCACTGGGTGGGCAGTGAAGGCGTTCTTAAAGCGGGGATCGTTCTCCTTCTCTGGGTCTGCGTTCTTACCCAGTTCAAAGTAACGGTAGCGCACCCCCTGCAGAGAATGAATATAGTGTAAATTAGCAGCGTCATTATACACACATATATATATATATATATATATATATATATATATATATATATATATATATATATATATATATATATATATATATATATATATAAATACATACATACACATACAGTAAAACCCCTGTTATCTGTTATTTGACATGTAATTATGCTTGTGTAATCTACCATTTAGTTTTTGCTAATCTACTCCATGAGGTGTTAAAATACTTTGAATAAAGAGGAAATGTAGTAGTCAAAATATTTAGTACTACTAATGGAAAGCACATTAGTTTACATGGAAACGCCCATGTAAACATGAAATAACCTCCGTAAAAATAAAAAATAAAAAAAAAATGGTACCCCACATGAACTAACAATTGCGAATTAAAGTTAAACATTTTAATAGTTAAACTTACTTTGGGGTCTAAAAAAAAAAAAATCCCCCCATCGAGGTTAGCTATTCAAAAGACTATAACAAAATAAAAAATTAACATGTTTGACCAAAACAAACCTGTCATTTCCATTTTACTACACAATAGTAGCACATTATCACAGCTCCAACCTACGGCATATTGTACGTTACGTTTAAATATTCAGATCTATGTGTGGGTTTATTTAGCAGTTTATTATGCGCTAGGGCAGCTGTGCAATTATATCAAGTTATCACAATTAAATATTGCAATGGATGTCAGATCTCTAAAAATAATTAGCATTACAATAATAAAAGAACATTGCAATTATCCTGGAGTTCAATATTAGAAAATTATTTATACATTAGATTTTAGTCATAATCTCATTTCTTGCATTTATAAGGATTATGAAAAGCACACACACGCATACACTTTAATTACAATGCAAGATCTGCAGTAGGATTTTACTCAAAAATTATCATTTTTATTCCAGTTTATTTTTTATAGTCAAGTCTCGGATTAGTACAGGTGGTTAAAACGCACTATTTGCCGACAAAATCTGCATTACCAGAAATAATGACCACACGTTTCAGTTCCTGTCAATCACTCATTATTACAACATCTTACTAACCACAATAAGCTAATTTGCAGTCTAGTAACTAATTATTTTTTTTATTTCTTTTTATAGATTTGCATGTTTTTTGGGCCAGATCACATGGTTCTTGGTAAATCTAATAGCAGGGTCACCTACAAACAATGTCCATAATTATCTGGATATTCCTTGTAGATAAACCTAGTGACAAATGAATAAAACTCAATGTGATCTGCACTTGGATGGCCTGAGCTCATGTCCTGAAGACAGTACAGCAAGGCTATTAAAGCTGGATAGTTTCTCAGTTTCAAGCAACTTTAGCAAAATCCGTCTTATGATATTTATTGTAAAGAAAGTACAGACTGTGTGTGGGAACGCAAACCACACACAATGGCGTCACGCAGCACTTTGATGGGACAACGAACACAAATTTTAATTTAGTATAAAGATTGTAATATAGTTGGTTAATTAAGCACTTATATTTTTTGTTACACACCTCTTTTCCTTGAAATCTATGTAAAGCACATTTATGTATTCATGCATTTTTAAAGGATTAGGATTGCGTTACACTTTTTGTGAAGAAAACAAACACTGTATATTGAAAGAAAATAAGCTCTGTCAAAGTGAAGGGGGAAAAAAGCATGCCGATAAAGTAAAGCAAGTTGGCTATATTCTCCACTTGCACAATTTTTACTCATAAATTAGTACAAATCCATACTAAATTAAGGAACAAAATATCTGGCTGCTTTGGCAACCTGGCGCCTGGTATTTATCAAGCCCTAAATATGTGGTGCTTTCACCTACACCATGAATAGGTGCAACTCAGCAACTTGTCGCTCACCTCATGCTCCTCCACACAGTTAACATGCGTGTAATCAATGATACATCTGCCCAGCCACTCGTCAGGCCTGGCGCTCAGGATGTCATTGCGACAGTTCTCCAGGTGTGGCTGCAGTTTACGGAGTAGGCTACGTGACAGCAGGTAGCCAAAGCCGCCATAGCAATATCTGCCCTCGGTGTCTCCACCAATGAACTCCTCAGGCCGACCCAGGTACAGATCAGCATCAATACTAAGGTGGGCTGCCAGGCGAAAGATGCGATGTGCTTCTGTGTAGGTATCATCTTGCACCAGATAGAACCAATCATACTCCTGTACGTAGTGGTCCAGGAGGTGCTTCACCGTTTGATACATGTTCCAAATGGGTCGGTCATCTCCATGGGTCACTACGGACATGCCATGGGGGAGCTTCCTCCCACGCATTCCTGTGAAGTATACCAGCTTCTCTATTCGGTGACCCAGAGTCCGGTTTACTGCCACAGCAAGAGTGTTCAGAGTGGTCTTGGATGTAAGGACTCCTACAAAGAGGCGCTCGCGGATTCCAAGCTCTGTGCTAATGTATCGAGACCTAAAAATGGGAGGAAGCAAAAAGTTACTCATCACTGAAATGAATCATGGAATTAACGACCAGTATAACGATACGTTAGGGGGAAAAATAAGGTAAAGGGAAGAAAAGCTCAAAGAAGTAGGAAATAGGGGTTGGGACCCTTTAAAAATGCGCAATTCAAAGAACATTTGGAGCAAGATAAAACAAACAAATAAATAAATAAATAGAGGGAAAAAAGAAGAATGGACACCTTAAATTCATGTTATACTTTCATACACAAAAGTGGCAAAACAGTGAGAAATTAATAAACAAAGAATGGAGAGAAGAGAAAAAAAGAAGAAAAAAAAAAACAGACACAGCAAAGGTTCCTGTTATTAAAGAAAAAAAGACAAATCCAGAAATATTAAATTAACAGTGTGAAACCTCACTATTTTAAGAAAAACACTATCTATATGTGGGCTCCCTCTAAGTCTCCTTATCATTCATGAACCATTAATGGACTCTCATAGTGGTGGTGAGAAAGAAGTCAGAGACATCTAACACTTAAAGTCTGGATACAGAGAGAGAGGAAGAACTTTAGAGATAATTTACCCTCAAAACCCTACTCCTTTCTTTTTTAAATTAACCAGTTTTTATTAAGTATAGATAATAATTGTTACACTTTTCGCATTGCGTTGTTTACATGGTTATGCAAAAAAATTGTAACCATGAACAAATGTAATAACTGTAACCATATACAGAAATAATTTCTAATAAAAAGTGTTCGTTATTTGTGTATTGTTCATTACTATAATAACCCAATAGGACCTTTGCTGTGTTGCCATAATGAACAAGTTCACCAACACATAAAAACGAGCCGTTTAGCACCGGTCTGCTGAAATCTGTATGTGCGCACACACTAAAAGGAAGTGGAAACATCAGTATAAACAGTGACTAAAGCCTTCAGTAGTTTTCACAGCTATACGATTAGTGCTTTTATCACTATGCCTCCAGGTGACATTGCTGAACCTTGTCCCCTAGAAGGTCCCAGCAGGGGCGGACTTTACGGGATGTTGCACCTCGCCATAAACCTTCCAGTCAGTGGGTTGTGACTGTGGTTCCCAGAGGCTGGGTTAATGCAGGACATTTGTCTATAGGTCTTTGTAACTATTTATATCCAGGTCATGTCCCAAGAAGAAGAAGAAGAAGACATTCTGCAGTGTTGGAATATTCCATGATCATTTATAATATACTGTACTTGGTCCCATTACGTGATTAATTGCTTATCATCTTTACAGTGTGGCTCCATTTTGTTTTCTCTGCTACTTTCTCAGATGAGGGTGGTAAATTAATGAGATTTCCATTCGTCCTGTTAAAAGCACTGTCAGTATTAGCATTCCCTGAATAATAATTAGCTGCTTTGGTGTGCTAATTAGATCACAGTCTGGATGTTTGTCCCAGTGGTGGCCAACACAATGATCCATAATGTGGTCATTTAGTTAGAATGAGCATAAATTTACATACTGCGCTGCTCATTAGGCTCAAAAACAATGTTGTATTTCTCAGGAATAATTTACTGTAGAGAAAAAAAAAAGGCTAGTACAATGTCTAGATAGTGAGGCAGAGTTATCCACGGACTCTTCAAAGCTCTCTTATGCTAGTTGGACTGCAGGGTTACATTTCCTGCTCAGTTAATTAGCTACACCCGGTCAGCCCTGATTTAAGATTACTCCTGGAGTATGGAAGAAGCCGCTTATGGACTGGTTATCTGGTCGCACAGAGAGACAACAGCCTGCAGCTTATGAGCGCTTGGAGCAGGGTGGACACCTGGAAATTTGGCCAGTGGTATTACAAACTGTTTGTTTTGCTCCACCCAGGTTTAGCTGGACAAGAGCTGGTTAGTGAGGAAATTGTTTATTAGTTAAAAAGGTAGAGCTTCTGTGGAGGTGATGCCTATTATTTTTATTGATCTGTTATTTTTGTATGATTGGATTCATTTTTAGTAAAAAAAGTGCCTGAAACACAGACAAAAACCCAGAGAAGACTGGGAACTTAACACACCAGTTTTTCATGCTCATTAAGATGATACCAACTTCCCTTTGGGGGTCACCGAGTCCCTTTAATATTTAAATCAAATATAAAGCACATTACCAATGAACAAAACCAGGTAAAAAGTTTTAAAAATGCCACTAAAATAGAGTCTATATATTTTAGTGTTATGACACTATTGTGTATCGGTACCTAAATGGGTTTATATATTTTTGCTTACTGTTGTTGCACTTTATATCTATTGGTATATTTATCAGTATACTTGATGCACCTTACATGTTTACTGCATATATATATATATATATATATATATATATATATATATATATATATATAACTTTATAATTATAGTGTACCTTGTATATTAATTTGATATATGATAGTAGCTGTTATATTTATTTAGCCCTGTACATATTTTCCTTGAGGATACCTATATCCGCTATATGGTTTTATTGGCGTATATATTTTTTTACTGTGGTGTTATTTAAAAAACATTAAAATTATATATATATATATATATATATATATATATATATATATATATATATATATATATATATATATATATATATATATATATATAGTGCTTTTAAGCTCTAATTCAGATGTATATACCTGGGCAGGGCTGTACTAGCAGTCTATTTGGCTGTACTTATTTGGTTACAAGGCCTCTTTCCTGCTGTTCTCACATCTGGTTGGGGTGGTGTTTTTGTGTAAATATAAAGTCTTTCTGTGTTGAGGCCTGGCCAGCCTGCCACACGTACCCCAGAGAGGGGGAGGGAGGGGATTACACCAAGACAGAAGCAGATTTATAAGTGTACAGATACCAAGGCGGACACCACCTCCCCTCCCCCAAACAGAACAATCACCGGCTTGTACCCGGGTGCAGCACCTTTGCTACATTTTAACCCCACCACGTCTCATATGGTTATATATAGACAATGTATGCTAACCACATAGTGCAGGACCAATGTGGTCATTTTTTTTTTTTTTGTAAATAACCCAGCTTGACCAGGGGCAAAGTGATTTTAGACAGCAGAAAAATATATATAACTTTTATGCGTTTAACTTTTAAAAAGGCAATTACTTTTTACTGCAAGTTTCCGTTTTCTTTTCTCTGCTGATAGTAGCTGCTATTTTCTCAGGAGGGTGGCTCCTTATAATCTAATGCTCTTGGAATTACTGCTATTGAAATAACTGGTCCCTTTAGTTATCATGTTCCTATTCTGCACCTCAGGAAGTTAATAAGAAGAAACCAAAATGGTAGATTCCAAAGCAGCAAACTTTGATAGAAAAAAAAAGAAAATGTAAAACAATGTATTTAGATTGTAAGTAGTAACTTTTCTATCATTTAGGGTGCTTTGGTAAAATAATTAAAAACACATACATATTGTGCCCATTTTTAAGTGTGGTCCTTCAAAACTGCATTTTAAATATAGGACTATGGTCCTTTATCCTCAGATCTATATATGGGGACATTATGGGTCTGTGGGTTACTCTAGATATAAATAACAGCACATCTGGTTGTGCAACTAGAATAGATGGACACACTTACTAAATACAGTAGAAAATAAGACCAATAAAATGGCACAGTAGTAATATTTGTATTACATTATATTAAAGAACTAGCGTTGATAACGGGGAAAACCTTTAAATAATATTTCTAGTCAAATAGGTGAGAACCTTTGTGTGTCCCTCTCGTCAATGCGTATCCACACATTATTCTATAGCTATTATATAGATACATTTGCAGCAGCAGCTGCCAGGACTAAGTAATTGTAACATGGATAGGAAGGACTAAGCACATCTCGGCAAATACACACTGGTGAGCATTAAATGCTAATTACATTTACTTTATGAAGATAATAAAACTGTAAGGAGAAACAATCCTCAGGTGAGCACCAATAGATCAGCCCCAGGTACCAGTACGTTTTCATTCCTTCCAGAACATGAAACATCTCTGTACAAATGAGGAGTCAGATCCAGCAATACTAATGCTGCTCAGAGCGCTAATGCGCAGCCCAGGGTGGCAATTGCACGGCCCAGGGTGCGGCCCAGTATGGCAATGCGCGGCCCAGGGTGCGGCCCAGTATGGCAATGCGCGGCCCAGGGTGCGGCCCAGTATGGCAATGCGCGGCCCAGGGTGCGGCCCAGTATGGCAATGCGCGGCCCAGTATGGCAATGCGCGGCCCAGTATGGCAATGCGCGGCCCAGTATGGCAATGCGCGGCCCAGTATGGCAATGCGCGGCCCAGTATGGCAATGCGCGGCCCAGTATGGCAATGCGCGGCCCAGGGTGCGGCCCAGTATGGCAATGCGCTGCCCAGGGTGCGGCCCAGTATGGCAATGCGCGGTCCAGGGTGCGGCCCAGTATGGCAATGCGCGGCCCAGGGTGCGGCCCAGTATGGCAATGCGCGGCCCAGGGTGCGGCCCAGTATGGCAATGCACGTCTCAGAGGGCCAATGCACAGCTCAGTTAATAAATGTGGGAGTTTCTTATTTGTATATAAATACAGCAACAACAACATGGAGTTTCCAAGAATTGATTCACTACAACATACAGTTTAAGAATAACCTTGATTTTGGGGGGTGACATGGTCCCTTTAAGATGCTGTAAATGCAACAAAGTACGCAGGTTCAAATATTTTTCCACCCCTTGCCAGTGCTTTTGTAGCCAATCACATGTCGCATCCCGGGATGCATTTTTACAAGATCCCTTCTAATTGGCCGAGAATGTTTGCTCACTAGAAGAGATAACTAGCAGGGTAGATTAAACCTTTGGACTTGGCTTCCGTGTGACTAGTTAAAACCAACTTACAAGGGGCACTGTATTCACATTGGAATTATTATTATATACTAGCGAATTGCCGGTCAAAAAATGACTGCAATGAAATTGTAAGGTAGCTAATGCTGTTTGGTGTCTAATAATGAAATATGTAATACATTACTAAATGAATATAGTGTACCTATTTTGAAGCATTGTGATGAAGAGCTGGCAATCTGTTTTGATGTTGCTGGAGCATTAGTGGTGTGGAGCTGCTGTGTAAGCGTGCTGAATGTGTGCACTGCGTGGTATGATTATCCGTAGGTGGTTTGTGGCGTTTTGCGAGTTTCTTGTGGTGTTTTGCGAGTTTGTTGTGGTGTTTTGCGAGTTTAGAGTGCTGTAGCCTCGTTTTCGTTTGGCGGCCATTTTTTCTGTCACTTAGTTTTTTTTTTAGTCTCAAAACTCTTTTATTTCGAGTAAAATCGAGGTCTAAGTTGCATTTTTGAGGTCCTGGGTGCTCCCTCTTGGTGTAGGTAAGGTTTTTATGTATGTGCTGTGTGTATGTATTGTGTTTTAAATGTTTGTATGTCGGCGTGTTGCGTCCGATGTTTGCGAGGTCGTAATGTGTGGTAACGTGTTTCGTAGGTTGTTTGCGTTCCTCGTAAAATTTAGCGAGTGTCGTAATTTGTGTGTCGTGTTTTTTGAGTAGCGACGTGAAGTTTGCGAGGGTTTGAGGCCCTTGCCCAGTGACCTCGCCAGCAACTGAGTCCCTCGCTTCGCGAGGTGCCTCAGTTGCTGGCATGGAGCGCCTTCGGCGCTCCATGCCAGCAACTGAGGACCTTGCCCAGTGACCTCGCCAGCAACTGAGGCCCTCGCTTCGCGAGGGGCCTCAGTTGCTGGCATGGAGCACCTATCTAGGCAGAGCGTTCTAGCCAATGAGCCGTGATGTGTCCTAGCCAATCAGCTATCTGTATCTAAAACCTCATTTTGCCCCCTAATATAACGCACTCTGTTTTATTGCTTTTAAAAAGCAATAAAATATGGTTTAAAAAGGCCAGTGTCAGTAACATTTATATGGTAGTAAGTACACATGGGCCAGTAAGCTGCGGTAATAGTTTAACGCATCCGTTAATAAATCATTGTAACATTTGTATCAGTTATGAAAATACGATTAATCCACCCACTGTCTTACTATTACTGCTGAGTCCATTAGTCAAAGCAGTATGGCTGATGATTTATGCCTGATATTTTCCAAAAATTGCCCATTAGCCAATCGAATTTGATCAGTGGAGTGAGCAGTTTGAATAGTTTCATTGGCCAAACCTCAAGTCTTGAGTACATTGGCAGGGAGATCCTCACAGCTTGCCAGGTGTACATTTTAAGTTTAATACATCTATTCAGGTCTTTATGTACTTAAAAAAAGAAAACAAAAAAAATGCTGTGTTTAATAGAGCATAAAAACATGTTTTGCATGAGAAAACTATTAACTAAAAAAAATTGGTTTAATCATTAATAACATAAATGCAAAGGGCATACTGTAATATGTAGGTTTTATTGGCAGGCAATTATGACTCATATTAGTGCTCATTGGCACTACAGGATATGATGGGCACATTACAAATAAATAATAATAATAATATTAGGCTGAAATGGGCAAGCCCATAGTAGTTGTGTGTGTGTTTGTGTCGACTCTGTGACCACATGGACCATAACACACCAGACACATCTTTATATCCGTGGTCATTCTGATCCACTTGGCATTCTGTTGGTTCTTTTTCCAGTGCGCCAGAGCATACAGCTCCTGGTAGTCCTAGGTGGTCTCCCATCAAGTACTGAGCAGGCCCAACCCTGCTCGGCTTCAAGGTGGTTTGACCTCTTGCTTCCCCGACTTGAAATCGAACCCAGGTGGCAGAGGTGAAAGCACTGAATCGTAAGCACTGGACCACCAGGGAACCCTCCAGAATAGTTAGAGCACAATAAACTGATTCAGGTGGTTTACCTATTCTAGGGCAGTTTGCCTTTCCAGCCAATAAATGGTAATATGAAGTATGCTCTCAGAGCACAATAAATAGATTTAATTTTTCAAGCGTATACGTTGAGAGAGAAAAGTACAGTGGCACATCTACATATTCTCTCATTCTTCCCATGTCCCTTTAAATATTTTATCCCTGGACTTGTAGATAAACTGTGACAATGTTATTTTTCTGCATCCTTTGAGTCCTTATTACAAGTGGAAAGTTTCTCTAATCAGGGAACATTCATGTAACCGTCACTTGATATCAGCGGGAAGCCTTATCTGCGCCCCTCGCACAGCCGGACAAGCTGGTTGGCAGGCTACCCGTATCGTAACAATAGGTGGCTGTCATTTTAGAGGTGGGGGCAATGCTGGGCTAATCTTAAAAAAAGGTCAGTACAAGAGTTAGCAGCGCTCCCTTGGATACAATTGACTTCCTGCCCACTATCAGAGTGCTCTTGTCATATCTATTGTGTATAAGCCAGGTTGTGAAGACTGACAAGGGCAGAGAGGTAGTGATTATCTGCCCCCCAAGAGCAAGCAGCCCCCCTATCCTGCAAGGAAACCACAGCATGTTAAGTCCTATAGTTTTAAAGGGATTTACAGTCTTATTACACAATAGGTTTCCATTAACGTTTCTAATATAGGCTTGTAAGGCCTCAAAAGTGTTGTATTAACATGAAATAGTAGTCTGCACATCAGACAAGTGACTGACTGGACCTAATTTGTATGCACAGTATAACGGCCATGAATGTAGCAGAGCTGGTATTCTGCACAAATGTAGGATTAAATCTATAGACTAGGAGTGTACAAATATAGAAAAGACAACAAATAGGTCTCATGCCGTCATATTTTACATACCATGGAAAGGCTAGAGATACACATACAGTAAACTCCCTGTTATCCGACACCTACAAGGACTCCCTATTGCCGGATATTTGGTGTTGCCAGTTAAAAAAAAATATATATATATTAGGAGTCCCCTAATTTAAGGGTCTAAATGACCCTTAAACCCAAAAAAACAATTCGGAAAAAAAAGTTGTTTTTTTTCCCAGTCTTGAACTGCCAGATATGCCGGTTTAGCAGGAGTTTTTTTTTTTTTTTAAATTGGTAATTGATGCCGGTTGCTTAAGTGCTGGATAACCGGGAGTTTAATATATATTTATAGTTAACTCCTGGTTATCCGGCACCGGAATCAATTCCCAATTTAAAAAAAACTCCTGCTAAAAAAACGGCATAACCAACATTATCCAGCAGTTCGAGACTGGGAAAAAAAAAAATGCTAACTTTTTTTTCAAAATTATTTTTTTTTTGGGGGGGGGGGGGGGGGTTAAGGGTTGCTTAGACCCTTAAATTAGGGGACTCGCGATTAACCGGAAAATACAGTTATCCGGCAATTGGGAGTCCCCGTAGGTGCTGGATAACAAGGAGACAGGGTAAAACTCAACACTGAATGAGTTTAACCCTGTCTCTACCGGAGAGCAACGCAATGCACTTGGTACCAAGCATCTTGTGATTGGGTCATTCGTGAGCTTTAATTAATATATTATCTAATTGTTCTTCCTAGGCTATTTTGGGTTGGCGCCACCCAGTCATTTTTAGGAGCCAAGACTTATTTGTGGGTATGTATGCATACTAGCTATAAAGTTAGGAATCAGCAATACAATATTAGGAGCCATGGCTCCCAGGAGGGAGTATAAATCATTGCATTTCTTGCTCCCTTCAATGTTTTTGCTCCATGTCCCTTTAAGTCCTGCGCATCCACTGTTATTTTTACTGGATATTTATTATCTAAAATCCTATTTAATGTGCTGGAATACTTACTGTACAAAGTAAATGAAAGTCTTTGTAGCAAAATGTTTGTTTTGCCCCGGTGTACATAGAGTCCTATTTCTTTAATTACATTATTCCACGTATCTAACCATATAATTCTTGAGAAACGCATCCTTTTCTCAGAGCGGCACAACATGCTATTGAGAAACAGTTTAGGGATTACTTTCCTGGTGACTATAATTATGTGCCTCTTTGCTTTAACGAGTTAAAAGACCGCAATCTCATTGGCAGGCACTTAGGACTCATACAGATATATTGATGACATGGACAATCCCCCAATGGCAGCTATACATTCACAGCAGTTTATTCTGCTCAAGGAGCTTAAGAAGCACATAGTCCAACATTATCAAATATATTCTGTAAGATGCAACAAAGAAAAGAAAAACATAATTCAATGATCCTTTGACATAGTGTCAACTAGAGAAATGGTTGTATAGTTCAATATGTAGCTTAAAAAGAACAGCTAGTAAAAAAAATAGCTAGTTTTAATGAACCCGGAACCTTAGCGTTGAAAGATCTAATTTAAGGCGTTAATTAAAAAGGTATATAGATGTTTTTGGGACATCATGTGTTTGTCTGATTGGGCGTCTCATATCAACTAATTATATTGAGGAATTTTGTAGATTTGTAATTCAAAGTACATTTGAAATCTCTTGTGTGATCTCCACCCCCAGAGCACCTATGTAGGCCCAGTGTCCTAGCCAATAGGCTGTGCGAAGTTGTGTCTTAGCGAATCAGCTGTCCGTATCATGGCTGCCTCCCGAGCAGCTTGGTCTCAGCCAGTGAGGGAAACGGATACTTTGTTGTACCTGCCTCTGATTGGCCACAATTAATTTAGTTTGTAATTTCAGGGGTGTTCCTTCTCAAAATCAACTTATTTTAAGATTTTTTTTAATGCAAGAACAACAAAAGTTTTCATACACTACTGATCAGATGCATTCATAATCCAGGAAACCTCCATATACGTTTACAGTTCATGTATGTTGCAAGGTTTGTTGTACATTAGTAGTTTGCGCAAGAGGGAGTTGTGGCAAGAACAATAAAGTTGCTGCTATGGTGTATAATGTGTCATTAAAGAACAGCCTTCAAAAGGAATTACGGAGGATGATTTAAGGAATTGCATGTGTGGCAGCCTCACATTTGAACCTTAATCCTCAGTAGACCCCACTGTGTAAGTTACACATTAATGACGTCACACACATGGTTCTACTTGTATGTGCATGTGTTAGTACTAGGTTTCATTTGTACCATGACGAATACAGTGCCCTAAGGAGACGATTGAGAAATAGTAGTGTCAACACAAGGAGCAGACCTGTGGTGCCAGACGGTAGGGATAAGAGGCAAGGAAAACTTCCAGAGAGTCATAAGCTAATGATGTATTTATTTATTTTTTACTTTGGATAAGCATCCAGTTACTTCTAAGAAAGATGGTGGTCCTGTAATGGTTCCTCACATACAGGCCCCAGGGACCACTAACAGTCAGACTTATGGCCTCTGCTTGGATGGACCACTCATAGTGCTGATTTATAGAAAGGAAATTTTCAATGAAGATGCAACTTCTTAGTTGACATTGTATTAAAATATCAGCCATCTATAAATGTCAGCACAAAGATTAGATAAAATGCTGCTGTTTGAGACCACAATCTCCCCCAACAGCCCCAGTGTATGTAGACAGTACAGCCTGCACAATCATTACATGTAGGGGTAATATAAAGGATTATATTTTTAGTTCCATATAATGGACAGAAAATACTGGGGTATAGTGCCCTTGTTTGCCAGAAATATCTGATTAAGCGACCTATCTATAGGTCTGAAATCGTGAATACAAAACAGCAACAATTTATATATATACTAGCGAATTGCCCGTCAAAAAAAATGACAGCAATGAAATTGTAAGTGAGCTAATGCTGTTTGGTGTATAATAATAAAAAAAAAAATACATTAATAAAGTAATATACTTTACCTATTTTGAAGTAATATATGCAGGAAGCATTGTGCAGAAGAGCTGGCAATCTGTTTTCATGTTGCTGCATCATCAGTGCTGTGGAGCTGCTGTGTAAGCGTCATGCGTGTGTGCAGTGTAATAGTGTGCGTGCGCGAGACCAAACCGTTAGCGTAGCTGTGTACTTCTGCATTGTATAAGTTATTGTTCTATAATGGCGGCTAATGTGTGGTACGCGGCTGTGGCTGATTTAGCGTCTTTCGTTTTAGTCCGACTTTTTCGGAAAATCTGTAAGTGTTTGGTGGCGTTTTGCGTGTTAAGGGTCCTTTAGCCTCGTTTTCTTTTTGTTCGGCGGCCATTTTTTCTCTCGCTTAGGTGATTTTCAGGTGTCTAAACTCCGAAATTTGTACTTAAATGGAGGTGTAACTTCACTTGCAGAGGCCCTGGGTGCCCCCCCCCCTTGCTGTGGGTAAGCTTTTTATGCGTTTGTGGTTTGTATTTATTGTGTTTGTAATGTTTTTGGGGTTCAATGGCGTTTTGCGTCTTTAGACTGCTGTAGCCTCGTTTTCGTCGGCGGCTATTTTTTCTCTTGCTTAGAGAATTTTTCAGTGTCTAAACTCTTTTATTTTGAGTTAAATTGAGGTGTAACTTTAGTTTGAGGTCCTGGATGCTCCCTCTTCCTGCAAGTAAGCTTTTTACGTATTTGTTGTGTGTATTTGTTGTATTTTTCATGTTTTGATGTGTGCAGGTTGCAGCAGATTTTTGCGAGGTCGTAATGTCTCATATTTTCCTTTCGGCGCTCCTTGCCAGCAACTGCGACCCTCTCTTTGCGAGGGCCGCAGGCTTGCTGCGCGAGCCCGCAAGCATTAGCAACAGCTTGCATGCTCACAACTATATATGTGATTTTGCTAAATTTATAAAATGATTTTCAATAAAATTGCATTTAAACCATGGGCTGTCAATCTCTTTGAAAGACAGCCAGGTTAGTTAGGAGCCTGGCAAGCTATTCATGAGCCAGCGTGTATATATACACACACACACACACACACACACACAATGTGTGTTACTTTAAGGAGCCATGGCTTCCTGGATTTAAAGATTATTTTCTGTAATCTTTAGTTAGAAGCACATTCATGATGAAAATGGGACATCTCACGGCTGCCTCCAGAGCACCTTTTTCTCAGGTAGTGAGAGGGACACAGATACATTGTTGTACCTGCCTCTGATTGGCCACAACCAATTCTAAAAATTGCATGCTAATTTAGCTTGGAAACTTCCATAAACTTAAAATATTGCTGCCTAAAAGCTTTTTTTTGTTTCCCCTTTTTAAATCTTTGTATGTATCCCAAAGTAAATCATCCCATTCTGGCCTCTAATAACTGGCTCCTTCGCTTCAACTACTCCTGCTTTAAAGTAAGGTAGTCACGAGGAAGTAATCAGGGCTAATGAGAAACATCTTTATTTTCTTCTAATGAGTACTCATGGCCAGCACATTCCAAAGAAGCCCCCTGATGATGATGATGATGTAGCAGCGGTTGGTTTAGCACACCGGAGGGTGCTGTTACTGCGCCGCATTTCATGGTTTCTCTGAACATCAGGGGCACTATAGGGAAGGAAGGAGTTACTGCAATCAGACCCCCTGGATGACCATCACAAGGAAACATTTTCACTCTGAAATGACTTCCTGAAGTGAATGGAAGTGCCGCCTGCCGGATAAATAAATCAGTCAGAGGCACAAAACGGTGAGTGGGAGAGCAGTGTATAGAGGAGCGGGTTCTAGGAATTATACAGAGATAGGGGCGATATGACACCCACGCAAGAGAGATAAAGATATATAAATGTCACGGTCACAGTGTATTGTGCTCAGAAAGCAACAACAACTTGAGAAAGATAAGATACAGAACATTATGTAGTATGGAATGCGATATATCTATTAGTCATGAACAATTTGGGGACCATGATAGGACCCCCTGCACCCCACAAGACCTGCTCTGTGTCTCAGGCTTTAGACGGGATATGGAGGTTTGCTTTATGTTACTATGTATATACTATACCCGTGTATCCTTTTACTTTCATGTACTTCATTTTATTAAGAAAGGAATGTAAGTTTTTTTTTTTTTCTGCCTAAAATCAAACACATAGTCCAAGTATGTGTCTGCCCACTGCAGCTAATAAAGACACATACGCTGTAGTATTGGGTGTGCTGGGTCTAATATTAACCAATGAATGACCTCAGCAACATGGTGTCTCATAGGCTATAACACTGCACAGCCAGCCCTTCAGAGTCTATATCTGCACACATTGTAGTGGGCAGACCCATACAGGGACTATTTATCTGATTTCGGGCTTTAAAAACAGAGCTTATAAGCACTTCTTAGGGGGAGACATTTACTTATTTAGCACCATTGAGGCAAGTCTCATCTGCATCCACAACCCCTGAATATTGTGAAAGTTAACAATTCAGATTAAATGAAAGAGTAACTCACATTAGAATAACCCCCTCCGTCTGGTTTGAGGCCAACAAACAATGGTCTAGGGGTTCCAATAGCCAATTAGAAAGCCCTTACAAATATATCTGAAACAGACGAGCCAGACAAATATCTTTAGGAACCAGGTTACAGTTAGAATTATATTTATAATGACTAAAATGTTACAATTATACAGAGTTGGGAAAATATTGTACACACTGGTAATATGTGAAATGAATCCATGACCTGAAATATGGCATATGGGATGTAGTTGGAGTTTAACATAGGTCAGACAGCTGGTGTGAGTTAAAGGCATATTTATGTTTCCTGGATTGTGAAGCATCCGATAGAGGAGAGTCGCCAGTGTATAACAGTTTTTGCATGAAAAAATACCAAAATAAACATACTTTTGCCCTAAAAATATTTCAAATTACCCCAAAATGTAGCTAAATCTTTTGAGTTTGCAAGCAGGTGGTTTTCAGCATTAACACCCCTGTAAATCCCTGCTAAAATTAGCATAAAACGAATAATTTGTTTTGGCCAATCACAGGCAGCCAATACGTTGTATCCATCTATGATAGCAGTTTGCGTAGCAAGGAATCATGGGATATGTAGTCCCCTGCAAGAAGAGCCAGGCACTGTTTTGGATCTTAGTTTTGTGCTACTGTTGCCTTGAAGGCTAGTAAAGGGCCTAAAATGTGCATTTAAATGCAGTGTTCCTATTGGTAGGTACCAGGTGCCTATGTAAGCAGATCTGGGGGTGTGGAAAACAAGTTTTTTTTAATAAAATAAATCTGTATGTGTATTGAATGACTTCATGTAATGTGTGTTTCTGATATAAATCAGCACGTGTTAATTTGGAGAAAGAGGGAAAAACAGGGAAACTTAGATATAACTTTACGGTTGGGTTACACAGATAAAGGCAGATCAAACACTTTGTTTTATCCTATCAGTGAATTAAGAGAAAACAATCAAGGATTCATGGTGACCTGGTTAATTGTGTTTTCTTATCTGGTTTACATTTAAAAACACAAAAGGTTGCAGTCCAAGATCTTTGAAGCTGAGGACTGTAGTCAAGAAATTAAACAGCATTTGCTTCTGGCGAGGAAAGTTATGGCAAGTCTGGACAAGCTAGTAGAAAGTAAAGATATTACATTATTAACAAATGTCCTCACAGTTAGTACTATGGTATTCCCAGAAGTATCACATGGATGCGAGAGCTGGACCATAAAGAAGGCTGAGTGCTGTAGAATTGACATTTTTGATTTGTGGTGTTGGAGAAAAAACTACTTAGAGTCCCTTGGACTGCAAGAAGATCCAATAAGTCAGTACTTATGAAATCAAGACAAACTGCTACTACTGGAAGGTTTAATCCTGAGGCTGAAGTGTAAATATTGTGTCCATATCCTGAGAAGACAGGATTCCCTAGAGAAGACTCTGATGCTGGGAGAAATTGAAGGAACAGGAAGAAGGGGACGACCGAGGCAGTGATTCATAGATGAGGTCACTGAAGAAGTGGATATGAACATGATGGAGCTCAGAAGGGCAGGGGTTGACAGATGTGCCTGGTGTGCTGCGGTCCATAGGGTCGACTAAAAAACAAATGTTACAGTCCAGGCATCCATAAGGATCACTGTCCTTCTGCTTCCTTTAGCATACCATAACAAAAGGAAAAAATAATCCAGCTTGGTTTATATTTAATGTATTTTCCCAAACTATATATGAATTACTCCCAATAAAAAAATATTTAAAATATTGTCTGCATGCTAGAAATGTTTGGAGTACAGTGGCCCTTTTAAGCGTCTTTGCAGCAAGTCCAGACTAATCCCTTACACAAGTAGAACAGGACATGTATGTCTTCAGGCATCCATTTATTCCTTGTAATTATGAAGATCAATATTCCCGTTATTCACTTTGAATGGGGTCAGTAATGATTTTTTGTTCTATTTAAATTGCAATTATTTTAGTTCTAGAAGTAGAATGCCAATATAACGCCATGGTGATGGAGATTACAATGCAATAGCGGTGCTACGGTTTAAAGATTGACAGTATAAATTCAGATCTGAATGTTATATATGTTCATATTCATACACTATTTTAGTATCACTATAATCATAAAATCCATAATAAACATGATATTACTAGTGCTAAATGATAAAGGACACCTTGAATTAGTCAGTAATTGGATAATAGAGACTATACCACCAGGTACACATGGGAACAAAAGGAGATAATTTACACCAAAGTTAGGAAGCAGTCGCATTTCCTTTGGGACCAGAACATGCAGCATGTATTACAGATAGAAATATAGATTTGTCCAAAAATGTTGGTGCCAAGAGTAGTTTTTTTTTTCCTTGCTCCCTGACTCACAAGATTTGCTAAGCCCTGACATTTATCTTATTATAGACTAGGGCTAGGCAGATCCCAGGAGCCAGGGACTCTTTAGTTATTATACATCTATATAATTATCCATAACCTTGCACCTAGAACAGGACTTAAATACTGGGAGCAACTTTTTACTTCTATTTCTCTATTTAATCTATAAACTGGCTCCTTAAATAAAATTTGTCAACCCCAGTCCCAGAAAAGGTGAAGCTGGCTCCTAACTAACCCTACTGGCTCTCAGGTTTCAGATGCATTTGTCAGCCTCTGCTATAGCCCGTAGTTTACTGTAGAGCACGGTTGGTTGCTTATTTCTTGAGGGACAGAATGACACCAGATTTTCAGGATTTTCTTGTGAGGACATGGAAAAGCCATATGTTGACCCACCTGTATTAAAACTAGATATGTTCTGTAACATGATAATTGCCCAATACTGCACTCACGCAAGCATCTATTCTTAAGTGTTGTCTGGTTTCTTCAAAGCAGTCACGGATGATACAGGACAAACTTACCGCATATATGAAATTATATATAAAAGAAGATACAGATGACTCGGCTTTCCCAAAATTAAAGACTTCTGATACAATTTAAAGGCTGCACAGAAAGAGCGCTGTTTAAATGCTACATTCCTATTTCTACAGACAAATCTAGGTTTCATTTGGACCTGCCTTACCATAGGGGGCCGGCGACAGCCTACCCTTGGCCCATTTTGCCATACCATTGCTATGTTTGGGCCCAAGCTGTATCTCATAATGGTATCCAATATCAGGCACATGCGTTTTCTATCACTGCACAAAAAGGAGATATTAATAAATATTAGATTTTAAGCTCATTGACAGACCCTCCATATCTTTTGCATTGTGTATATATTTTTTCCCTTTCACTTAATCCCTGTATGGGGCTACAGAACATGTTGGTGCGTTACAAATAAAAGGATCCCATATATAGTTGTGGATCTTGCAAATGTGGCAACGTTTACGATGTTGGTCATGCTTTTGCGACGTTCGCCGTTGACGCACGCACAACTTAGGATGCAATAAGTGCCAAAGGCGCTCATTGCACTGCGAGCCTCGCAAAGTGAGGCGAGCAGTTGAGGCACACAGGACTTAGGCCCTCATTCAATTGCGATTTGGCCAATTGAATAGGGCTCTAGATAAGCACATAGCATATATTTATTAAATAAATTTTTAGTTAGTGAAAACCTTGCTTTTGGATAGATGCTTACTAACTAAAAACTTATTTAAAAAAATATATGTTATGTGCTTATTTAGACCCCTATTCAATTGGCCAAATCGCAATTGAATGAGGGCCTTAGGCTGCAAGGCACTCATTGCACTGCGAGCCTCGCGAAGCAAGGTTCGCAGTTGACACGCGGGCCGCTGCCGATAAACTTAGAACTTTGCAGCTGACTGCGAGGAACGCAGTTTGCTAATTTAACGGCCAAACTAAGTTCAAGCAGGTAAGTCTAAAAACCCATGAAAAACAAGCAAAATTATTAAAAATAAATAAATAAATAACACACTCACACACAGCGCAGGGGGAGAGCCTGGAAGTCTGGGAGTGAGGTTGAAAGCGAATTTGAGCCATATTTGCAGTTTTTCATCAATCGAAAAATCGGCTAAGCGAGGAAAAAATGGCGGACAAAAAAAAACAAAAAACGTACAAAATCTGAAACAGGACGAAAACAAGGCTGAGCAAAGGCAAGCATTCAGGACTTAGAAAATACACGACGGCAAAGACACTTACACCAACAATGCCAGGTACGCAGGACTTTAAAATTAAAACAAACGTCAGTCACTGCGCGCCACGCAAACATTCAGCACACACATAGAGGAGAAACACACAGGGAAGGCACAGGGGGAGATGTTGGATAGAGACACATGGCACCCCCAAGCACAGAACTTGCAGGTTAACAAAACCTGCAATGAGAGGCCTGTATAGTAGGCGGGAGGAAAGACTCGCAATGAGCGCCAAAGGCGTTCATTGTGAGCCACGTGATGAGCTCCAAAAGGCGCTTATCGCGGGGCTCGCGAGGAGCACCTCTAGCTGGAGAGGCTTGCAATGAGCGCTGAAGGCGCACATTGTGAGCCCCACAACGAGCACTGCAGGAATGTTGAAGTACACGGGGGGGGGAAGGCTCGCAAAGAGCGCCAAAGGTGTTCAGAGGAGCAAAAGCCTTACATTGTGTGGCAAACAGCATTGCCAGGCTTACAATTTTATTCCCATAATTTTTAACTGGCAATTTCCTAATAATAAATGAGACTGAGCACAGATGTATGTACACAGAGGAGCAAGGGGTCTGAAGTGAGATATGGTATACAGTCATTCTGTTTTATATATACACACACAAGTATATTTAATAAATTTGACCCTACAAGCTTACAATCCATTTCAGTTAATGCAGTTTGGAAGCAAGGCTTGCAGTCTATGTCTTGACATGTATTCATGGCACTTTTGAAGAAGTACCCTTTATTAAAGAAAAACATTGGAGACCTCAGGTATAGAAAATCATCTTAAAATAAAAACATTACAAACATATGGCTCATATACATGGTGTTTATAGGGTTAATATTACAATGTTCTCAGATACAGTGAAATGATTTAGTAGTCACCATTTCAGGTAAAAGGTCGTGCCCACTGCCCAAACAGGAAAGATAAGACTCATACTCACCGGACGGGTTTCTTCTGTACTTTTTGGGGGTCTGGGGGTGTATACGGGATGATCCTGGGCTCCCAGTTCTCGCCGTTCTCCATGCCAGCTGGTACAGAGTTGGGTTTCCTTGCAGAGTTGACATTGCCTCGGTCATGCATGGGGTCAGAAGCACCTCCTGAGCCACTTGAAAGCCTCAGTCCACCTCCACATGGCTCTTCCACCCACGTTACACTCAGCAGGCTGAGGGTGAAGCCCAAAGAGATGCCAACTACCACGGGGCCCGCAGGCCGCAGCAAGGACAACAACATGGACAGTCTCATTGCAACCCAGACGCTTGTCCCAGGGATTGAGCTGGGGGTAGAGGACCGATCTGCTCTGGTGGCTTCCACGGTCACTGTGCCCAGATCATTGCCAGGCTGCGTGCCCAGCTTCAGTCTCCCAGGAAGTCACACACTCACCTCTGTCTCTTGCACTCAGCACTGCCCTACTCACATCCAACAGGTCGCCTGCAGTCACTATTTTCTTGTAAAATTCAAGATGTCTCTGATGTTCTTGTCACGGACGCTCTTATCTTAACATCTAGATTGTCTTGTCACTCTCTATGTGGCTCTTGCACTTTCTATTTTACTTAATAACCCACCTATGCAGTCACTCTCAAGCCCCCTCTAACAGTCACTCGTTTCCAGCTGACTCTCCTTACCAGTCACTCTGAAGCAGTCTCTTTCCAGTTGTCTCTTGTTATGCAGTCACTGTCTCTTGCACTCTTGAAAGATCCAAGTCACTCAGTTACCCATGTCCCTCTCATGCAGCCTCTTCTTTTGTAGCTGTCTCTTGTAATTACTCACGTATCCACTTGAACTGTCTCTTGGCAGTCTCACACTATATTTGCAGTCTTCTTTTCCAACTGTCTCTTCTGATCACTCTCCTATCAGGTCACTTGGAAGCTGTCTCTTGCAGTCACTTTAGTTTTCTCCTATTCTATATATAACTGTCTCACCCACTCTGTGCCTGACCAGGCTGTCTGTCTCTCTCTCTTTATCCTAGTCTGTGTCTCTTTATCCAAGTCTCTTTCGCTCTCTCCCAGTCTATCTTTATCACAGCCTCCGAGCTCTCAGCTCTTCCTATCTCTCACACATCTCCTTCTGTCCCATTCACTCTTCTTCCTCCTCCTCAAATACCAGCTCCCAGCAACCCCTGACGTGTCACCTCGTCACCACTCCCCCTTACAGTTACGTCATCACGTAAATCTTCAACGTGACACGCTTGAACTGTTCTCACTACGAGGCTTGGAACGCAAAACCAAGAAGTAAAGGCTGCGATTCGTGGAATAATAAAAATGGGCGGAGTTAAAGCAATGCATATGTCGTCATACAATACCTTTATAGTTTGAGGACACTTGACTATAAGACCTAGGAGGAAATATAAGGATGTTAATTTGACCTGACACATTTTTAATAATACAGAAGAACTATGTGAAATTATTTATGTGCAGTGAACCATATTTACAAAATTATAAATAATGATCAAAAGATTAAGAAAAAACAAATAAGATCTTCTGTAAAATAAGATTTTATGTTTATGGTTTATATAAGTGCACATTCTGCAGTACCATTCCTGTTTTATGCTAGCACACGTGCATGTGCGCCGCACGCGTGCTCCCCACTGGAAGCCTCCTGTTGCCAGATGCGCTCCAGTCCCGCGTACCAATGTACTCCCTAAGACCTAACCCCCTACATCCCTTGGTGGCCCCAACCCCCTACAACCCTTGCCGGGTCTAACCCTAACCGCCTACACCAGTTCCGGGGACAAACCCTAAACCTAACCCCCTATACCCCTTGCCGTCCCTATCCCCCTACACCCCTTTCCGGTGCTAACCCCCTACACCATTTCCCAGGCCTAGCCCTAAACCTAACCCCCTACACCCCTTAGCGGCCATAACCCTAACCTTCTTAGCCTAACCCCTTAAAACTAAGTCCCTAAGCCCGTAACCCCCTACACCCCTTCCCAACCCTAACCCTGTAAACCTAACCCGAAAACCCGTAACCACAAGGAGACAGCTTCATCGTCGCAAGGCAGTGCAGCATGTGTGCGTGCACGTAACAGATGCACGTGCACGTGTGCTAGCATAAAACAGGAAAGCACCAAAGGTTTTCCTCAACTACAGTTATCTATTAAATGGGAATATATCAATGTTTCAATAAAAATGTAGAAAAGCATTCGGGAAGAATAATCATGACTATTTGCATTATTATTATTGTTTATTTGTGACGCGCCAACATATTCCGTAGCGCTATACATGGGTTAAGTTCAATGCAAAAGAAAACAATAGCAATATTAACACGTTGCAAATTATGGAGGGCCCTGTCTTTGGGCTCAGAATCTGGTGTCCATAGCGCTTTCCGCAAAGCACCAGGCAAGATTGAAAACTCCCAGATTTACAATCCAAAAGATTACATGATTAGTAAAAAAATAAATAAATATATACATAAATAAATAAATAAATAATACTTTTATACACTCCCACCATTTGTTCTATATTTAAAATAATATGCTCGATTGAAGGACTACTATAGAGCATATTTTATTTTAGAACAGCAAATAAAATACAACCTCTTATATACAATTACACTGCTGTTGGATCTACCATTTTATTTTCTTGAAATCAACTTGCTGAGATGGGAAGAGACTTTGCACAGGCATGTGGCATCTAAAAGTACTATAGCTCCCAGTAGCAGTCATAGCAAGCTCATTAATTTACAAGGAGATACTGAGAAAGCTTGATAGCAAACCAACTGATAAAAGTTTATAGGAAAGAGAAGGAGGGAGGGAGAGACAGAAGGAGAGAGAAAGAGGGGGAGAGAGAGAAGGAGGGGGGAAAGAAAGAGATAGGGCACAGAGAGAGCGGGCACACAGAGAGTGGGGGAGCGCACAGAGAGAGGGAGAGAGCGCACAGAGAGGGTGCAAAGAGAGAGGGAGAGGGTGCTCAGAGGTAGAGGGTGCAGAGAGAGAGAGGGCGAAGAGAGAGAGGGAGAGGGCGCTCAGAGAGAGAGGGCGCAGAGAGAGAGAGGCAGAACAGATAATTTATGACATTGTCATTTGTGACGGGCGAGTTACTAGTATTATATTAATACGCAAAGTATTTCACTGTAAAACAAATGTATTTAGGGAATCTACTTGCATCTAAAATAAATGTAAAAATGTACATTTTGCCTATTTGCCTATATCATGTGTAATTATTTAAAGGACCATGTAGACATCTGTGTTGACTAAATGAAATTCTTCCTAGAACATGCCCATCAAAGACTCTTAATTAGTGTATATGGGACTGAGCTGAAACAAGGGAATCCCTTGATGTTCCCAGGTGTGTGATACAATGGCCAGGGAACCACCTGCATTATCAATCATCACTGACACTTAGGTGCCGGGTTGTTGCAGTTAGTATTAGCAGTTTGCATGAATGTAGTAGCGCCCTCTATTGTCTGTAAAGATAACTACTCAGTCTGCATTGTAAGGTATTCACTTCTATCCTTGAAAATGAGAGTTAAAGGGTGATTGACACCCCAACAGCACGTTGATTTAATTCTACAGAGCATTAAAAACTGTCTATACATTGTACTAGCATCTTATCTCTACTGTAAATAATATCTGAAATATTTAGAATTGATTTTGCTGCTCCCGTATGCCAATGTGCGACTCAGTTAAGGTTGGCAGAGGGACAGTATTGGGGGTCTTTATTTTGGCCATTACTAAGATAGACAATCAGACTCTTTTCTAATTAGCACATTAAAGCAGCTAATTAATATGCATGATCCAACCATTTGCATATAAATACAGCAAAAATAACATAGAATTTCCCAGTACTGATTTGTTTTAGAACAAAAACAATAACACAACATATTGCCAATTTTTAATGCTCTTCAAGAATAAGCTAAAAAACAACTTGATTTTGGGGTGACTTAAAGGACCACTGCAGTAAGCAATTGTTGGTTACTGGAGCCGTAATGGAGCCCGTAAACTAGGTTGCTATTCAATTTGTTTAGCTACCCTCAAACTCTTTGCGGGTTACAGGCTGAAAATCATGGCGGTTGTCAAAATCGTAACTCCGACCCATATAAGCCTTTGATCTTTCAAGCCCGTAAATGTTACCATCGCAAATTGCTATTCAATTGCTACAATTCCTCAAGCCCACAAATGTTTTCATACCCGTAAATGGCAAACGTAGAAGAAAATCCTACAGGTACCAGACTCGCAAGGGGGTTAAACACCTGATCGTAGCACGGTAAATGCAAATAAAAAATCTATACTAGACTTTAAAAGATGGGGAAAGCGATGACAGACATTAGAATTAATTGCACAACAGTCTCAAGCTCGCAAATCTGCAATTAATTTCCATGTTATATCAATCTCGGTAATCAAGGAGTTAATACATATAAGGCCACCCACATGGACTAGAACGTTTCCTTTATTCATTGTTATTATTTTATACATTGCAGGATTGCGAGTCCGATCCCATACCAGACCTCTTAACGCTAATTGATTGATTAAGCTCCATGTTTTACTGATGTAATGATGACGGCCTCATTTACTTTTGGCTGTTTCTAAATTGTTACCTACAGGCTTGCCTAATTGATCCTGATCATGCTCTGAAATGCTACGGGTGCATGATTTACAGTTTAGGATTTCAGCCAGGTAGCTGCGGGCTTGATCAATTAAATTGCTCTGTAACTGTTGCAAATTTCAAGCAGACTTACGGCCAGCATAAAGTCAACTGCGGGCTTAGAATTGAATAGTGTAACCAAATTAACACTGTCAGGAGCTGTGTAAGTCATGGGAAAAACTGAATTTTTGAAATTGACAATTTTTCTAGTGCAAAACACTAAGAAGTAATAAATTGGAAAAAATTTAAAACTTTATTAGCAGCTATGCAAAAAAATAATGTAGATTAAAAAACAATTTAAGTGCAAATCAACTGATCCAGGCAGGATTCCTTTAACAAAAATTGGAGAACCATACATAGACGGAGAGTGTGCAAATGACACTAAGGAGTATTAGACGGAACCCTGTAATCTCAAAGGATACCTCCTACCTGGAAGGCTAAATCTATGTTCATACCCGAAAGCTGGCTAAAGGCCCTAATGCCCTATAGAAGAAAAGATTGGTATCTAGTGTTCTCCAAATATGAAAAATAAATGGATCCAAAATATGAATTAACCTGCACCCCAACCAACTGGTAATATATTCCAAGGTAGGTAATTATAAAAACTAATAAAAAACTTGACAGTATAAATAGCTGATTATATTGTAAACAGGGGCTAGGACTCACTAACCATGTATGGTCTTGGTGGGCATAGAATGAGAAGCTCTACTATCAACAAACTTACCATTGAACACAAAGCTGGACTATGGGTCATATGCCACTTTGACTAGTGGCCCCTGACTGGGAATCTCCAAACCTATTTAGTGTCATAATTTTAAATAAAAAGCTGAGCTATAGGTCGTACACAACTTTAAACTAGTGTCCCCTGACTGGGAACCTCACAACTCGTACCGTATCAATAATAATGAAAAAGCGCTATCTACCCATAAGCATATATAAAAACATGGGGACTTGTATGTCCAAATAGTATTCCTTGAATAGACAATAAATCTACCGATAACATTTTCACTGGTTCATATGAGTTCATGGTGCACTATAATTACCAAATACGTGGATTGAATTTTATCATTCATGTATTCTCATTCTGGTATTTTTCATATAAAGTAATTATTAATCTATGTATACATAGTGACAAGCTTTCAAGAGGTTTGAAGTATTGCTTCGGACTTGATAAAGAGACATCAAATCTCTCCAAAGCACATCAATATAAATAAGATGTTTGTCCAATACAAAAGATATCAGAATATACTGCAATACTAAGTGTTACTCTCTCTCTCTCTCTCTCTCTCTCTCTATATATATATATATATATATATATATATATATATATATATATATATAGGCATGTGGGGGGAGTGAGATCTTTGTGTGTTTTTAAATATCTCTGAAACAATAAAGAAGTGTCAGTGTGGTTTTGAGATCCTAAGAAAAGGGGTCTGATGGTGCCTCTCTTTTCAGAAAAGATGCTGTCATCTGAAGTGTCTGCTGGTGTCGAGATATGAACAAAAATTTGCGACCCATAGAGAGAGAGAGACTTGGGGTGAGCGTAGTCCCCCAAATCGGGCGTAGATTAAGAATTACAAAATGATTTGATTACTGGACATTCGCGGCTGCTTCACTCTTCATATAAGGTACATATATTTACACTCAAGTGTATGTTTAACATAACCAATGGACCACATAATTTATGGACACTAGTAGCACCAATTAGATATTGAACATAGTAATGATTCAACTCTTATCCTCATCCATATCCAAAGAGTGAGTTATTATTTTTTCATCACTTTCACACACATACTCTTACTTTATCATTTTATATATAAGGTATATATACACCCAAGAACGTTAACAAATTTATGGCACTGCACAATTTGCGGGCACTAGTAGCACTAAACAGAATATTGATTCACCCTTCACTATATCCATGTCTATTTATTGAGTAGTTATTTTTTCATTCACACTTTCTTATATCAGACACGGTCATTTTATATTGATCTATTATATGGTACCACTTTACTAATTCACTTTACTCATTGTTATCATATTCCATCTACTACCTTCTATCTACACTACCTTCTGTACTTACATTTTCCAACCACAAATGATGTGAATGTATACTTCCTTATACACTGTTAGCCAATGAGCTGTTTATACTATTTAGTTGTTTTTAGTTTTTTAGTTTTGTTTTTAATTACCTACCTTGGAATATATTACCAATTGGTTGGGGTGCAGGTCAATTCATATTCTTCGATCTATTTCTTTTTCATATTTGGAGAACACTAGACACCAACCTTTTCTTCTATCCAGCATTAGGGCATTTAGATAGCTTTAGGGTATGAACATAGGTTCAGCCTTCCAGGTAGGAGGTATCCTTTGAGATCACAAAATGTCGTCTTATCTTCCCTAGTATCATTTGCACACTTTCTGTCTATGTTTTGTTCTACAATTTTTGTCCAAGGAATCCTACCTGGATCAATAGATTTACATATAAATTCCAAGGAAAGTTTGTATTTAATCAAGTTATTTTTAGCATATATGCTAATAAAGTTTTTATTTTTTTTCAAATATGCTCTGTTTATTATGTGTTAGATCACATCCTAAGAGCTGGATAGTGAGAGTGTTTGTTTTGTGTGTCTGTGGAGAGAGGTTGGGGAAGGAGGGAACAGGGAGCCTTTGTCAACATAATTGGATAAGATTGAAAATAACTCCACCTGCCATCCCCTTCACTGGTTCATAAGCAGACCCCTTGCATCATTCAAAACAACCTTATCTTACCAGGAATCTAAACACCTCTCTCACTCACACAATGTCAACCAATATATCATGGATTCCACCAAGGTCCAGCAGAGGAATCAAAATTATTTTTGCTAGTTAGAATCAGAGGTATCAAACAAATATATGTTTTTCACTATGAAGTGGTCCTTTAAAAGAAGTGGTGTGTTTCTGCCTAGGTCCTCAAGGCCCTGGCCTATGGCAGCACATTTTCAGAGGGAATGGAATAATGAGTGGATGTCCACAGAAAGGGCTATATGCTATAAACTCCCTCAATCTACTGCCTATCACGGAAACCTGGCTCACGCCATCTGACTCACCTACTGCATTCCTCATATCGTGGCCTACTCTTCAGCCACACTCCTAGACCTGGGAACAAGCAAGGTGGAGGTGTGGGCATACTACTGTCCTCTCGCTGCACTTTTCACTACATACCCCTGGTTCCCTCCCTCCAATTCTTATCACACTATCCGCATCTTCTCCCCCATCCCTCTACGAGTTGCTGTGATCTATCGCCCGCCTGTATTATCCTCTCAACAACCGCAAAATTACTTGCACTTACTTGGCATCTCACAATGGACAGATTCCCCAACTCACCGTGATGGACACTCCATTGACCTTATCCTTACCAATCTCTGCACTATCTCCAATACTTCTCTGCCCTCAATCTTGCCAAACAACACTACTTCACATCACTAATATTAAACCTGTCCTCCAACCACAAACATTCGTTTGCAACATTCAACACCCTCCTCTGCCCACCTCCTGCCCCTTCCTGTCTCACAGCTGATGAATTTGCCACTTTAAAAATAAATTGAAACCATCCAAAATAAACTCTCATCCCAGCCTGGCCCTAACTCACCATCCTCTCAACAAACTGACAACCCAGTCCTTACGCTTCCCCAATGCCTCCTCCACTATGGTCTCCTTTGACCCTGTAACCAAGGATGAAGTATCTACTTTACTATCAACCTCTCACCTTACAACTTGTCCACATGATCATATGCCATCACGGCTAATCCCTCCCCTCTCTACCACACTTATCCCAGCTCTCACACATCTATTCAACCTCACCCTAAACACTGGCAAGTTTCCACCCTCTTTCAAACACGCCATAATTAAGCCCTTTCTTAAGAAGCCCTGATCTGACCCAGATTCTGCCTCCAATTATCGCCCTATCTCTTTACTCCCCCGGCTTAGAAACTGCATGAGCGGCTTGTCTACAATCGCCTCACCCAATTTATTTCCTCCAACTCCCTTCTTGACGCCTTCCAACACTGTACAGAAACAGCCCTCACAAAAATCCGCAATGACTTGCTAACCACCAAATCACAAGGTCACTTCTCTATTCTAATTCTCCTGGATCTCTCTGCTGCCTTTGATACAGTTGACCACCCTCTTCTAATCCACTCTCTCCGCTCTCTTGGCATCCTGGCTCCCCTTCTTCACCTCTCTCTCTGTCTGTTGGCGTTCCCCAAGGCTCAGTCCTAGCTCCTCCCCCCTCTTCTCAATCTACACATTCTACATGATACCCTAATAAAATCATATGAATTTCAGTATAATCTCTATGCAGATGACACTCAAATCTACCTCTCTGCACCAGATCTACCTCTCCTCTCTTTTACCTCAAGTTTCCAACTGCCTTTAGCATATGCTCCTGGATGTCTGCCCGTCAACTCAAACTCAACATGTCTTAGACTGAACTCCTTATCTTTCCCCCCTCTACTACAGCTTTAACTCCTCAAATATCTCTCACTGTTGACAACACCATCATCGCCCCCACCTCCCAGGCCCGTTGTCTTGGGGTTCTACTGGATCCCGCCCTCTCTTTTATTCCTCACATACAATCAATAACAAAATCTTGTCAGTTTTACCTAAAAAACATTTTGAAAATTCATCACTATCTTTCACAAGACACAGCTAAAATGTTAATACACTCTCTGATCATATCTCGACTCGACTACTGCAATTCACTCCTTGCTGGCCTACCCAACTCTCGTCTGTCTCCCCTCCAATCCATAATGAACGCCTCTGCTAGACTCATCTTCCATACTAAACGCTCAGTATCTGCAGCTCCTCTGTTGGTCACTCCACTGGCTTCCTGTAGTCTCCAGAATCAAATTTAAAATCATGACCCTAACACATAAAGCCCTCAACAACAGTGCACCTCCTTATATCTCTGCTCTTGTTTCACAATACTCTCCTAACTGCCCCCTTTATTCTGATAATGACCTTCTTCTTTCCTCCTCTCTTATCACCTCCTCTCACTCCCACCTTCATGACTTTTCTTGTACGGCCCCTACTATCTGGAACTCCTTGCCTCACTTCATTACACTATCTTCCTGCCTCAAAACCTTTTAAAAAATCACACACTTGTTTAAAAAACCTTATCACCTTCAGCATTAATATGCACAATTGCACACTCCACCGCTTAATAAAACTCACACCCACAATCTACAGTACATCACACAGACACCTCCACCTGATTGTACAAATTGCTTTCACACCGCCATCTTCCATTTGTCACCTTCTTGTATCACACCTACACCCTTTAGATTGCAAGTTTGCAAGTTTCCAATCTCGTGTCCGTGCCTTGGAAACAAGCACTATGTACATTTGATTATAAGCTCAAAAACAGGGCCCTCGGTTCTTTATAAGGTGTTAATTTTGTTTTTGCCGTGTACTCAACCCCTGTACAGCGCTACGGAGTATGTTGGCGCAATATAAATAAAGATAATAATAATAATAATATAGTATGTATGTGTGTGTGTGCATATGCAGTGCCTTGCAAAAGTATTCACCCCCCTGGGCATTTTCTGTAGTTTGTTGCCTCACAACCTGGAATTAACATGGATTGTTTGAGGATTTGCATCATATAATTTACAGAACATGCCCACAACTTTGAAGATGTTTTTTTTTATTTTTAATTGTGAAGCAAACAACAAATAGGACAAAATAACAGAAAAAGTCAATGTGCATTACTATTCACCCCCCTAAAGTCAGTACTTTGTAGAGCCACCTTTTGCGGCAATCACAGCTTCAAGTCGCTTTGGATGAGTCTCTATGAGCTTGCCACATCTTAACACTGGGATTTTGCCCATTCCTCCTAGCAAAACTGCTCCAGCTCCTTCAAGTTGGATGGTTTGCACTTGTGAACAGCAATCTTTAAGTCTGACCACAGATTTTCTATTGGATTGAGGTCTGGGCTGTGACTAGGCCATTCCAACACATTTACATGTTTCCCCTTAAACCCCCCAAGTGTTGCTATAGCAGTGTGTTTGGGGTCATTGTCCTACTGGAAGGTGACCCTCCGTCCTAGCCTCAAATCACGCACAGAGTGGTACAGGTTTTGCTCAAGAATATCCCTGTATTTAGCACCATCCATCTTTCCCTCAACTCTGACCAGTTTCCCAGTCCCCATCCCCACAGCATGATGCTGCCATTACCATGTTTCACTGTGGGGATGGTGTTCTTTGGGTGATGTGATGTGTTGGGTTTGCGCCAGACATAGTGTTTTCTTTGCTGGCCGAAAAGTTAAATTTTAGTCTCATCAGACCAGAGCACCTTCTTCCATACATTTTGGGAGTCTCCCACATGCCTTTTTGCAAACTGAAAACGTGCCATTTTGTTTTTCGCTGAAAGTAATGGCTTTCTTCTGCCCACTCTGCCATAAAGCCCAACTCTATGGAGCGAACGGCTTATTGTCGTCCTATGTACAGATACTCCAGTCTCTGCTGTGGAACTCTGCAGCTCCTCCAGGGTTACCCCCTCTGATTAATGCCCTCCTTGCCCAGTCCGTGAGGTTTTGGTGGGCGTCCGTCTCTTGGCAGGTTTGCTGTTGTGCCATATTCTTTCCATTTGGTTATGATAGATTTGATGGTGCTCCTGGGGATCATCAAAGATTTATATATTTTTTATAACCTAACCCTGACTTGTACTTCTCAACAACATTGTCCCTTACTTGTTTGGAGAGTTCCTTGGTCTTCATGGAAGTGTTTTGTTAGTGGTGCCTTCGGCACTCATCGCGAGCCTCTCCTCCCATCTACTTCACCGCTCATTACAGAACTCGGCAACTTGCAACTTGCCATGTTCTCTTTTCACCATATGCCCCTTGTCCCTTCCCTGTATCTTTCTCCTCTGTGTGCCTGCTGAATGTTTGCGTGGCACGCTGAGTGCCATTGGTTTTATTTTCTAAGTCCCGCGTGCCTGGCGTTGTTGGTGTAAGTGTTACTGTCTTCGCATATGTGACTTTGGCGCTCATTGCAGCCTAAGTGCTGCACCGCTGCTTCGCCTCGTTTCTCTAAGGCTAGCATGTGTGACGGCGCCGCTGGCGCTCATTGCAGCAAATTGCGTGCGAGAACAATTATATGTCATATATATATACTGTATATATATATATATATATATATATATATATATATATATATATATATATACTAGCTACTTGCCCATCAAAAATGACGGGAATAAAATGTTAAGGCTGGCAATGTGAGCACCTTCGGCGTTCATGGCTAGCACAGCACTGATTGCAAGTTTTTCCCCTGTCTACTTCCTCCCTTGTGTCTCCTTTCCCCCTTCCCTGTGTTTTTACCCCCCCCTCTCTCCCCTGTGTCTCTTTCCCCTCCTCCCCTGTGTCTCTTTGCCCCCTCTCCCTCCCTTGTGTCTCTTACCCCCTCTCCCTCCCCTGTGTCTATTCCCGCTCTCCTGTGTCTCTTAACCCTCCTCTTCCTTCCCTTATCCTCCTCCCTGCTTCCCCTTATCCCCCCCCCCCTTTGTAGCTCAATGCGGCCTAAGTGCTGCGAGGCTCACATGTGTGACAGCGCCGCTAGCTGCTGTGAGCGCCTTTGGCGCTCATAGTAGCAAGGTTGCATGCCACGCTTTGCGAGTTGCGGAAATGTGACGACAAATTAATGTTTGACAACTTTTATATGTGATGTACAGTGCCTTGCAAAAGTATTTACCCCCCCCCCCCTTGACTTTGTACCTATTTTGTTACATTACAGCCTTAAGTTCAATGCTTTGTTCTGAATTTTATGTGATGGATCAGAACACAATAGTCTAAGGTGGTGAAGTGAAATTAGAAAAATATTTACATAAAACTATTTTTTAGAAATAGAAAACAGAAAATGTGCATGTGCGTATGTATTCACCCCCTTTGTTATGAAGCCCATAAAAAGCTCTGGTGCAACCAATTACCTTCAGAAGTCACATAATTAGTGAAATGATGTCCACCTGTGTGCAATCTAAGTGTCACATGATCTGTCATTACATTACACACCTTTTTTGAAAGGCCCCAGAGACAATAAGCGGTTCGCCCCATAGAGTTGGGCTTTATGGCAGAGTGGCCAGAAAAAAGTCATTACTTTCAGCAAAAAAACAAAATGGCACGTTTTGAGTTTGCGAAAAGGCACGTGGGAGACTCCCAAAATGTATGGAGGAAGGTGCTCTGGTCTGATGAGACTAAAATTGAACTTTTCACCCATCAAAAAAAAAACACTATGTATATAAAAACATCAAACTTAAGGCTGTAATGTAACACAATAGGCAAAAAGTCAAGGGGGTGAATACTTTTGCAAGGCACTGTATATTTGCATTTTCAGTGCTACGGATTGGACTTTACCCCTCTAGTGGGTTCTCTCTAGTACCCGTTGGCTTCTTGGCTCCATTTGTGGGTGATTGGAAACGTAACAGTTACGAGGTTGACAGATCAGAGATTTGCTAGAGCGCAATTCAAATTTCCACGTCCCGTAGCCTTTTCTCGCCCTTACCCCACAAGTAGTTGACGGGTTGCTTTACTGGTCTAATTTATTAGCAGTAAGTCTTGCAGGCTACGTTACGGGCTACGGTTTTACACATTGCGCTAATTTAATAGGGCTCAAAGTATTTTTCATGAGGATCGGGATACTTTTTTAGCCATCTTTGCTTTAGCAATATTTTAGTAATCCAAATAAATATGATGTTTTATATTGTTATGTTCTTTATTGTCTTTTGGGTGGTACTAAGGTGTGGTGGCGCATGTCTACTTCTATTACCCTAGTCTTCTCTACATGAATTATCTAGGTAATACATGTGAGTTATGTCATTATATATTGTGTTGTGGTAGCCCGGCACTTAGAGACTTATTTATTCTGCTTTCTAATGTACTGAGATTGCTGGGATACCAAGTTGTATTAAAATAAAAAGAACTGGCTTTATTTCAGCAGCAATTAATTGCGTAAACAGTCAGTCTTACTACGAAAACGCCCTGATTAGCCTTGGGGTTGCTAGTCTGCTCTCAAGCAAAACGAAGCAAGCTCTCAACAAAGGTCCAATTTCCCAATATTTCTGTCCATGTACATGGCCAGATTTCTCACAAGGCAAACAAGGCAGCTGCATTGGGGCATATTGCAAATATATGCACCTCATGTGCATGAAAAATATTGAAAATATCAACTAATTTATTTTTAACACATAGCCCCGCCTTTCTCTAGACTGGGATGGTGAATATGTTTTTATTTGATAGGTGTAGGGAAGGAGGTGGGTGTGAAGTGACAGTATTCCAGAGTTTACTTCATAACTTGATAAGATTGAAACTGATACCACACCCGTCCCCCTTGCTGGCCCAGAAGCAGAACACTGCATCATAATGGGGCTACACTACCTTTGCCGAATAATTGGTTAACGCAGGAAGAAATCCAAAAAAAGGTTGGAAAAAATAAATGTTAATAAAGCCCCGGGTCCTGATGGAATACATCCAAGGGTACTAAGGGAGCTGGGTTCTGTAATAGCCAAACCATTATATCTAATCTTTCAAGACTCACTCACCACAGGGTCTCTACCAGATGACTGGAGAAAAGCAGAGGTGATACCTATATTTAAGAAGGGAGGAAGAGCAAATCCGGGGAATTATAGACCAGTGATCCTCACATCTGTAGTTGGGAAACTTTTAGAAGGGTTAATAAGGGATAATATACAAGAATATGTCTATTTGTACAGGATTATTATTATTATTATTATTATTATTATTATCGTTTATTTGTAACGCGCCAACATATTCCGTAGCGCTATACATAAGTTAAGTTACAGGCAATGACAAGTTAAAGATTCACACATTGCAAAGAGTGGATGACCCTTGAGCTTGGAATCCGGTGTCCATAGCGCTTTCCCTAAAGTACCTTGCAGGATTGAAACTCGCAGACATACAATCTAAAGGTTGAAGTGTGTATGTGGTACAGTAGGGAGAGAGTAGTGCTGAGCATGTTAGGGAGGAAGGTTATAGGCTTCTTTAAAGAGGTGCGTTTTTATTGATGTTTTGAAGGATTTAAGGCAGGAGGATAGTCTGGTGAAACGAGGCAAGGAGTTCCAGAGAATAGGAGCAGCGCAAGAAAAGTCCTGGAGGCGGGAGTGAGAGGAGGTGACAAGGGTCGTAGAAAGAAGAAGGTCATTAGCAGAACGAAGATGGCGTGTGGGGGAGTATTTGGTGATGAGAGCAGAGATGTATGGGGGTGCGCTGTTGTTGCTTTATAAGTTAGGGTCAAGATTTTAAACTTTATTATGGAGGCTAAGGGAAGCCAGTGAAGTGATTGACAAAGAGGAGCTGCCAACACTGAACGATGTGTACTGAAGATGAGTCTGGCGGAGGCATTTATTATGGATTGAAGTGGGGAGAGGCGAGTGATGGGCAGGCCAACAAGGAGCGAGTTGCAATAGTCAAGACGAGAAATGATGAGAGAGTGTATTAGAATCTTAGTAGTGTCTTGTGTAAGGTAATGGCGTATTTTGGATATGTTTTTTAGATGGAGAAGACAAGATTTGGTTAGAGACTGTATGTGAGGGATGAAAGAGAGGGCAGGGTCCAGTAGAACCCTGAGACAACGGGCTTGGGAGGTGGGAGCGATGATGGCGTTGTTGACAGAGAGAGAGATGTGAGGAATTGAAGCTGTAGTAGAGGGTGCGAAGATTAAGAGTTCAGTCTTAGACATGTTGAGTTTCAGATGGTGGGCGGACATCCAAGAGGATATACTAGAGAGGCAGTCGGAGACGTGTGCTAGAAGAGAGGGGGATAGTTCTGGTGCTGAGAGATAGATTTGGGTGTCATCTGCATAGAGATGGTACTGGAACCCAAAAGAGTTTATTAGGGTGCCGAGTGAGGATGTGTAGATGGAGAAGAGGAGGGGGCCTAGGACTGATCCTTGAGGTACGCCAATAGACAGGGGGTGAGGAGAAGAAGATGTGCCGGAGAAGGAGACGCTAAATTATCGTTCTTGGAGGTATGATGAGAACCACAAGAGAGCAGTGTCTGAAATGCCGAGGGAGGAGAGAATGTGGAGTAGAATTGAATGGTCAACTGTGTCAAAGGCGGCAGAGAGATCCAGAAGAAGCAAAATAGAAAAGTGGCCTTTAGACTTGGCGGTGAGCAGGTCATTGGTGACTTTTAGGGCTGTCTCAGTGGAGTGTTGGGGCCGAAAGCCGGATTGGAAAGTGTCCAGAAGAGAGTTAGAGGAGATGAAACTGGTAAGGCGGTTATAGACGAGCCGCTCCAGCAGTTTGGAAGCCAGGGGAAGTAGAGACATGGGGCGATAGTTAGATGCAACGTCAGAATCGGATGAGGGTTTCTTGAGAGTGGGTGTAATTATGGCATGTTTTAGAGATGATGGAAATGTGCCAGTGTTTAGGGAAAGGTTGGAGATATGTGTGAGAGCTGGGATTAGTGTAGTAGAGAGGGGAGGGATGAGCTGAGATGGAATGGGATCTGAAGGACAGGTGGTGAGGTGAGAGGATAATATTAGGATGGAGACGTCATCTTCTGTTGCAGGGCTAAAGTAGTCCAGAGTGGCTGTGGGAATGGAGGGGGGGGGGTAGACTGGGTGTTGTTGGTTAGTTGAGTTAGTTGAGAGGGTGGAGTGTGTGAGCCACGGTGAGAGGAGAGTTCATTGTGGATAGATTGAATTTTATGTGTAAAATGGTTGGCAAAGTCTTCAGCCTTGAGACAGGAAGGGATGGGGGGAGGTGGTGGGCGGGGGAGAGTATTGAAAGTGGCAAAAAGACGTTTTGGGTTAGAGGACAGAGTTGATATTAGTGATGTAAAGTACTGCTGTTTGGCCAGGTTGAGGGCAGAGGAGTAGGAACGTAGCATAAATTTGTAGTGGGGGAAATCTGCTGCGGAGAGTGATTTCCTCCATAGTCGTTCAGCAGTGCGGGAGCACTTCTGAATGTAAAGTGTGTGTGTAGTGTGCCATGGTTGTGGATGAGATTGAGGGCGTCTGCGTGTAGTTATGGGGGCAAGGGTGTCAAGAGTGGAAGAGAGAGTAGAGTTGTATTGTGAGGTGGCAGTGTCAGGGCAGTTGAGGTTGGTGATGGGACTGAGAAGAGGTTGGAGCACAGTGGAGAGTTGTGTAGGGTCGAGTTCTAGCAGGTTTCTGTGGGTTATTATGGCTGGGGTTGAAGAAGAGTGATGGGAGGAAGATGTGTTGAGGCTGAAGGTAAGGAGGTGATGGTCAGATAGAGGGAGAGGGTGGATAACTAGGTTGGAGGTATGGGTAATATTGGTAAAAATAAGGTCAAGAGAGTGTCCATCATGGTGAGTTGAAGAATCTGTAAGTTGTGAGAGGTCAAGGAAAGAGGTGAGTGCAAGTAGTTTGGCGGCTGCTGAGGAGGTGGGGGTGTCAATGGCAATGTTGAAGTCACCAAGTATCAGTGTGGGAATGTTGGAGGAAAGAAAGTGTGGGAGCCAGGTGGAAAAGTGATCGAGAAATTGAGAGGGAGTACCTGGGGGGCGATAGATTACAGCAACACATAGAGAGATAGGAGAGAAGAGGCGGATAGTATGAGCTTCAAAAGATTATAAGTAGGAGACAACATGGATTTGTGAAGGAGAGGTCCTGTCAAACAAATCTAATTAGTTTTTATGAGGAGGTTAGTAGGAACATATAGCAAAGGACACAACAGTGTTCCCTATTATTGTGCACAACCTATATTAACTCAAAAAGAGCTAAAAAATGTAATTGATAAAACGTAGCTTTTAATAAATAGTTAAAAAGAATTGTCTTTAAAAATAGGCAGAGGCAGGGTGTGCAATCTTAAGTCACTAAATATCCTATAGAAAATCCAGATATTAAAAAAGGGGGTAGATACCAAGTGCATAAATCTATATAAATGGTCTAAAGAGTGCTAAATCAGTGACAACAGTGCATAAAGTGCTAATAATCATTCATATGGAACCAAAAAGATATCTTTTATTTGGTTCTGAAAAGGTGCTAAAGTAGATATTTGAAAATTAGTATATATCTAATACAGTGGTATAGGTCCCCTGATATTTGGAATAAATATAATGTCACCTATTACATATATCCTAAAGAATTCCCCAATATATGGGGTTATTTAGGTTGAAATAAAGTGACTAGTGCAATTGCATAGGATGATAGTTCATTATTTCCTCGTTACATTTAAATAGTATATTCTAGGGCTTAGAGCTCTGTTTGTTGAATCATGAATCATGGCTATATTCATTTCTTTAAGAATCATCTAGATAATATAAAGCTAGTTGAAATATGAAATAATAATTATATATTGCAGTACACATAAATGTGCTATTATATATGCTATTTATCCCATTGTTAAAAGCAATAAGAGCCATATATATGACACTATATGAACAGTGATAAATGAAAATAAAATATGTTTACATTTGTTTACTGTAATTTGAACAATATCCATGTTCCAGTATCTATCACTATATATTTCATAATTTAGTATTAAAAAATGTGTAATAACAAATTCCTTACCAGGAGCCTATTTAAATTATTAAACAATTTATATGCCCCCTTCGTTTTCTAAATTGTATAACCCAATGCTTATATTTTTTATCTCTCTCTATATTCCAAATTTGAAATAAAATTTGAAGTTAGTGATACGTTTTTAGCTTTAGTACACCGTTTCCATGGTAAACGGCAGGCTTTAAAAGGGAGGCCTTCGCAACATGGCGGTGACCCTTGACAAAATACAGAAACGTGCGTCGGGTCAGACGCAGGCGCGTACACGCAGGCTGATGACGTCATAGCTAGGCGTCTCATTCTCGTGGCACGCTGTGCAGGAGCTCCCAAACAGTATCTCACCATAGAAGTGAATACCGAAAGATAGGAGTCTCTTCAGTCGCTCTAGCTATTTAGCCAAGATTAATATCCGCTCCTAACCTCAATATAAATGTATAAAAGACTGAGCTTACAACAAACAGAGCTCTAAGCCCTAGAATATACTATTTAAATGTAACGAGGAAATAATGAACTATCATCCTATGCAATTGCACTAGTCACTTTATTTCAACCTAAATAACCCCATATATTGGGGAATTCTTTAGGATATATGTAATAGGTGACATTATATTTATTCCAAATATTAGGGGACCTATACCACTGTATTAGATATATACTAATTTTCACATATCTACTTTAGCACCTTTTCAGAAGCAAATAAAAGATATATTTTTGGTTCCATATGAATTAATATTAGCACTTTATGCACTGTTGGCACTTATTGATTTCGCACTCTTTAGACCATTTGTATAGATTTATGCACTTGGTATCTACCCCCCTTTTTAATATCTGGATTTTCTATGGGATATTTAGTGACTCAAGATTGCACACCCTGCCTCTGCATATTTTTAAAGACAATTCTTTTTAAATATTTAATAAAAGCTAAGTTTTATCAATTACATTTTTTAGCTCTTTTTGAGTTAATATAGGTTGTGCACAATAATAGGGAACGCTGTTGTGTCCTTTGCTATATGTTATTATATTATCCCTAGTAGCACCCTATTAGTTCAGATTACTTGCCCAACCTTGAGCTACCTTTTGTTCTATTTTTTGACTAGAGGTTAGTAGGAACCTGGATCAAGGCAACTCAGTGGATGTAGTCTTTTTGGATTTTGCAAAGGCTTTTGATACAGTGCCACATGGGAGACTATTGTGCAAATTAAGAGATACAGGAATTGCAGTAAATATCTGCTCATGGATTGAGAGCTGGCTAAAAGACAGGAAGCAAAGGGTTGTTGAAAATGGAACATACTCAGATTGGACTAATGTGGTAAGTGGGGTTCCTCAAGGTTCAGTATTAGGTCCTCCCCTTTTTAACATTTTTATTAATGACTTAGAGGTGGGACTGGAAAGTATTGTCTTAATTATTGCCGATGACACAAAGTTGTGCGTTCCCTCCAAAGAGATTTACATAAAATAGAGGAATGGGAGACTAAATGGCAGATGAGATTTCATACGGATAAATGTAAAGTTATGCATCTGGGAAGGAAAAATAGCCATGCAATTTATAATCTTAATGGCGCAAATCTAGGGGTATCTGATATTGAAAGGGATTTGGGAGTACTTGTGGACAACCGCCTAGGTAACAGTGCTCAATGCCAAGCAGCAACTAAATTAAACTTATTTTCTCTAGAAAAAGGCGTCTAAGAGGAGATATGATTACCTTATATTGTAAAGGATCTTTGCAGTTTCTTCCGAACTCCAGCTGAAACGAAGTGATTATAGCTCCCAATCCCCCAAACATGAGTCAAAACTTCATGAAGGGGTAAACATGATCTCTTTTACTGTGGGCTACGCGCCCGGTATTTATGCAGGTCTTCCACCTGGTGGACAAAGGTAAAACAGTAGCCAATCACAGTGGCTATAGCATAAGCACTCCCCTTACACATAAATCACTCCCTCTTTTCTATCCTGGAGATAATTAAATTAAGGTAGCACAGAGAGCCTTAATTATCTCCAGGAAGAAAGAAACATGGCTTCTTTGTTTTAATAAAACAGCATAAAAATGTATAACTTGGTTTTGACACAATGTAAACTTGAAGTTCCACATATCTCCAGATAGCTGAGATCTGAGTGCATATTCTAGGCGAATAGCGCTCAGATCCCACGAACGCAGTTCTCAGAATCGTCAACTGAAGTTTTTCTTATTAGTTATTTCCACGAAAGCCCATTGTAACTCCTCAAATAACCGAACAGGTGGGTTCGTGACGTCTGTAAAATAGGGGATTTCGTTACATATATACAGTAAATACATCCAGGGTCAGTATAAAGATTTGTCAAGTGAGCTTTTTGTGCCAAGAGGTTTTCAACTGACAAGAGGACACCCTTGAGGTTAGAAGTAAAAAGATTCCACCTTAAAGAAAGAAAAGGGTTCTTCACAGTAAGGGTGATTAATCTGTGTAATTCTCTACCAAAGGAGGTGGTGACAGGGGATTCGATAGATAACTTTAAAAGGAGATTGGATATATTTCCAATTAAAAGGGCCATACAGGGTTATCTTCGATAATTAGAGAGAGAGAGGGTATTGATCCAGGGAGGAATCCGATCACCAGTATTTGGGGTCAGGAAGGAATTTTTTTTTTCCCTTTGAGATGACTGGCAAAGTTCACTTGGATTTTTCCTGGTTGCCTTCCTCTAGATTAATCAATTAATTAACAACTAATCCACATATTGCAGATCAGAGGAGATCTTATAAGGTTGAACTTGATGGACTAAAAGTCTTTTTTCAACCTCAATTACTATGTAAGTATGTAAGATAGATAGATAGATAGATAGATAGATAGATAGATAGATAGATAGATAGATAGATAGATAGACAGTAGTTGCAGAACAATTGCACATAAGCAAACTAAGAACATTGTCATAAATATAAAACCATTTTAGTAAAAATTATAGTTTCTGAAAACTCTATTTATAGAAGCTTCTGCCTTATCTGTCTTCAACACTTCCTAAAAGTATGATGCCTGAGGGGTGTGCATATCCAATCTAACAGCAAGAGAAGGGAAGATGTCATTTAATTGGATATTTTAGCATTTGGCACCTACACCCTTCTCCAGTGGATGCAACAATAAATGCATATCATGTTCTGCTGAAATGTAGAAAACAGCCTCACACACAACAGTATAATGTATGTCTCCAGGGACCAGCCAAGGCATCACTAAAGTTTTCTTTTCTTGTTCCCTACCAAATTATACTCTTAGACTTGTACAGAGGGCCTCTAACCTTGGCCACTGAAGCTTTCCATTAAAATCATGTTTAAATTAGCAAAGCATTCAAGACATGTGCAACTGATATCAATAAGCCAGATGTTTCTTTTTTGCATGATAGGAAACCTCTTGAGTATATATTTTAATTTGCTTGGGTTTATATGAACTGAATATGGATTGTCTGAAGCTGCATTGGTTGTTTACTTGGACTTTTATTTATTACCTTTTATATGGTGCAGTGGAAGCTGCCATTTTTGTCTTGGCAGTTGAGTGGAAGTGTTAGATAATTGATGTATGTCATGATCTACTCTTTAGTGTGCTTGAAAACACCAATGAGACTAATCCTAGCCACAGATCTAAAGCCTTATTAAATTGCGATTCGGCCAATTGAATAGGGCTCTATAGAGAAGTCTTTTTACAGAAGTTTTTAGGTAGTGATGACCTTGCTTTTGGATAGAAGATCACTAACTAAAAACTTCTGTAAAAATAATATATGCTGTGTGCTTATATAGAGCCCTTTTCAATTGGCCAAATCACAATTTAATAAGGCTGCTAGTCTGGTTCTTCAACTCCTTCCCACAGGAGAGTAGCAGAGGGTCAGGATATAAAATAATAAAAAGCCCCCCCCCCCCCCCCCTCATATTTTATTTGGGATTTCACAGGGTATATTAGGGGGAGAGAACAATGGATTTAGGCACACATTTACATAATCAGGGCTTAAGCAACTTCAAATTCCCCGCCTGGCTGAGGAACAACTAATAGGAGAAAAGCCTATGTAGGCATGTTGCTGATTGGTCCGTGTAGAGGTAGTGGCCAACGTGGGGTTTGAAATGCCTGCCTTAGGAGGTGGGCCTATTGGAGGCAGCCAATCACAAGATAGACCAGGAGTTACACAAAATTCTGGCAGCCCAGACAGACTGGCACCGGGAAACATGCTAAGCAATAGGGACGGGAACAGGGAGGGCAAGTCCAGTGTGATCCTGTTGCAGCCGGACTTAGTTGACTAAGGGGTGCCAGCCATGGAGATTGACTGCAGCCCCTTACAAAATATACCACTACATACATCATAGCAAAATACAAAATATAGACAGTATATGGTCTTTTATGATGGTTAGGGAGCCATCAAAATAGCTTGTAATCTGGGCTAGAGGCAACAGTAATCATATATATAGTTGGCGCACTGCGAGTTGTCATCACGCTTTGCGAGCCTCGCAAAGCGAGGCGTGCCATTGAACACGAGCCTGGCGAAGCAAGGCGAGCAGTTAAGAGACGCGGGACTTAGGCTGCAGTGAGCGCCAAAGGCGCTTATTGCACTGCGAGCCTCGCAAAGCGAGGCGAGTAGTTGAAGCAGTTGAAGCATGAAGCCAAAGGCGCTCATTGCAGGGGGGAGACAGGCCAGACTTAGCTACAATAAGGCCTCATCGCGAGGCCCCTGGATTTAGCAGCGGATGCAAAATTACGTCCCGTATGACTTAGGACCCGAAGCACGTAGATCGACTGCAGGACTCGCAAAAATATGACTTTAATGGCCGAACCACAACCTGGAAAAACATGCAAAAACACACAAATATCCCTCAAATTCACTTACACACTCACACACAGCACAGGGGGGGAGCCGGGGAGCCTGTGACTGAGGTTGCAAGTTAATTTGAGGCATATTTTGTCTTTTTTCACAATCGAAAATCGCTGAAGCGGGGGGAAAAAATGGCTGCCGAAAAAAACATTAAAAATCTGAAACAGAATGAAAACGAGGCTCACCCATGACAGGCACACAAGACATAGAAAATACACTATGGCAAAGACAGTAACACTTACACGAACCACGCCAGGAATGCAGGACTTTAAAAATAAAACCAACAGCCTTTAGCAAACATTCAGCACACACACAGAGGAGAAACACACGGCATGGACAGGGGGAGATGGTGGATAGAGACACATGGCATTCCCAAGCACTAAACTTGCAGGTTAATGAACCCTGCAATGCGCGGCCTGTACAGTAGGAAAGCTTTGCAATGAGCGCCGAAGGGAGGAAAGGTTCGCGATGAGAACAGCGAGCAGGAGAAGCTTGCAATGAGCGCCAAAGGCTCGACCCACGATGAGCGCCGATGGTGATCCTTGCAAAGCAGGAAAGTTGACGTACACAAGGGGAGAGGCTCGCGATGAGCGCTGAAGGTGCTCAGAGGAGCAAAAGCCTCACATTGTGTGGCAAACAGCATTGCGAGCCTTACAATTTTATTCCTGTCATTTTTAATGGGCAATTTCCTAGTATAAAATAATAAACTAGCTACTTGCCCGTAAGAAAAAGACGGCAAGAAAATTTTAATGCTGGCTATGCTGTTTCACACACAATGGGTGGCTCTGCCCCCTCTGAGCACCTGTGGTGCTCATCGCGAGCCTCTCCCCCCGTCTACTTTACAGGCCTTGCCGCTCATTGCAGGCATCGTCCAACCCGTAACCTTTGGTGCTCATTGCGAGGTCCCGAGTGCCTGGTGTTTTTTGCCTAAATGTTACTGGCTTCGTCTAAGTGTTACTGGCTTGGGGTAAGTGTTACTGGCTTGGGGTTCAGTGTTACTGTCTTCGGCCTCGTTTTGATCCTGGTTGGGAAAATGTATGTTTTTTCCCCATTTTTTTCCTCGCTTAGCTGATTTTCTTTTTCCTATAAACAGCAATTAGGGCTCAAATTAGCTTGCAACCTTACTGGCTTCGGTTAAGTGTTACTGACTTAGGTTAAGTGGTACTGCTTCGGCTATGGGCGTCTTCAATCTCTTTCCATCCCCCATCGGTGGAGTGTAATCAGGCAAATTACATCTGTGACGGGACAGAGGACCCTTAAAAGGACCCTGAAAAGGCACTATTGCGAGAGCTGCAATGAGTGACTTTGGCGCTCATTGCAGCAAAGTGCTGCGGGTCTTTAGTGGACCAGGATAAGCCTCAGTCATAAAACCCAAGCAAGGGGTCAAAAGGTCCAAACACAGACCTAGAGGTAATTCTGGTAATTCTGAGGTGTCAGGCTGGTGGTATTGGTTCAGCCATCCTGTGTATCTCCATTGTCGGGTTGCCTGATGGCCACTGAATCCCCTTGTGGCAGCACCATGTTAGCACCCTTCTGATAGGCTTGTTGTTATTATTTTAATGTAGTTGTGTTCGGCTCTCCGTGACTGTTTGGACTGCAACATACCAGGCATATCTATCATCATGTCTCTGGTCATGCTTATCCGTAAGCTTTTCTTGGCAGACATACCGGAGTCGTTTGCCAGTTTCTTCTCCAGTGGACCACGGTTTGTCTGATCTCTCTGCTATGACCTGATCATCTTGGGTGACCCTACATGGTATAGCTCACAGCTTCATTGAAGTACACAAGCCCCTACACCACGACAATGTAGCAAGCCAGAAGGGCTCAGATAGGCTAGTGGGGAGTAAATGAGAAGGAAGTGACGCTCCTTGTGTGCTACTGCCTATGAGAATTACAATGGCAGCATTCCCCTGGTATGGCCACGCATCTAAAGGCCCATTTAGTAGAGGATTAAGACTTGAGTGACTAAAGTAAATCTCTGTTTGGGGTATTTTAGGCCATGCAGGTGGTGTTGGCAGAGGAGGTCAGGGAGGTCACAAGCAGATTGTGACAAGCTATTTACAGCATATATAACCTGAAAATATCCTCCACATCTGCTATTAACTTTATCAAATGTAGCTTATTAGGTCTCATGCTTTAAATGCATAAAAAAAATATGTGTTCTATGTTTGCAAAAGCTATTCTATTATCACTGTATAATCTGATTTTGTTTGATCACACGTATCCTTCCTTGCACAAATCATTATATATCACTAATATAGTTTTCGTAAGTGTGTAACGCACACTAAAGTTCCGTACGCGCAGAGTGAGCCCTGCCCAGGCACCCTGTACAGCTATAGGAGGGTGAGCATGTCAGTGCCATAAGCGCAGAGCGCGGCATGAGTCGCACACCATGCACGGTTGGAGGAGGTGGGGGGAGAAGGGGGGTGGGGAGAGACACAGGGGAGGGAAAAAGAAACAGGTGAAGAGGGAGGCAAAGAGACACAGGGAGGGGGAGAGACACAGGGGAGGGAGGAAGGGAAACGAGACACAGGGGGAAGACACATGGGAGGGAGGAGAAGGGGGGATGAGACACAGGGGAGGGAGGAGGGGGAGACACAGGGGAGGGGGGAAGAGACTCAGGGGAGGGGGCAGATACGGGGGGAGACACTGGAGTGGGGGGGAAAGAGACACAGGGGAGGGTGGATGAGATACAGGTGATGGGGGGAAGAGACACAGGGGAGGGAGGAGAAACATGGGGGAGGGGGGAAAGATACAGGGAGGGAGGAGAGGAAAAAAAGACACAAGGGAGGGGGAGAAACAAGGAGGAGGGGGAAGAGACACGGGAGGGAGGAAGAGATATCGGGGAGAAAATGGGGGGAAGAGACACAGGGGAGGGAGAGGGGCAGGAAAGAGACACAAGGGAGGGAGAGGGGGAGAGATACAGGGGAAGAGGGGTGGGGAAAAATATATTATCCCGTCATTTACGATGGGCAAACGACTAGTACATATATATATATATATATATATATATATATATAGAATGATCATACTCTGTAATACAATTTGGGATTTCACTAAAAAGCACCACAGAATTTCCCAATTAGTGCACTGTGGCGGCTTCCAGTTGTGAGTGAATCTGAATTAGGATTTTTCTGTTGAAATGATTTCATGATCTTGCATTCGTGATTTACCCCAGACCACTCTTCGCTGAACTGGCTGATGGGAAGCGAATATGACGAGGGGGGAGGATAAGTCATCTCCCACTCTGGCCCTGAGGCTCTGGAAGTTACGTGGCCTCTCGGTATGGAATATGCAGAGAATTTCCAAGAACACCTGGAATTTAATTAAGGATTGGCAAGAAAACATATTTATATCAATGTAAATAGGAACGGCTAGCGTTAGCCACCACACACACGGCATCCTGACATGGGTTTCTTGTAATATATTATTAATCTTCCTGGCAGTGGGGGTTTCAATAAGAAGCTAGTTTGCTGCTCATTAAAAAGAACATTTCTTCGTACAAGCAGCAAAACTTTAAATGGATATGGAAGGTGGATTTTACTAGGTATATTATTACTTTTATGTACTTTATATTTATAAAAAGTGCTTATAAGCTCTGTTTTTTACTGACTAAAATCAAACAAATAGTCCTTGTATAAGTGTGCCCTCTGCAGCATTTGAAGACACTGACTCTGTAGGACTGGATGTGCAATGTAGTTTCCTAGCCTATCAGGGACCACATTTCAGCAGCATGTTGCAGTGTGTTTTCTGAGATGTGGTCACTGATTTTGTTTGTGTTGTTCAGTCGTTTTCGACTCTCCGTGACCTCATGGACTGTAACACACCAGATCATCTTTATGTCCATGGTCATGGTAATACACTTGGTATTCATAGCAGAGAAACTGGAGTGGGTTGCCAGTTCCTTCTCCAGTGAGCCACAGCATACAGCTCCTGGTATTCCCAGGTGGTCTCCCATACAAGTACTGACTAGACCCTAACTCTAACCCTCACCTTAAGATTAATTAAAACTTTGATGAATTTATTCTTAAGGTGAGGGTTAGAGTTAGGGTTTAGGGTAGTGGCAGATGATGAGCTTTGCACAGTAAAATAGTTGCATGCACTATGTAAAACCTAAACCCTAACTCTAACCAAGTCTCTGCGCTCCACTTTGCACCACCTACTGGCCGTTGCACTCCACTACGCTGCCACACCACTGCTAGTATATATACACTGGCGTCTTGCCAGTCAAAAATGACGGCAATAAAATTTGAAGCCTGACAATGCTGTTTGCCACACAATGTGAGTCTTTTGGCCGTCTGAGCACCTTTGGCGCTCATCGCGAGCCTCTCCCCTTGTGTACTTGAACTTTCCTGCTTTGCAATAATCACCTTCGGCACTCATCGCGAGCCCCATGATGTGTGCCTACGACGCTCACCGTGGAGCTCGCAAGGAGCGCCTTTGGCTCTCATTGCAAACCTTTTCTCCCGCTCATTGCAGGGTTCATTAACCTGCATGTTTTGTGCTTGGGAATGCCGTGTGTCTTTCCACCATCTCCCCCCTGTGCCTTCCTTGTGTGTTTCTCCTCTGTGTGTCTGCTGAATGTTTCTGTTACTTTTAATTTCAAAGTCCCGCATGCCTGGTGGTGTTTGTGCAAGTTTTCGTGTCTTTGCCGTCGTGTATTTTCTTATTCTCGCGTATTTTTCAGAGTTCTGTATTTTTCGAGGTCCGAATGTGCTTAGCCGCGTTTTCAATCCGTTTTTAGATTTTTTTAAAGTTTTTTCTCTCGCTTAGCCGATTTCCGAGTGACGAAACACGGCAAAATGGGCTTCAATTCGCTTGCAACCTCACTCCCAGGCGTCCCGGCTCTCCCCCTGTGCTGTGTGTGGTTTAATATTTGTAAAAAACTTTTTTTTTTTGTTTTTCGTGGTATTCGATTTTTGTGGTTCGGCTGTTACATTTTTATTTTTAAAGTGCTTGTGGCCCAAGTCCTGCGTGCTTCAATGCCTCGCTTTGCAAGGCTCGCAGGAGCACCTTTGGCGCTCATTTCAGACTAAGTCCCGCGTGTTTCCATGCCTCAACAGCTCACCCCGCGAGGCTCGCAAGGGTGACGACAAATTGCAGTTTGACAATTATAATATGTGATAGAAGTCCAGCTGCCCAGCGTAACCCATTTGGGCTGTTCACAAGCACCCAAATTTGCCCACTCACCAATATAATACCAAGTGCCAAGAGAAGCGCCGACCCTGGTAAAATATTTTTGAAGTTAGAGGGTGGAGGATTAAAGAGCACGGTGTGAAAGCGCTACTTTCCAGAAAGGGTAGTAGGTAAGCTGGATCGCTTCCTTGTCATGGGGAAGGGACTTGTGTACTTCAATGAAGCTGTGAGCTATACCATGTAGGGTCACCCACAGTGGGCAGGTCACAGCAGAGAAGTCTAAAAATTGCAGTCCACCGGAGAAGAACTGGCAACCCACTGCAGTTTCTTTGACAAGGAAACCTTATGGATAAGCACAACCAGACACAAGGTGTGCCTGGCATGCTGCAGTCCATAGGGTCATGGAGAGTTGGACACGACTGAACAACAACATTTTATCTCTATCTAATTATCTATCTCTCTCTGCCTAACTCTTGCTCACTCTGTCTATCTCTTATATCTATCTTTTATATCTATAGATGTCTTTCTCTCTCCTCTAATCCCCCTCTCTCTATATCCACCTTCCTCTCTTCTCTGCCCCCCCTCTCCTCCTTCGCTATCCCCCCTCTCTCCCTCCTCTCCCCCATCTTTCTTCTCTATCCCACCTCTCTCCTAAACCCCATCTCCCCTCTCTCCACCCCCTCTCTCTTCTCTATCCACCCCCTCTCTCCACCCATTCTCTCTCTATCCACCCCTTCACTCTCTTTCTATCCATCCCCTCTCTTCTCTATCCATCCCCTCTCTTCTCTATCCACCCCCCACTCTCTATCCACCCCTCTCATCCCTATCCACCCCTCTCTCTTCCCTATCCACCCCTCTCTTCCCTATCCACCCCCTCCTCTTCCCTATCCAACCCTCTCTCTTCCCTATCCACCCCTTTCTCTTCCCTATCCACCCCTTCTCTCTCTTTCTATTTATCCCCTCTCTCTTCTCTATCCATCCCCTCTCTCTTCTCTATCCATCCTCTCTCTTCTCTATCCACCCCCCACTCTCTATCCACCCCTCTCATCCCTATCCACCCCTCTCTCTTCCCTATCCACCCCTCTCTTTTCTATCCACCCCCTCCTCTTCCCTATCCACCCCTCTTTCTTCCCTATCCACCCCTCTCTCTTCCCTATCCACCCCCTCCTCTTCCCTATCCACCCCCTCATCTTCCCTATCCACCCCTCTCTCTTCCCTATCCACCCCCCTCTCTTCCCTATCCACCCCCCTCTCTTCCCTATCCACCCCCTCCTCTTCCCTATCCACCCCCTCCTCTTCCCTATCAAACCCTCTCTCTTCCCTATCCACCCCTCTCTCTTCCCTATCCACCCCTCTCTCTTCCCTATCCACCCCTCTCTCTTCCCTATCGACCCCCTCCTCTTCCCTATCCACCCCCTCTCTTCCCTATCCACCCCCTCTCTTCCCTATCCACCCCCTATCTCTTCCCTATCCACCGCCCTCTCTTCCCTATCCACCCCTCCTCTTCCCTATCCACCCCCTCTCTCTTCCCTATCCACCCCTCTCTCTTCCCTATCGACCCCCTCCTCTTCCCTATCCACCCCTCTCTCTTCCCTATCGACCCCCTCATCTTCCCTATCCACCCCTCTCTCTTCCCTATCCACCCCTCTCTCTTCCCTATCCACCCCTCTCTCTTCCCTATCCACCCCCTCCTCTTACCTATCCACCCCTCTCTTCCCTATCCACTCCCTCCTCTTCCCTATCCACCGCCCTCTCTTCCCTATCCACCCCTCCTCTTCCCTATCCACCCCCTCTCTTCCCTATACACCCCTCCTCTTCCCTATCCGCCCCTCCTCTTCCCTATCCACCCCTCTCTTCCCTATCCACCCCTCCTCTTCCCTACCCACCCCCTCTCTTCCCTATCCACCCCCTCCTCTTCCCTATCCAACCCTCTCTCTTCCCTATCCACCCCTCTCTCTTCCCTATCGACCCCCTCCTCTTCCCTATCCACCCCTCTCTCTTCCCTATCGACCCCCTCCTCTTCCCTATCCACCCCTCTCTCTTCCCTATCGACCCCCTCCTCTTCCCTATCCACCCCTCTCTTCCCTATCCACTCCCTCCTCTTCCCTATCCACCCCCTATCTCTTCCCTATCCACCGCCCTCTCTTCCCTATCCACCCCTCCTCTTCCCTATCCACCCCCTCTTCCCTATACACCCCTCCTCTTCCCTATACACCCCTCCTCTTCCCTATACACCCCTCCTCTTCCCTATCCGCCCCTCCTCTTCCCTATCCACCCCTCTCTTCCCTATCCACCCCTCCTCTTCCCTATCCACCCCCTCTCTTCCCTATCCACCCCCTCCTCTTCCCTATCCAACCCTCTCTCTTTCCTATCCACCCCTCTCTCTTCCCTATCGACCCCCTCCTCTTCCCTATCCACCCCTCTCTCTTCCCTATCCACCCCCTCCTCTTCCCTATCCACCCCTCTTCCCAGATCCACTCCCTCCTCTTCCCTATCCATCCCCTCTCTTCCCTATCCACCCCCTCTCTTCCCTATCCACCCCCTCCTCTTCCCTATCCACCCCTCTTCCCTATCCACTCCCTCCTCTTCCCTATCCACCCCCTCTCTTCCCTATCCACCCCCTCTCTTCCTTATCCACCCCCTCCTCTTCCCTATCCACCCCCCTCTCTTCCCTATCCACCCCCTATCTCTTCCCTATCCACCGCCCTCTCTTCCCTATCCACCCCTCCTCTTCCCTATCCACCCCCTCTCTTCCTTATCCACCCCCTCCTCTTCCCTATCCACCCCCTATCTCTTCCCTATCCACCCCTCTCTTCCCTATCCACTCCCTCCTCTTCCCTATCCACCCCTCTCTTCCCTATCCACTCCCTCCTCTTCCCTATCCACCCCCTATCTCTTCCCTATCCACCGCCCTCTCTTCCCTATCCACCCCTCCTCTTCCCTATCCACCCCCTCTCTTCCCTATACACCCCTCCTCTTCCCTATACACCCCTCCTCTTCCCTATCCGCCCCTCCTCTTCCCTATCCACCCCTCTCTTCCCTATACACCCCTCCTCTTCCCTATCCACCCCCTCTCTTCCCTATCCACCCCCTCCTCTTCCCTATCCAACCCTCTCTCTTCCCTATCCACCCCTCTCTCTTCCCTATCCACTCCTCTCTCTTCCCTATCGACCCCCTCCTCTTCCCTATCCACCCCTCTCTCTTCCCTATCCACTCCCTCCTCTTCCCTATCCACCCCCTCTCTTCCTTATCCACCCCCTCTCTTCCCTATCCACCCCCTCTCTTCCTTATCCACCCCCTCCTCTTCCCTATCCACCCCCCTCTCTTCCCTATCCACCCCCTATCTCTTCCCTATCCACCGCCCTCTCTTCCCTATCCACCCCTCTCTTCCCTATCCACTCCCTCCTCTTCCCTATCCACCCCTCTCTTCCCTATCCACTCCCTCCTCTTCCCTATCCACCCCCTATCTCTTCCCTATCCACCGCCCTCTCTTCCCTATCCACCCCTCCTCTTCCCTATCCACCCCCTCTCTTCCCTATACACCCCTCCTCTTCCCTATACACCCCTCCTCTTCCCTATCCGCCCCTCCTCTTCCCTATCCACCCCTCTCTTCCCTATCCACCCCTCCTCTTCCCTATCCACCCCCTCTCTTCCCTATCCACCCCCTCCTCTTCCCTATCCAACCCTCTCTCTTCCCTATCCACCCCTCTCTCTTCCCTATCCACTCCTCTCTCTTCCCTATCGACCCCCTCCTCTTCCCTATCCACCCCTCTCTCTTCCCTATCCACTCCCTCCTCTTCCCTATCCACCCCCTCTCTTCCTTATCCACCCCCTCTCTTCCCTATCCACCCCCTCTCTTCCTTATCCACCCCCTCCTCTTCCCTATCCACCCCCCTCTCTTCCCTATCCACCCCCTATCTCTTCCCTATCCACCGCCCTCTCTTCCCTATCCACCCCTCCTCTTCCCTATCCACCCCCTCTCTTCCCTATCCACCCCTCCTCTTCCCTATCCACCCCTCTCTTCCCTATCCACCCCTCCTCTTCCCTATCCACCCCCTCTCTTCCCTATCCACCCCTTACTCTCTCACCACCACTCTTTTCAATATCCCACCCCCTCTCTTCTCTATCTCCCGTCTCTATCCACCCCCTCTCGCTCTATCCAACCCCCCTCTCTCTATCCACCCTCTCTCTCTATCCACCCCCTCTCTTCCCTATCTACCCCTTACTCTCTCACCACCACTCTTTTCAATATCCCACCCTCCTCTTCCCTATCCACCCCTCTTCCCTATCCACTCCCTCCTCTTCCCTATCCATCCCCTCTCTTCCCTATCCACCCCCTCTCTTCCCTATCCACCCCCTCCTCTTCCCTATCCACCCCCTCCTCTTCCCTATCCACTCCCTCCTCTTCCCTATCCACCCCCTCTCTTCCCTATCCACCCCCTCTCTTCCTTATCCACCCCCTCCTCTTCCCTATCCACCCCCCTCTCTTCCCTATCCACCCCCTATCTCTTCCCTATCCACCGCCCTCTCTTCCCTATCCACCCCTCCTCTTCCCTATCCACCCCCTCTCTTCCTTATCCACCCCCTCCTCTTCCCTATCCACCCCCCTCTCTTCCCTATCCACCCCCTATCTCTTCCCTATCCACCGCCCTCTCTTCCCTATCCACCCCTCTCTTCCCTATCCACTCCCTCCTCTTCCCTATCCACCCCTCTCTTCCCTATCCACTCCCTCCTCTTCCCTATCCACCCCCTATCTCTTCCCTATCCACCGCCCTCTCTTCCCTATCCACCCCTCCTCTTCCCTATCCACCCCCTCTCTTCCCTATACACCCCTCCTCTTCCCTATACACCCCTCCTCTTCCCTATCCGCCCCTCCTCTTCCCTATCCGCCCCTCCTCTTCCCTATCCACCCCTCTCTTCCCTATCCACTCCCTCCTCTTCCCTATCCACCCCTCTCTTCCCTATCCACTCCCTCCTCTTCCCTATCCACCCCCTATCTCTTCCCTATCCACCGCCCTCTCTTCCCTATCCACCCCTCCTCTTCCCTATCCACCCCCTCTCTTCCCTATACACCCCTCCTCTTCCCTATACACCCCTCCTCTTCCCTATCCGCCCCTCCTCTTCCCTATCCGCCCCTCCTCTTCCCTATCCACCCCTCTCTTCCCTATCCACCCCTCCTCTTCCCTATCCACCCCCTCTCTTCCCTATCCACCCCTCCTCTTCCCTATCCAACCCTCTCTCTTCCCTATCCACCCCTCTCTCTTCCCTATCCACCCCTCTCTCTTCCCTATCGACCTCCTCTTCCCTATCCACTCCCTCCTCTTCCCTATCCACCCCCTCTCTTCCTTATCCACCCCCTCTCTTCCCTATCCACCCCCTCTCTTCCTTATCCACCCCCTCCTCTTCGCTATCCCCCTCTCTCCCTATTCACCCCCTCTCTCTATCCACGCTCTCTCTATTCCCCTGTCTCTCTTCGCTATTCCCCTCCCTCCTTTATCCCCCTCTCTTTCTCCTCTATCCACAACTCTCTGCTCCTATATCCCCACTGTCTCTCTCTCTCCTTCTGTACTGTATTTGAGTGTATATAATAATTTAGCATCACCTCCTACTTGAATTGCACAATTTAACGTCAGTATGATGCAGCACGACATAGATTTACAATCTTTGAACAAACTAGCGCTTTAAAAGCACAGGATCATGAACTCTTACATTGAACTACAGCTCCCATCATACCTAGCTACTTCACGTCTTGTTTGACGTCAATAACCGTCGCATAAACTACCGTTTCAAATTACAGGAACTACAATTCCCTGCAAGCCCTGCGGTGCCTGAACTCTTCCTGTGCAACAGGTGAGCACTGAATTGATAAGCAGTTCTAGTAGATCACGTGTTTCCTGTTGTGATTATAGGGTTAAATTCTAATAATTAGCAGAGATCGTTCAACACTCATTATAAATATAATGCTAACTTATTATACCATGTGCATAAAAATGTAAAAGGCAACCTAGAATACAATATTACATTTAGGTTGGATTATTTATATATATATATATATATATATATATATATATATATATATATATATATATATATATATATAGATATTTTTTATAATTTATAGGAGCCAGAGAGATGTTCCTATGAACCGTCCAGATAGGTGTCCCTATGAGCCAGGCAGATAGGTATCCCTATGGGCCAGTTAGATAGGTATCCCTATGGGCCAGTTAGATAGGTACCCCTATGAGCCAGGCAGATATGTGTCCATATGAGCTAGGCAGATAGGTATCCCTATGAGCCAGTTAGATAGGTATCCCTATGAGCCATCCAGATAGGTGTCCCTATGGGCCAGTTAGATAGGTACCCCTATGAGCCAGGCAGATATGTGTCCATATGAGCTAGGCAGATAGGTATCCCTATGAGCCATCCAGATAGGTGTCCCTATGGGCCAGTTAGATAGGTACCCCTATGAGCCATCCAGATAGGTATCCCTATGAACCATCCAGATAGGTGTCCCTATGGGCCAGTTAGATAGATACCCCTATGAGCCATCCAGGTAGGTTTTCCTATGGGCCAGTTACATAGGTACCCCTATGAGCCATCCAGGTAGGTGTCCCTATGGGCCAGTTAGATAGGTATCCCTATGAACTGTCCAGGTAGGTGTCCCTATGGGCCAGTTAGATAGGTGTCCCTATGGGCCAGTTAGATAGGTACCACTATGAGCCAGGCAGATATGTGTCCCTATGAGCCAGGCAGATAGGTATCCATATGAGCCATCCAGATATGCGTCCCTATGGGCCAGTTAGATAGGTACCCCTATGAGCCATCCAGGTAGGTTTTCCTATGGGCCAGTTACATAGGTACCCCTATGAGCCATCCAGGTAGGTGTCCCTATGGGCCAGTTAGATAGGTATCCCTATGAGCCGTCCAGGTAGGTGTCCCTATGGGCCAGTTAGATAGGTATCCCTATAAGACTTCCAGATAGGTGTCCCTATGGGCCAGTTAGATAGGTACCACTATGAGCCAGGCAGATATGTGTCCCTATGAGCCAGGCAGATAGGTGTCCCTATGAGCCAGTTAGATATGTATCCCTATGAGCCATCCAGATAGGTGTCCCTATGGGCCAGTTAGATAGGTGTCCCTATAGGCCAGTTAGATAGGTGTCCCTATAAGACGTCCAGATAGGTGTCCCTATGGGCCAGTTAGATAGGTATTCCTATGAGCTGTCCAGATAGGTATCCCTTTGGGCCAGTTAGATAGGTATCCCGAAGTGCCAGTTAGATAGGTGTCCCTATGAGCCGTCCAGATAGGTGTCCCAATAAGCCGTCCAGAAAGGTGTGCCTATGAGCCAGCCAGATAGGTATCCCTGTGAGCCAACCAGATAGGTATCCCTGTGAGCCAGCCAGATAAGTGTTGTCATGCCTGTAGCATGCCTAGGTACAAGCTGTGCGATACCTTGATACCTTACAGACTGATGCCCTCAGCCTTATAGGCTAATCGTATTGTGCCAAGGGAAAGGGGCCCACTGAGATACGGGTTAACTTTGGGTGCATTGTGATTGGTGTGTTATTCCTTGTTATGTCTGTTAAAAGCATATAAAAGCATAGGATAGTGGAAATTGCCTAGATGCCATGTTTATAGTTGGAGTGTGCGTAAGAACATGATCGGAGTATGGAGATGTATGTCTATATTGTGCTTTGGGGGGGGGGGGGGGGGGCTAGCAATTAGAAGGGAAAACAATTGTATATGCCCAATATTTCCTAGTACTGGACTAGTTCCTTAGTAACCAGGTTATGGAGCTAACTGACCCCTAGGAGTCACATAAGACACAGCCAGATGGCTATCCCTCAGTCCAGGGCTGGTTTGGATCAAGACTGTGGACTGTTTAATGCAATTACTGTAATCGATGTCTTGTTACAGTAGAATGGGTGATTCTCTTAGACTTTCAGGCTGCTAGCCCAGGGAGGTAATCAATAAACATGATATCATATAGTAAGAAGGTGGGATGGAAGCCTGTCAATCAGACCCACTTGGGCATGTGTGGTAATGTGAGCTAGAAGGTGATTGGGGTAACCATGGATGCAAATTTTAATTGATTGGCCTTTTGTTACTAAGAGTGAGGTATAAATATGTCTGTTATTTCAGTAATAAAGAGCAAGTTAACTGGTTGACATAATTAATGTGTCAATTTCGTTATTGATGCTGGAGTTCTGATTGCTGGAATAAGTTCTTTTCAGAACTTAGAAATATCTTTATGCTATACAAGACCACAGACATCTTCAAGTCTAACCTAAGGGCTGAAAGCTCTTCCTGCAGTACAGAGGTAAAACGAACTGGGCACACATACAGGTTGTCACAGGTGTCCCTATGAGCCAGCCAGATAGATGTCCCTATGAGCCAGCCAGATAGGTGTCCCTATAGGCCAGTTAGATAGGTGTCCCTATGAACTGTCCAGATTGGTATCCCTATGAGCCATCCAGATAGGTGTCCCTATGGGCTAGTCAGATAGATGTCCCTATGAGCCAGTCAGATAGGTCTCCCAATGAGTCAGCCAGATAGGTGTCCCTATAGGCCAGTTAGATAGGTGTCCCTATGAACTGTCCAGATTGGTATCCCTTTGAGCCATCCAGATAGGTGTCCCTATGGGCCAGTCAGTTAGATGTCCCTATGAGCCAGTCAGATAGGTCTCCCAATGAGTCAGCCAGATAGGTGTCCCTATGGGCCAGATCTTTCCTTTATGTCTACGCCGGCAGTGGCAGCAGCAGTTGCAGCAAGAAGCTGCTAGATGGCGCTGCCGATATTTTACAGCTCTGACGATATTTTAGAATAGTTGTAACCATAGAAGGTTACCCTAACCCTTAAACTAACCCTAACAGTTTACCTAACACTATGATATCGGCACAGAAATATCAGCAGTGTGGTGGCGAATTTAAAAAAGGAACGGACCCTATGTGCCTGTTAGATACGTGTTCCTATGCACTGTCCAGATAGGTGTCCAGATAGGTATCCCTATGAGTCATTCAGAATAGGTGTCCCTATGGGCCAGCCAGATAGGTGATCCTATAGAGAAGTCCTTCATAGAGATACATTATGCTTTGGAAAGAATATCTAGGGAACAGATTTTAGAAACCTGGCTCCCAGGGTCCAGCGAAATTCCTACCCCTGTATGTGTATATATCTATATAAAAATAAGAGATTTTATTTATTTATATATATATATATATATATATATATATATATATATACACAGTCCAGTCATATTATTATGACCACAACCTAGCCAATAAAATATGGCATGTGTAGTGAGCTGGCTTGGTGGGTATATAAGGTGACATGTAGGCATTCTGCAAACATATCAACCATCGCTGTCATGGGTAAAATGTATGATTTATCTGACTTTTAAAAGCACATGGTCAGTGGCTTTCGGGCTAAAGGTGGCAGTATTTCTGAAACAGGGCAGTTTGGGAACTGTTCGCATGCTGCTGTGGTTAATGTGCACAGTGACTGGACAAACTGCACCATTGCGAATAAACAGCACTGAAACTGCGGAGTACCAGGTATCAGAGGTGAACGTCGGCTGCTAAGGTATGTGCGGGCCAACCAATACACTACAGTTGTGCAAATCACCGTCCAAACTAACCAGGGGGCTACCAGACGTGTGTCTTTAATGCCAGTACAACTAACCGTGTTGTGTATGGGGCTCCGAAGCAAATGACTGGTCACTGCACCCATGCTGACAAGGGCTCATTGGCAGAAACGGTTTCAATTTACAATAATGAAATTGGACCTCTTCTGATTGGCAAAGAGTTGTCTTCCCTAATAAGTCATGTTTTCTGCTCCATCGACTGGACAAACGTTGGCGCAAAACCTCCAAGAACAAGCACTCAGCAACCATTGTTGGGAGAACACAAGCTGCTGGCGGCAGCATTATGGTCTGGGGAATGTTTTCTTGGCATTGTCTGTGTCCACTCATACCTTTGGAAGGCACTCTCAACCGACTGTGTTATCTATCCATCCTTGCAGATCAAGTACACCAAACATGTTGACTGTCTTCCCTGGAGTGGATGCAGGCCAATGTAACATGTCATACGTCCAGAATTGTCCAGGAGAGGTTGGAGGAGTACGATGAAGACTTCCAAGTACTACCTGTCGAACACAATGATCTCCATGTTTGCTGTATGAATCCTTCACCACACACCCTTCAGCAGCTGTTGGATGCACTGCAGTCTGCATGGCTTCAGATACCCCGACAACCTTCCAGCATCTTATTGACTCACTACCACGCCGTCTACCTGCTGTTCAGGATATGGTCATAATAATGTGACTGGAGCGTGCATATCAGTGTTCGTCCCAAGCCGCTTTGGGTGGATGTTGGAATTCCTGTTCTTTATATTCCAACTAGCGACTTGCCCGTCAAAAAATGACGGCAAGATCAAGTTTTTTCCCAAACATTTCTCTCTCCCATGTCTCTTTCCCTCCCCCTCCTGTCTCTCTTTGCCCTCTCTCTCCCTCCCTTGTCTTTCTTTGCCCCCTCTCTCCCTCCCTTGTCTCTCTTTTCCCCCTCTCTCTTTGCCCCCTCTCTCCCTCTCCTGTCTCTCTTTGCCCCCTCTCCCTCCCCGTCTCTCTTTGCCTCCTCTCCCTCCCCGTCTCTCTTTGCCCACTCTCTCCCTCCCCTGTCTCTCTTTGCCCCCTCTCTCCCTTCCCTGTCTCTCTTTGCCCCCTCTCTCCCTTCCCTGTCTCTCTTTGCCCCCTCTCTCCCTTCCCTGTCTCTCATTGCCCCCTCTATATCTCCCCTGTCTCTCTTTGCCCCCTCTATCCATCCCCGTCTCTCTTTGCCCCCTCTATCCCTCCCCTGTCACTCTTTGCC